>JAMXBB010000009.1:32191002-32396739 GCA_024138015.1 Lumnitzera littorea | reverse complement strand
CACGGATTTTATTTTCGTCACCAAACACGCCCTGGGACATGGCCGTGTCCCCAGGTCGTGTAACTTTTTGCACAAAGGCAAAATTTCTACATAACTTCAAAACTTCATAACTTCTTCGTTTGAACTCGGAATTGAGTGAAACTTCATTCGTTTTCTTCGTTTTCGAGCCTAGAATGCGTTTAAACCCTGAAATCAACATTTTACTCAATTAAGTATCAATTTCTTTAAAGAAAACCAAAAATGTACGGGAAATGCTATAAAATCACCATATGAAATATATTTAAAATCAGAGTTATCATCCCTATTCGGCTAACAGTGTCATTGGGACCACAAAATGAGCAAATCACACACACGCCATCCTTTTCTAACGTCCGTATTGTCCTTTCTACCAACAGATATTCTCTTTGCATGATTACATTGATACCCCCATAAATTACTCCCCTTTTCCTTAACCAGTAGGAATAATTTTTTGTAATTTATTGCACCTTAGTATTTACCCTAATTGGGTACTATAAATACTTATATATTGTAATGGCCATAAGGGAGGAGAATACATTAAAATTTTTCAAACATACTCTCTTGAGCTAAGTATTCTACTGCTTACTCTCAAGCTATTCTTATCTAGTTCATTGAGCGTAGACTAATGGTGAGTGATCTTTGGCCATATTTGTATGTCATATCAAGTGTGACTCTAGCTCGTGCAAGGCGTTGGTATGTTATGTCCATCATTAGTGCATAAGGACCCCTACTCAACCTTCAACTATTATTTATCTTTCAAATGATCTCACGATTTGGATCTACTACATTAGTTTGTACGATATTGAATGTTGTGTGTTCATCTGTGTTGGACTGTATCATCCCGGTATCATAGCATGGCTACATTCAAAGCTAATCTCTATTACTTTATTCTCTAAGTAATTTGTTATCACTTTTATGTATCTAAAGTTTTGCTAAAAACATAGGAGTTTGGTAGGTAAATAGTGTTGAAGACTTTTGGTGCTCTGTTTTCCCCTGTTTCTCATATGTAAAAGAAAGTGTGGTTGTTTGCTTATTTGTTGTGTGTAGTTGCTTTGGTGTTAGGAGTATTAGTTATTGTTTTGTTGTTGTTATTTACGAAAAGGTATTTTAAAACATCAATTTTGTAGGGTAACCAACAATGTTAGATTCAAGTGTTCAATGAACTCTAGGAAACTACAAAAGTGATGCCTGAAATGGGCAAGGGTAAGAAAGAAGCTTCATACCTTAGTTAGTAGGTGATCGATTGGATAGGCTCACCAACTTAGTTGTTAGTTTGGTGACTATTATCCAAGAAGATAAACAACGAGCTAGAAATAGCCCAACTAAAGGACATGAGCAGCAAGAGCAAGGTAATGATTAGTTTCGCTGAGATAATGCCCTAGTTCGACTACCTCAAGCCAAAGGAGTGGGTAAGTTTGCTAAGTGTAAGCTAGTACTCAAGGAAATTAAAGAAGGAGAGGAAAGGGATGATGAAGCAAAGGAATACTATGAGCATAAAGAAAGGAATGTTCAAGTCCCTAGAGTTAAAGGGTTAAGGATGCATATTCCAAGCTTTTCTGGAAGTGGTGATGCTAATGATTACCTAGATTGGGTAAATAAGATTGTGAAGTAGTTTGAATGTCACAAAGTACCTGATTATGCAAATGTTAGACTTACTATGTCAAAGTTTACTAGTTATACCACCCAGTGGTGGAATGTAAGTCACCTAAAGAAGAGAAGAAGAACGAGAAATTAGGAACTAGGGTGAAATGAAGAGGGTCATGAGGAGAAGGTTTGTGTTGAGCTACTATCTACAGGATGCCTTCAAAAGATTATAGGAGCTAAGGTAAGGAGGATCGACTATTGAAGCTTATGTTAAGGAATTCTAGATCTTAATGATCTAATGCAAAGTCAGCAAGCTAGAAGACTGAACTGTATCTCGATTCATCAATGGGTTAAAGTATGAGATCAGAGATATCCTAGAAACCATGGATATTAGGTCACCTGACGATGCAATTCGAGCTGCCCAAAGGATAGAAAGGTGCTAAATAGGAAGGTTCTAACTATCCGTCAGCCGACCTGGCAGTAGCCGATCTATTCTGAGCAGACCAATGTAAACGGAAATGAGTAGGGTTACTAAGACTTAACCTACTTAGACTACTCGAGCAAAGGAGAAGAAAGTCTTAAGGAAGTTTGAGAAAGGCCAAAGTTTAGGTAGGAAGACGAGTGAGATCAAGTGTTTCTAATGCCAAGGACTTAGACATATGACCGCTCAGTGTCCAAATAGAATAACTATGTTGATCTGACGTGAAGTGTTGACTATTGAAGTAAACAGTACTGACTAAGAAGTAGAGGAGCTAAAAGAGGACAGAAGGACCAAGCTGTTTGAAGAGGAAGTTATCTATAGTGAGGAAGGCAACTTTATGTCGACTATTCTGGTGGTAAGAAGGACAATGAGTGTTAGTTCTATACCTAAGGATGAACGGAGGGAAAATCTCTTCTATATCTAGTGTAAGGTGAATGAGTCACTATGTGCCTTAATCATTGATAGTAGGAGTTATACTAATGTAACCTCTACAATTATGGTTCAACAATTGAAATTTCCGACTAAGCCTTACCTAAAACCAGGACAATGAGTGTTAGTTCTATACCTAAGGACGAACGAAGGGAAAATCTCTTCCATATCTGATGTAAGGTGAATGAGTTACTGTCTACCTTAATCATTGATAGTAGGAGTTGTACTAATGTAACCTCTGCAATTATGGTTCAGCAATTGAAATTTCTGACTAAGCCTTACCTAAAACCTTATAAGCTATATTGGCTTAGTGAAAAAGGAGCCTTATAGGTGAACAAATAGGTACTCGTGTCGATCTGCATTAGCAATTATTGAGATGAAGTGCTCTATGATGTAGTACCCATAAGTGCATCCCACATTCTATTTAGACGATGGTAGATGTTCGATCAAGCAATGATATTTGATGGAAGGAGGAATACATGTCCCCTGGAATATGAAGGTAAGAGGGTGAAATTAAGTCCTATGATTGTCGAACAAGTAAAGGTCATGCAGACCCAACTGAGTCAAACCCTAAAGAAAGAGGCTTTGGTAATGACCTAAGTTGAGTTGAAAAGAGAAATGGAGCTTAAAGGACTGACCTATCTACTGGTTTAAAGAACATTAGAGATGAGATTTGAGGAGAGGGAGCAGCCTGCCAAGGCAAAATCCTTACTATAAGAGTTTGCCAACCTGTTTTTCGATGAGCTATCGGAAGGTCTACCTCCCATCCGAGGCATCAAATATGCAACTGTCTTGTAGTCAGGGGCTATATTGCCGAATAAGCCTACTTATAGGTTTAACCCTAAATAGGCTGCCAAGTTACAAATGCAAGTAGATGAGCTAATGAAGAAGGTGTTTGTAAGCAAGTCCTATAACCTTTGTGCCGTATCAGCCTTGTTGGTACCAAAGAAAGATGGGTCTTAGAGAATGTGTATAAATAGTTGAGCAATTAATCGAATCACCATCATGTACAAGTATCCCATACCATAACTTGATGATATGCTAGATGAGTTAAGTGAAGCAAGATTGTTCTCTAAGATTGACCTCAAATCGGGATACCATTAGAGTGGAAAATTGCATTCAAAATGCACTATGGATTATATGAATGGCTTGTAATGCCATTTGGATTGTCTAACGTGCCAAGTACATTTATATGCTTGATGAATCATGTGCTTTGAGAACTCATAGGGAAGTTTGTCATGGTTTATTTTGATGACATCTTTGTGTACAACTCCAACCTAAAGACTCCACTAGGAGCATCTTCGAAGAGTTTTTGCAAAACTTTAAGCTGAATAACTCTACACCAATCTAAAGAAATGCAACTTTTGCAGATTTGAAGTGATATTCTTAGGATTTGTTATAAGTAGTGGTAGCATACGATTTGATGAAGAGAAAATTAGAACGATCACCAAATGGCTACTGCCGACCACTTCGGCCGATGTGAGGAGTTTCCATAACCTGGCATTATTTTATCGTAGGTTCATAAGGAATTTTAATATGATTGTAGCCCTATTCACTAAACTCTTAAAGAAGAATGTTAAATTTAGATAGGGAAAGAAGGAGTAGAGGAGTTTTAAGGAAGTGAAGGAGAGGCTGACCATAGCCTTTGTCTTAGCTCTACAGAGCTTTGACAAAGTATTTGAAGTAGAGTGTGATATGTTCGAACCAAGCATAGGTATCGTGCTGATGCAAGAAGGCTAACCTATTACTTACTTTAATGAGAAACTTCAAGGAGCTACACTCAACTATTTTGTCTATGACAATGAGTTTTACTCTTTAATTCGTGCCTTAGCGGTAGGGCAGCACTATCTATTACCTAAGGAATTTGTGATCTATACTGTTCATAAACCCTCAAGATATTTGAAGAGCCAACCCAAGTTGTCTTGGACATAAGCCAAAAGGGTTGAGTTCATGGGGGGTTTTTTCTTATGTCATAAAATATAAGAATGGAAAGAACAATTCAGTAGTCAATGCCTTATCGAGACAACATTCTCTCTTAACTGAGATGCAAACCAAGTTGCTTAGCTTTTCAACAATAAAGAATTTGTATGCTGAGGATCCATACTTTAGTCCCATCTATGCTATATGCGAATAAGGATGAATAATGGATGACTCATAAGGAAGATGGATACTTATTTAGGAAAAAGAGGCTATGTATCTTGACTTCCTCCATAAGAGAATTACTAGTACGCGAGGCGCATGGAAAATGATTAATAGGATACTTTGGCTAATGCCAAACCTATGAGGTATTATCTTCAAGATTTTTTTGGGCATGGATGATGAGAGATGTCTATTCCACATTGGAAAGGTATGCAACTAATCGAAAAGTGAAGAACTAAGCTGAGCTGAGCTGGGCCAAGCAAGGACACTATCTACCCTTACCCAGCTCAACCAAACCATGGTTTAAGCTAAGTATAGACTTCATGTTAGGATTACCGAGGACATCCCGAGGGTAGGACTCTATCATGGTGGTCATAGATCGATTTAGCAAGATAGTACATTTTGTGCCTTGTTCTAAAACTAACGACGCTTCGACTATCTCTTTTTTTTTTTTTCTTATAAGAAGTAATCAGGCTTCACGGAGTACCCAAAACCATTATTTCAGACAAAAACCCAAAGTTCATGAGCCACCTTTAGAGTATACTATGGAGACGAATTAGAGCTAAGCTATTGTACAGCATGTCCTGCCATCTATAAACTGATAGACAAACTGAAGTTGTTACTAGAATAGTTAGAACTTTACTATGGGTTGTTGTCGGACAAAACATGGCTGATTAGGATCTATGTCTACCTATCGTTGAATTTGCCTACAATAGGATTGCCGAGAGCATGACAAACATGTTTACTTTTAAGGTCGCCTATGGGTTTAAACTTGAGCCTCCAATGGACCAAGCAACCCTACCGAAGCCCAATGATGACCTTCTAGCTATAGTAAATGATACAAACTTATGGATGAACATACAAACCTAATATCATGCGTAACTAAAGGGGTAAGTCCAAGCTGCAAAATGGCCTAAAAAGTAAATAATAGTTGAGGGTGAGCAGGGGTTCTCCTGTATCAACGATGGATATGATGCACCAGCACCTCATATAAGCTTAGGTCACACTTGATATGACACATAAGTATGGTCGGAGGTCACTCGCTGCTAATCCACACTCGAATGGGCTAGATAAGAATAGCTCAAGAGTAAGTAAGAGGACACTTAACTCAAGAGAGGATAAAAAGTTTAATGTATTATTTTGTATATTCTATTGTGGCTATTACATTATGTAATTATTTATAGTAGCTTGTTAGGGTAAGTTCTACGTTACAGAAAATTACAAAAATAACCCTATTTTCTAAAAAGAAAGAAAATAATTTACAGGGAAAATATGAAATCATGCGCAATGAACGTCCTCTATTAGAAAGGATAATACAGTTGTCAAAAAAGACAATGCGCACACGTTTTACTTTGCGATTCTGACAGTACAGTGAGTCAAGGAAGGGTGGGCCTCTGTTTAAGTATGTTCAGCATTGGAAGTTCAACACCCTGATTGTTGGGGCAAGATTGGGGTTAGCTCAAGAACAGCTCACATTCAGGTCGGCCTCGGATGATCGGCTCCTGACAGTTATCAATTAGGTCTCGGCACCATAAAGATTGCTATATTTAGATTTAGCGCTTAGATTAGTGCATAGCGGAGGGTTCGATTCCATACGTTGACCAGTTACCTCAACAACACCTTAGATGAAGTAGCTTGGCAGATCGAACTAAGGCAAGGACTTCTCCTCAATGCTTAACTCACCTCGGATAGCTCGGCAAATTACTTGAGAGAGCCCTTAGGTTCGAGAGTGTATAATCGGTCCTTGATCTCTATTATCTCCTCTGGGTTGTTTAAGATTTAGGACCAAATCTGGCTCAACTTTAAGTTACTCATCCTTAGGAGTGTAAGGTTGGAGGTCAACAATGTTAAAGGAGTCTAAGACCCCATATCCTTTAGGCAATTTGATCCTACAGGCATTAGGGTTGACCTTTTCAAGCACTTTGAAAGGTCTATCGGCCCTAGGAGACAACTTACACTTTCTCAAGTTTGGGAATCGTTCCTCGCTGAGGTGTATTCGAACTAAATCACCTAGTTGAAATTCTCTCTTCCTCTGTCCTCGACTTTGCATCTCAAGCTTAATATTAGTTCAACCAAGTTGCTCCACAACCTTCTAGTTCATGGCTTTGATGGCCTCAACTTTCTCAACGGTTAGTCGATCATCATTAAGCATCGACTAGAGCGCTTGGTCTAATGGCGGCTCGAGGTTAAACCCATAGGTAACCTCGAATGGGGACATGCTTGTTACACTATAGGCGGTCCTGTTGTATGTGAACTCAATGATTGGTAAGCATAGATCCTAGTCAGCCATGTTTAGTCTGATAGCAACTCGTAGTAAAGTTCCCATGGTTCTATTGACAACTTTGGTCTATTCATCGGTCTATGGGTAACAAGACGTGTTGTACAGCAACTTGGTTCCTATTTGTCTCCACAACGTCCTCTCAAAGTGGATCATGAACTTAGGGTCTCGGTTTAAAACAATGGTACTAGGAGTTCTATGCAACTTGATTACTTCCTACAAGAAAGGAAAAGAGATAGTTGAAGCATCGTTAGTTTTGGAACAGGGCATGAAATGTACTATCTTGCTAAATCAATCCATAACCACTATGATGGAGTCCTTCTTTCAAGACTTCCTTGGCAATCCTAACGTAAAGTCCATATTCAGCTCAAACCATGGTTTAGTCGAGATCGGCAAGGGTTAGTAGTATCCTTGCTTAATTCGATTATTCGCTTTTCGACAGGTTGCACACTTTTCTAGCATGGATTGGATATCTCTCTTCATCGTTGGCCAAAAGAATTTGGAGGATAATACCTCATAAGTTCGACATTGGCCAAAGTGTCCTATCAATCCCCCCCTGCATGCACCTTGCGCACTAGCAGTTCTCATGTAGAACAAGTCGGGATATATAACCTTCTCTTTCTAAATAAGTATCCTTTCTCCCTATAATAGTGGTATAGCGTCCGTCCTTCCTCACAACGGATGTAAATAGGACCAAAGTGTGGGTCCTTAGCATACAAATTCTTGATGGTTGAAAAGCCAACTAGCCTCATCTATAATTCGGTCAAGAGGGCATGTCATCTCGATAGGGCGTCAACCACTACATTATTCTTTCTATTCTTGTATTTTATGACATTAGAAAAACCCTCCATGAACTCAACCTACTTGGCTTGTCTTCGGGACAACTTCAGTTGGCTCTTTAGATATCTTAAGGATTCATGATCAGTATAGATCACAAATTCCTTGGGTAGAAAATAGTGTTGCCATACTATTAAGGCTTGGATTAAGGAGAATAATTCCTTATCATAGACGGAATAGTTAAGTATGGCTCCTCAAAGTTTCTCGCTGTAGTAAGCAATAGGTCAGCCTTCTTGCATCAGCACAACACCTATACTTATTCTGGACACATTACACTTTACTTCAAATATCTTGTTGAAGCTCAGTAAAGCTAAGACAGAGGCTGTAGTTAGCTTCTCCTTCACATCCTTAGAACTCCTCTTCTCTTTCTCACCCCATCTAAATTCAACATTCTTTTTTGAGAGTTTAGTGAGTAGGCCACAATTGTACTGAAGTTTTTGATGAATTGGTGATAAAGCGATGCCAGGCTGTAGAAACTTCTCACATTAGCAGAATAGGTCAGCTCAAGCCATTCTATGATCTATTTCATCTTTTCTTCATCAACTCGAAAACTACCTCCGCTCACAACAAAACCCAAGAAGATTACCTCAAAACGGCAAAAGTCGTACTTCTTTAAATTAGTATATAGCTATTCAACTCAAAGTTTTGTAAGCACTTGTTGAAGATGCTCTTAATGAGTCTCTAGGTCGGGACTGTACACCAGAATGTCATTAAAATAAACCACAAAAAACCTTCCTAGTAATTCTTGGAGCACATGATTCATAAGCCGCATGAACATGCTCAGCGCATTGGATAGTCTAAATGGCATTATAAACCATTCATATAAACCATGTCATGTCTTAAAGGCAATCTTCCACTCATCGCCTTCACTCATTCAAATTTGATGGTACCCACCTTTAACATCAATCTTAGAGAACACTCTTGCTCCGCTTAATTTGTCTAGCATGTCATCAAACTTGGGTATGGGATACCTGTACTTGATGGTGATTCGATTGATCACTCAGTTATTTACACACATCCTCCAAGACCTATCTTTCTTTAGCACTAATAAGGCCGGTATAGTACAAGGGCTCAAGGATTCACGCACACACCCCTTCTTCATTAACTCATCCACTTACCTTTACAGCTTAGTGGCCTGTTTAGGATTTAGCCTGAAGGTAGGCTTGTTTAGTAGCATAGCTCCTGGCTATAGGTTGATTGCATGCTCGATGCCACGGTTTGGGAGTAGACCATTCAGCAGCTCTTTCGGAAATAGGTTAGCAAATTCTTCTAGTAAGGTTTTTACCTTGATCGACAACTCTTCCTCCCTAGGTCTCATCTCCAGAAGCCTCTTGAGAAGCAAATAGGTCAAGCCTTCCAACTCTATTTCTCTTTTCAACTTGACTCGAGTCAATACTAAAGCCTCTTTCTTCAAGGTTCGACTAAGTTGGGATTGCATGATTTTTACCTACTTGGCAGTCATGAGACTCAATTTCAACCTTCTCCCTTTATGCTCCACAAAACATGTGTTCCTCCTACCATCATATATAACTGCTTAGTCAAACATCCATGGTCATCCAAGTAAAGGGTAGGATGTACTCATGGGTAGCACATTACAAAGCACTTCATCTTGATACTTACCAATACAAATCGGCCTAAACACCTGTTTGTTCACTTGTAGGGCTTCTTATCACTCAACTAATGAAGCTTATAAGGTTTCAAGTGGAGCATGGTCGGCAATTTCAACTGTAAATGCAAAGGCTGCATTGGTCCAGCTCTCATTGTCAACGATCAGAGTGCATAGTGATTCATTCACCTTGCACCTATTATAAAAGAGATTTTCTATCTACCCATCTTCAAGCACAGGATTAATAGTCATTGTCCTTTTCAACACTAGAATAGTCGGCATGAAGTTCCCTTCCTTACTATAGATGACTTCTTCATCAGACAACTTGGTCTATCCATCCTCTTTCAGCTCCTCTACTTCTTTATTAGTACTGTCGACCTCAACAGTCGCCTCACCTCGAATAACCATTATTTGCTTGTTCGGGCATTGAGCGATCATATGTCCAAATCCTTGACATTTGAAACACTTGATCTCACTTGTCTTTCTCCTTGAAATCTGGCCCCTCTCAAACTTCCTTAAGGGTTCCTTCTCTTCAGCTAGGGTGGTCGGAACGGATCGGCTCTTGACAACCTTACTCGGTTCCATTCGCATCGGTTTGCTTAGAACAATTTGGTTACTTCCTGGTCGACTAATAGGGGGTCAGAATCTTCTTGTTCGATGCCTTTCTATCTTCTAGGTGGCTCGGATTGATCATCATATGTTATAACATCCAGGGTTTCCAAGACATCTCCAATCTCATACTTCAACCCACCAATGAATCGAGATATAGTTTGGTCTTCGTGCTCTATGACTTCTCATCTGATCATTAGCATCTGGAATTCTTTAACGTAAATGTCCACACACGATCCTCCTTATCTCAGTTCTTGTAGTCTCTTGAAGGCATCTTATAGATAATAGCTCAGTACAAACCTTCTTTGCATAACTCTCTTCATATGATCCTAACTCCTAATCTCTCTTTCTCCTTCCCTTCTTCTGGTGGCTTACAAGTTCTTCCACCACAAGGCGACATAACCAGCGAGCCCCAACACAGCAAGTCTAACTTTTGCATTATCGAACACTTCATAACATTCAAACTGTTTTCAATCTTATCTACCTAATCTAGGTAGTCCTCAGCATCATTACTTCTAGAGAAACTTGGAATACACATCCTTAATCCTTCAACTGTAGGGGCTCGTGCATTTCATTTCTCAGGCTCATAGTACTCCTCTGCTTCGTCATCCCCTTCTGCTTCCTCTTCGATCTCTTCAAGCGCTAGCCTTCATTTAGTACCCTTACCAATTCCTTCAGCTCAGGGTGGGCGAGCTAGACCATTGCCTCGTTATTGCTACTTATGTTCTCTAATAGGGCTATTTCTAGCTTGTTATCTATCTTCTTGTATAACAATCACCAAACTAGCTACCAAATTGGTAAGCCTATCCAATCAATCATCCACTGACTAAGGCATAAAGCTCCCTTCTTGCCTTTGGCTATGTTGAGTACCACTTTCTTAGTTTCCTAAAGTTCCTTAAACACTTAAGTATGACATTGATGGTTACTCCTCAATGACAATCGAATGAACAGGCAACTACACTTTGTTTTGTGTATCGAAAACAGGGGAAAAATAGAGTACAAAACACTACTTAATTACCAAACTCCAATGTAAATAATAAAACCTCTATCACAAGAAAGTAGTGACAAACAATCAAAAGAACACAATAGTAGAATCTAGCTTCGAACATAGCCAATCTTTGATACCAAGATGATACGAACTCGTGGATGAACACACAAACCCAATATCACGCATAACCAAAGGGGTAGGTCTAAGCCACAAGATGACCTAAAAAATAAATGATAGTCAAGGGTGAGTAAGGGTTCTTGTGCACTGATGATGGATATGACACACCAACGCCTCATACAAGCTCAAGTCACACTTGATATGACGTACAAGTATGGCCGAAGATCACTCGCCACTAGTCCACGCTCAGATGGGCTAGATAAGAGTAGCTTAAGAGTAAGTAAGAGAACACTTAGCTCAAGAGAGGGTAAAAAGTTCAATGTATTCTTCTATATATTCTATTGTAGCTATTATATTATATGATTATTTATAGTAGCTTGTTAAGATAAGTTCTACGTTACAGAAATTTACAAAAATGGATCCCTATTTTCTAAAAAGAAAAAAAAAATAATTTACAGGGAAAATACAAAATCATGCGTAACGAATGTTCTCTATCAAAAAGGACAATACGGTTGTTAGAAAAGACAATGCATGCGTATTTTACTCTACGATTCTGACAGTATAGTGAGCCGAGTAGAGGTAGGCCTCTATTTAGGCATGTTCGACGTCGGAAGTTCTATACCTTAATTGCTTGAGCAAGACTAGGGTTAGATCAAGAACCGCTCACATTCAGGTTGGCCTCGGATGGTCGACTCTTAACAGTTATTAGCTCGACCTTAGTAACGTAGAGATTATTGTATTCATATTTGGCACTTGGACTAGTGCATAGTGGAGGGTTTAGTTCTATACGTAGGTTGGTCACCTTAGTAACACCTTGGATGGTATGGAGAGCGAAGTAGCTCGACAGATCGGATTGGGGTAAGCACTGCTCCTCAGTGCTTAACTCACCTTGGATAGTTCGGTGAACCATCTGAGAGAGCCTTCAAGCTCGGGAGCACGTAATCGGTCCTTGATCCCTATTAGAGAAAGTTGAGGCCATTAGAACCATGTACCAAAAGGTAATAGAGTAATTAAGCTGAGCTACTACTAAGCTTAAGAGGCGAGGCCATGGACGGAATGAGAGATAATTTCAACTAGGTGATTTAGTCTAGATCTACCTCAGCAAGGAATGATTCCTGAACTTGACGAAGAGTAAGCTATCTTTCAGAGTCGACGGACCCTACAAAGTGCTTGAAAAGATCAATCTTAATGCTTATAGGATTGAACTACTTGAGAAATACGACATCTTGGACTCCTTCAACATTGTCGATCTCCATCCATACAATCCTGAGGACAAGCAACCTGGAGCCAAGCTAGATTTGATCCCAAATCTCAAACAACCTGGAGGGGATAATGGAAATCATGAACCAAGCACTCACTCTCGAGCTTGTAAGCTTACTTTGGTAGCTTATCAAGCTATCTAAGGTAAGTTAAGTGCCAAGGAGCAATGTATACCCTAGTCCAACTTACCAAGTTACTTTGCTCTCCACATCATCCATAAAACTACTGAAGTGACCAGTTGACATGCCGAGTCGACCCCTCCACCACACACTAGTCCAAGCATTAAATTAGGATACAACCAACCTCATAAGTGCCGAAGTTGAGGTGATTGTTGTCAGGAGCCAATCACTAGGGGTCGACCCAAAAATGAATCATCCCTAATCTAACCCCTATTTAATCTTAATTGTCTAAGCTATCGAACCCCCGATGCCGACCTAACTTGATTAGGACCTTACCCCTGCTTGGCTAGCAGTATCATTAGAACCACAAAATGAGCAAACCATGCGTGTGCTATACTTTTTTGACATCTATAATATCCTTTCTACCAATGGATATTCTTTTTACATGATTCATTGATACCCCTATAAATTATTCCCCTTTTCCTTAACCAATAGGAATCCTTTTTTGTAATTTACTGTAACCTAAGATTTACCTTAATTGGATATTATAAATACTTATATATTGTAATGGCTATGAGGGAGGAGAATACATTAGAATTTTTCAAAAATACTCTCTTGAGCTAAGTGTTCTACTACTTACTCTCAAGCTACTCTTATCTAGCTCATTGAGTGTGGACTAATGGTGAGTGACCTCCGACTATACTTGTGCATCATATCAAGTATGCCCTAAGCTCGTACGAGGCATTGGTGTGTCATATCCATCATTGGTGCATAAGGACCTTTACTCAATCTTCGACTATCACTTATCTTTCAAACCATCTAACAATTTGGACGTACCCCATTGGTTTGTCGATAGCAAACATTGTGTATTCATCTATATCAAACTATATCAGCCTCCAAAGCTTGAGGTGGTCTACTCTCCTTATCATCTTAATGACAACAAAGGTAGGGGGTAAGTGTTGATAGGCCATTATAGGCTGAAATATTTATGTGAACTCTAAACTTTAGCAAAGCTTTAATCACTACAGGTCAAACTTCAGCGTACACTTTAATACCAAACTTGGTACCTACTCACATGCTCACTCCTATTGATAAGAGATGAGTAAAACTCAATTATTGATATTTATGATTCAGTCAATCATTTACTCTTATTACGTGCTCATATTATGCCTCATGATAGTCAATTTTCAACATTTATACTTGGTCCATGGATTATGTATTAAGTCATATTTATCTATATGTTGATCCATGATATAAACTTCAATAAGTCCGATGATGAGGTATCGACCATCCAGCACTTATAACGACTTATCTAGTCCTTTGTAGACTTATGTTTACCACTTCTTTGGAGACCAATATAGAAATTCAAAAACAAGCGAGCGCTAAAGAAACACCCTTCACCGTAAGCTCATGCGAACATACTCTACTAATGGGTTATTCCTCAATAGCTTTAAAGTCCCACACGTTAACAGACTAGAGGTAGCCTATCATGTAGCTCTATTTAGCACGAGTCATGCATAGCTTAGACGACCTACATGCGCCTCTAACCCTTTCAAGTACATTGGCCTCTTCAGGCCTTCGCCTATCTAGTCATTTTAGCCTCTTTAGGCCCTAGCCTTTTTAAACACATCAGCCTCTTCAGGCCTTCACCTTTATAGGAGTTCCTGCTTCTTTAGGCATTTCTGCCTCTTTAGGCCCTAACCTTTTTAAGCATATCAACCTATTTAGGCCTTTGCCTCTCTAGGCATTCTTGCCTCTTTGGGCCCTTACTTCTTTAAGCGCCTTCGCCTATTTAGGCTTATCAACCTCTTCAAGCCTTCACCTCTTTAGGCGCTTTTTCCTCTTTAGGTGCCCTTGCCTCTTCAAGCATATTAACCTCTTTAAGGCACTCCAGCCTCTTCGGGTATTCACCATTTTAGGCATACCAATATTTATAAGTACTTCAATCACTCCCGCTTTTCGCCTTTTCAGGCCTCTACTTCTTTAGGCACTCTAACCTCTTTAGGCTAAGATTACAAACCTTTCTAAAAATCTCACAAAATCAATGTCCCTAAATACTCTCTTTTCTGACCTTGTCACCAAAGAGAGTAGGGGATAATTATTGATAGGCATTTTTTGGTAATTATTATGTGGGCTTATAGGCTTATATTAGTTAGCCCAACATCTAAGCTTAGTCCAATGATCCAGTCAAGGGACAATCTCTATTGACTCACTATAAATACCAAGCAAGATCCCTAGGTAAAGGAGCTCTCTTCTATTCTCTCTTACTTTTCATATTATGCCACAAGTTTACTCTTATGACAGGGGGCTGACTTAAGTATAGAAGTAGCCATACCGGAGCACTCTCTAGCATCCCCACATAGGTATTTTCTCATTTTACAGGTGTTTGCACATCGAGATGAAAATCAACCATCAATAGTCTACTCTCTCAATGATATCGAAGGTAGGGGGTAAGTGTTAATAGGGCATTATGGGCACAGGTTCCTAAGGCTTAAGCCCAAGTGTCTCTACTTGCTTGAGTAACCTCGAACACTACTTAAAGTTGAAGAGTTTGGCTCCCTTTAGCAAGTCCACTTGCTCAATCCCCCTCACGAGCTCATTCTAAACCTCTTCAAGTTCGTACCTAATAGATCATCCTATTCGATCTACTTATGAGTTAACATAGCCTACTCGAGCCTACCTCAAGCACCTTTCTACCCAGACCTCCTTAGATCCCTTAAAGACTTCATAGAGTAGCTTCTATAAGCCTGACTCCTTAAGCCACCTTGATCCAGGCTTACCACATAATGCCAACCCTAACCCTAGAGCACATGCTAGGTGCACAAGGCATGATTTGGAGCTTACAATGCCTCTCTTGCTCTCTTTCCCTCATTAAACGCTCTCTAACATCTTTGGTATAACTTGTATACTTAGTCACCTTGGATGTGATAATCGCCTTTTCTAAGGCCTACTAATCAACAAGGTGACCCTATCCTCTCCCGTACCATGCATAAATGTCCTACACTAACCACATACAAGCCAATCCTGGTTTACTACATGTGCTTGGTAGCTAAATTTCATGTCCTATATATAGGTCATGGAGTCAAAGGCACAAGGGATCATAATCTTAGAGTTTCTAGCTCATTCTCTTTCCTCTCAAAACACATACTCTTCTTTCTTTTCTTCCTTTGCTAACTTAAGCATCAGAAGGCCCTTACTAGCTTAGCCATAAGAGGCTTTCTTGTAGATTCACCACCATACAGGACTACTATACCACTAGCTACTCCTTTCATGATCAGTCTATCGCCAGCTCCCTATTGGAGGGTTAGTCCCACCATGTTGAATAACTATTATAGAGTAGAATTTAGAATGAGAAATGGAATTTGACAGTTGTGAGATTATTGATAGAGGATGTAGATTATGGGATCTTTTAAGAGTGCATTTTTAGCGGAGGGCAGAAAGAAAGTTTAGCTAATAAAAGTATTACTTGTTCCTTATCGATCGTATAATGACTTTTTTAATCTAGCCATGAGAGTTATTGGGGTCCTTCTCTGTAAAGTCAAGAAATCACTTCAATACCTCCTTATATGAAAATATACTATTCGAAAATGCTTCTTGTCTTGTCAAATATGAGAACAAGAATAGAAGAGATTGTAGAATAAAATAAAATAAAAAAAAACTCACCAAAAGTGAAGCATTTCTTACAAGGAATCATGATCAACTTCCTTTTAATAAAAGGGAACACGTTTAGACTAAATATTTCCCATCCATCATGAAGTATAGTATGTGGTGAATTAAAATATCATGTATTTCTAACTCGTAAGTAGGTAAGAAAAAGGCTGGGGGGTCATTTTTCCTCACCACCCAAGGCTAGGAACAGCCAATATCTACAAAAGGGGTTGCATCACCTACCTAAGATGGTTGTTATCTATTACTTAATCTTAGGGTAACTAGAAAATGGCCAAATTAAGCTATAGATTACAACTTATCACTAAAGGTAGGTAGTATAACCCACGTATGGTGGTAGATGCCTACATGTACATCCTATACATGGTGGTAGGCGGCTACCCACCACCCAAGAGTGGTGTTTGGATGCCCACCACTATGAAAAGTAAAAGAATGAAAGAAGAAGAAAAATGATTAAAAACTTGACAAGTTAAAATTAGGTTATGCAACCAAACTTCAACCTATCGAGTTTTGTGTTTTCTTTTTTTAGTTTTCATAGTTATAGGCAGTTACCCACTACCTTAGAGGCCGTATCACCCCTTATGGTGGTGGCTGCCTATTACACCTTACCTTCTAAGCATTTACTGAAAAATTTTTCTTAAACTTTTCGTGCTTAAAGACGGTTTGTTATTGCTATCCTTGAGTTAGGGATAAGGGAAAACCTGTATCTTACTTGCTATTCTACTTCATATAGCATTTGATTCTAAATCACTTCTTATTCATAATAATAATCAATAGCGGAAGTTTTACAAAAGTGAGCAATACTCAGAGTATCACAGTGATACACATCTATACTGTATAATAATCCTTTACAAGTATAGACTTTTGACTACTATTACACTAAGTCTTTTATGAGGAAACACTAACCTCATCCTTAAAGAGTTTCCTTCATGTACTCAAATCGTATCTTGAAACTCATAACTTCTCTCAAGAGCATATCTTCAACTAAAACTCTAAAGTCCCCTTATCTATATGGTACAATATTTTATCTAACTCATCTTTAACCTAAAAATAAGACAACATATCCCTTCAATTACTGCGAGTTGAGTGAGAGTGGATAAACACACAACAATAAGCATAACTAATACCATAAGCATATTAGCAAGTAGTTAGTCAAATTATATCAACTTATCATTTTCCAGCTAAGCAATCAATGCAAACGTAGTAAGTGCATACTATGCTAATGCACGTGATATACATCGGTATTGATATCTTAGCTAGCCTAACAACTCATTTGGTTTGGTGGGGCTTCAAATTAGGCATCTGGATAATATATCTAAGAACCTAGCAAAGCAACCATTAAACCCAATAGCCTAGCAATAACCATGAGGAGTGGTTAGAAAATCTAGCATATAGTTGGCTTAGCAGATACAATGTAGTTTCTATATGCTCGAAAACCCAGCTTTTATAAATCAAGTGGTTCACTTGATAAACCTAGCTTTTCACATGAAATCCATCCTTACAAAATTTTGGATTTTAGAAAACTTAACCTATAAGTCCTTTTCATGTTGTGTCGTGTCGTGCTACGAATGCATCAAATCACACACCAAGTGAAATTGAGCAAATCTAAGCAAGCTTACTCATGATTTATTAGCCCAACCTTTACTTTGTTTCATTACATTTTTAAAACCTTGGTATGAGGTTCACTTAAATAAACACCTTAAGAGGTAGGGGTAGGACCTAGCTTTTCCCAAGTTAGTGCATATCTAAGTAGACGTGGCACAAACATTAAGCAATGTAATCATAGCAACCAAATCCAATATCAAAGCATATTTCAATCAGTAAAAATTATAAAAGAAACTCCTCATAACTCATCAAACAATACATCGACTTGTAACAAAGTTCAACTAAACCAAACATCAATGAGCATACAAAGTTAGGACTAGACATAAGTCTACTCAAGGAGCACATAAATGTCCACTTACCTAGCTAATGGGACATTTCCAAATTTACTCGTTAACATGATCTCCTTCCTTCGCGATCTCACCTAATAAGGTAAATACTTCTGAGATCAATTACAGCTCGTATGTGTGTGTGTATGTATGTATATTTCATCTTAATACTCGCTTGTTGATTATTAGTTTGCTTTAGGTTGTTTCTAATTTTGCTTTTAAATTAGCTTATGAATTAGTCTCTGGTTCAGCTTAAGTTTAAAATTCCTAATTAGATGCTATTTTACTTATATCCCAATTTACCAATCAAGGATCTCTAACATTACCCAACTCATTTGTTTAAGTTAACTTACACAAAACTCTTAAGTATAGTTGCTTTTGACTTTGTTTTTTATTTAGCTTCTAATTTGACTAAAGTGCTATATTTATTTATAATATTTTCACATTTTAATTAAACCAAGCTAAGATCAATAAAGTATACTTCAAATACAATAACAATTAGAACTCCCTCATGCTATAATGTTGATTATACAAATTGGCCTTGCATTATCCTACTTGGTAAAATATGCACAAATAATAAGAAAATATGTAATAATTAGTATTCATATTCTATTACATCCTCAAAAAATACTATAATCTCATAAAATATATAGTTTAAGGAATGATTATTGTAACTCTTAAATATGGCCATTACATGTATTTTCTAAAATATTAATTTTAACAACAATTTTATTAAAAATTGGCTTAAATTAGGTAAATAACCAAATAAAATTATAAGATCCAAATTGAATACTTCCTAAATCATCAATAAGCTTTAGAAATTATTATAAATTAGATTCATTAAGGAATTTAATTAAAAACCTATTATTCCTTTCATATAAAAAAAGATGGCAGATTTAATAAAATAATTTTAATAAATATTAAAAGTATATTTTTATCAAAAATTATTTTTATTTAAATTAATTATATTATANTATCCTACTTGGTAAAATATGCACAAATAATAAGAAAATATGTAATAATTAGTATTCATATTCTATTACATCCTCAAAAAATACTATAATCTCATAAAATATATAGTTTAAGGAATGATTATTGTAACTCTTAAATATGGCCATTACATGTATTTTCTAAAATATTAATTTTAACAACAATTTTATTAAAAATTGGCTTAAATTAGGTAAATAACCAAATAAAATTATAAGATCCAAATTGAATACTTCCTAAATCATCAATAAGCTTTAGAAATTATTATAAATTAGATTCATTAAGGAATTTAATTAAAAACCTATTATTCCTTTCATATAAAAAAAGATGGCAGATTTAATAAAATAATTTTAATAAATATTAAAAGTATATTTTTATCAAAAATTATTTTTTTTTAAGTTAATTATATTATATGAGAAATATATACACCAAAAATTAGCTTAAAACGACATTGTTTACTATTTTTTAAAATTGATGCAAAATTCATTAGAACTAAGCCTATTCTTAAGGAAATTATATAAGCATTTTTAATTTTGAAAATCTAGGTTGATATTTTGATTTTAGATTTAAAAATACTAAGGTAAACCAAATTTCATAATTTTTAGACATTGTTTGATATTTTTAAATAGAAATAGTAACTTATAAGCGAAAAATCATGTATTTTTTGTTCTCTAGTCATCGGAGCTCTATTGGTGGCAACCCCCCATTAGAAATTCCTCTTCCAATGTCAAACTTCAACTGCTAGGTGGTCATCATGTCAAGTCTTCTTCTTCTATATTTTCTAATTTTCTACCATATTTTTCTTAATTTTCTATTTTTATTCTAATTGTATACCTTTAGAGCATTTCCTATTTATCTTATATGACCAAAGTGAGCCAATAGAAGTCTTGAACTCCTTTTATAATTAGTTGGGTTAGTGGGTTTTTGTTTTCGTTTTCTTTTTTCCTTTCCAAGCATCCAATTCCTATGTAAAGTAGATTAATTTACGCTTAGGCTCTAAGAACAGTTGTTAGATTTCACCTTCCTCAATTCCAAAAGCATGCTATGTTAGGTCCTAGATTGTTCCAAGTAGTTTTATTTTTTTATTTTTTATAATTTTAGCTAATTATTTAATATATTTAGTAATATATATTCATATTGCATACATATAATGTGTATAGCATAATTATATAATCACACTACATGCAATTTGACTCCTAAAATTATTTTTATAAATTAAATAATTTATCTCTAAGGTTTCATAGTTATTTGGAATTCTAATTTCAAGTTTTTGATAATTATTGAATGTACCCAATGAAATTATGTTTTATCAAAATTAAATATTATATATATTTTATATTTAAAAATTAACCTTACTATGACCCTTTGTCTAACTTTTATTACCTTATATTAGAATTTAGTTCAATTCAGACAAAATAGTCCAAAAGTCATAAATTGTTCTAAACGCCCTAAGTCATATCGATATTAAGCAGTTAGAGTCTTGTTACATAACTAAGCTCATTTCTCAAGCTTCCCTTAATAGGCTCATTTGAATATTTATCTTCGCTATTTGTTCCAAATCTTATGTATAGTAAAAGTAATAACCATCTTAAGTCCTAAATGGTAGGTGGAAAGCTAGGGTCTTATAATGCCACTTACCACCATTGTATGGGTTTCACGACCCATCTTTAATGGTTAATAATGACCTACGATTAGGTTTGATTGCTTGCTGGCTACCCCTAACTACTTAGGGGGAGGCTGGGTCGCATAACCACCCAAACCACTGCCTTTGAAATAGTAACCAATTCTTTTTTTTTTGGAAAACTTTTTTATTTTCTATATTATTTAATTAAAATTTATTTATGCTATTTGATCACACCTTTTGATACTTATATGAACTACTAAGAATTTAGCATGTGTCCATAATGATGATTAACATTAAATAAATAATACAGATAATTTGTTTATGAAAAAATCAGAACTCATATCACCTCTTTTTAAGGAAAACATATGTCACCTTTTTTTATAACTCAACAAAAATAAAATAAATGAATACTATTTTGATGAGGAAGCTTCAGGGAATCGTGAAACATATGTGAATGAGTTTTTGTTAAAAGTGGCAAATGGAAAAGACGATAGACAAATTGATGAAGTAAGAAGGTTTAAGATGTTTTGGAAGGTTTAGGACAAACAAATGTAACTAATCACTTTGTATGAAGGGATGTATGTCAAGGAGATACTATGCTTAGTAGAAATAAGGACGTGGTTTGGATTCTCCTTTTTTTTTTTTTCTCTCTCTCTCTCTCTAAACTAAACTAAACAATGAAAATGTGGTTTTGTATCATATAACTTTGAACCAAACCATGTAGTTTAGATTATCAATTTTTCCAAATCATCTCATCTTGATTCGGTTTAATTTACGATTTGAATTAAAATTTGTAGTGTAGAAAAGTATTATTACAAAACATGTAATCTCATATAAAAAATTAGTTTATTAAATAATAACAAGTATTTATATCATATTAAATGTTGATGAAGTTAGCATTTGTATGATTAAGAAATTTCAAAATGTTTATTAATAGCTAATTTTATTATTTATAAAATAGTATATAGTATAAAATTTGAGCTAACTATATATATATAATTTAAATTATGGTAATAAAAATTCAATACATATACATTTCAATAAATGTAAATAATTTCTTTTTAAATGCTACTAGCAAAAAATGCATTGCATATGTAAATATATGTTAAAGAAAATAAAATAAAATTATAGTAAATATATATATTAATGTGTAGTAATAATTATATCTGTATATAGTTGAAACATAGTAATACAAATTAAAATATAGTTTTATTCCTACACAGTGAAACTATAATAAATATACAATAATGTGATTGGTCAAACTATAGTAAATACATATCAACGTAAGATAATATGTATGAATAAGTTTTGCAATTATTAATCCAAATTACACATAATATGAAACTTAAAATAAACCATTAAAAACGAAATTTCTCATATATGTGTAAATAAAACTTAAGTTAGTAAAACACCATAAAATTTTTGTGATACATATAAAAAATATATATATAAATGTTAACAATGGAAACAAATTGAAGCAAATACAAATGTAATAATTAGTAAATAATTTTTCGAATACATATCAAAATATGTATATAAAAAAGACAAAAAAAAAATCATAGATCCTAATAATTAGTAATGACTAAGTTTAGATGAGAAGGAATATTGATGATCTTCATTTCTATTAAGAGTATCCCTTGCTAGAGTAGATCCTGTAACTGCATGCAAAAGAATAGAACCTACGAGTGAGGAATTGATAATAGCCAGCTCTAAAGATAAAAACTCTAAATTCCATAAATGATATATAAAATATTGCATGATACAAAATCTAAGAATACTTAAAACTACCAAACTATTGACATTTTATATTCAATTACAAAAATAATGTCTAAACATCCATATATCATACCATCATTTAAAAAAAAAAAGTATATTTGTCTTCAAGAGCCATAATGATATTCATCTAGTAAGGAATTAGAAGTCAATATCTATTCTTCATAAAAGTTCATTTAAGTTAATATTTATTACTATCACTATCATAATAATAATCAATTAAAACTACTAAGGTTTTTATAACCTAGTGGTGTGGATATTGGTCTCTTAGTGGAATAGACTAAATTTGAATTCGTCCCGCTTATTGTAATAAAAAAAAAAGAAAAAAAAAACACTAAAAACTATATTTGTACATTTCAATCATCCTTTTTCCATCATGCATAATATAGATCCTTTTTTTTCTTTGCTTTTTCTTTTTTTGGATGGTGATTAGTTAATATAAGATATTTGAAAATATAAACTTCTTATAAGAAATCAACTTCCTCACTAGACCTTGTTTAATCTTATTTTACAAGATTTAGAGAATCTTTTCATTCTATAAATCACCAAAAAAGTGAAAAAAAAAAAAGAAAAAAAGGAAATTACATATCCTCCTAACTTCTTATTTTCCGTCAACTAACATAATTTTTTTTTCCAAAAAAACTAAAATAAAGAGTTTAGATACCAATTTTCCATTCTTTATATAACCTACCTAATTAGATAATATGCATAAACGCAATCATATCTCAAATCAAAATAGAGTAAAGAATCAATACGTTTACTTATATAAACTATGTGATCAATATAAGTATTCTTAAAGAGGAAGCAAGTCGAAGGAAAGAAATATATGTTATTACGCCTAAAATTGATCCTATTCTCAACTGTAAATCAATTTTCTCTAAACTAATCATAATAGGAAATTAAAATAGAATATAAAAATTCAATAAGCTTATTGATTAACAAAAAATAAATTAAATGAATAAAAAGTTGAAATTTCATTGAATAAAGAAATTAAGCAATATACATAGATCAAATGATTTTGCTAACCTATTTAGAAAATTGTTTGGTCCAAATTTTATGAAGAATTTAAAAAAAAAAAAAACTAAGGTATCAGAAATCTAGGAAGATACAAGTTGAGTGATTTTGTACAATACATTCACAACAAAATGCACAAAATTGATATAAAATTTTTGTCTCGTCTATTAAGAAAAGATTGAAGAAATATATAAGAGAAAATGATAAAGAAGTAGATCAAGAGTGAAAAGTGTGCTGGATGATTCATCCAAATTGAAGAGTTGTGTGCAAGATATCAATTCTACGAATGATGATAATGGCAAAATGTGACTAGGTAAGATCAACTAATACCTTATCAATTATCTATCCAAGTAACCTACAAAAGCCATTAAAAGAGATTTTTCCTTACTAGTAATAAAAGAAAAGACAAAACAAAAGTAGAGATAAGATTGAGGCTTGAAAAGGAAAAAAAGAAAAAAAAAATAAAGAAACCACTTCTAATGAATTGTGATGAAAGTAAAAATGAAAAAGATATAGAAAAAATTTTATTATTTCAAAAGTAATAGGGGCAAGGAAAATAGATTGAGAAATGGAAGGCAAGGAAAATAGATTGAGAAATGGAACTTAGAAAATGAAGAGAAAGTTTAACTGAAAAAAAAAAAGGAAAATGAAGAGAAAATATGAAATGATTGCAATCAATAATATTTTATATTTTAAGGACATGAGGAGAAAAGATAGATATAGAAAGTAGGTAATTACCATTTTTAGTGTAAAAGCTAAATTAAGGTAATAGGCATTTATAATGATATCAAAAGAACACTATCATCAAATTATCAATAATAGATTATATGAAATGTTAATATTACAAAATGGTGATTAGGACAAGAGATAAAAGACACTAAACCACCTCTTGCTTGTGTTTAAAT
This sequence comes from Lumnitzera littorea, assembly GCA_024138015.1. Lineage (NCBI taxonomy): Eukaryota > Viridiplantae > Streptophyta > Magnoliopsida > Myrtales > Combretaceae > Lumnitzera > Lumnitzera littorea. The sequence goes on along the minus strand of JAMXBB010000009.1, from coordinate 32,372,374 downwards.
AATATATAGATATATGTAAATAAATATAAATATTTATATGTGTCCATATGTGTATATGATGAGCAGAAATAAATTGATGATTATACATTTGCAAAATCATCTTAAATTTTAGTTTTTATTTCTCCAAACAATGTTCAATTTATAAATATATTAAAATATACTTGTTAACTAAAGTAGATCATACCCTAAATTATTAAAGTTTTTTAATATATTTAAATTATATATTAGTTTTATAAATATATTTTTGAGAAATATCTATTATTTTCAACTAAAAAAAGTCATAATATTTGTCACTAATTTATAGACACAATTTACAATCTCTCAATGAGAACAACAAGTATACAACTTAAAGGATTTTGTCTATTAAAGCAATTACCTAGAAAATTGTGTTCTAAACTATACGGATTATGAGATGTTAAAAACAATAGATTATCTATTAATTATAACTGCACTAACATTAGCAAGTTGTGACAATTCTTCATTTATATATACTTCAAAATTTGACCAAAGTATCAAAATGGAAACTTGAATGAATTATAGCAAGTAAGTGATAATGCAAGATTGAAAAATAGAAATTAAAAAGTACAGAGAAAACATGGAATGATTACAATTAATAATATTACATAGTTTAAAGAGGTAAGGAGAAAAAAGTGTATATTGTCATTTTTAGTGTAATAAGTGAATTAAGATAATGGACATTTATAACCATAGTAAAATAATACTTTTGTATAACCATAAATAGTAGATGATATAAATACTAATGTTATTAAGGGGCTATTTAGGTAAAAGAAAAAAAACACCAAAACCATACTATTTTCCTTTAATAATATAGATAATACAATAAAAGAAAATTTTCAATTATAAGCAAAATATATTATATTTTTCATAAAACGATTTGATTTGGGTTTATAGATTAATTCGATTTATCTTTCTAAATCAACCAAAAATTAACTATTTGGTTCTTTTTAAAGATTTTCTAAACCTAATTACAATATATATGTGTGTGTGTGTGTGTGTGTTCATTTGATTCATAAGTGGGTTTAGTTTGGTCGATTTTTTTATCTATCCCTAAATGGAAACATGTCTTTCATGTGAAGGCCTAAATGAACTCTAATCATTTGAATGTTGATCCATTGAGTAGTGCTGATCGATGAGATGGTTTTACATCGTTGAATATTCATCCCTCTTGGAGTAAAGAACATGAACTCTGAAAAATTGATCCCTACATTAGAAAATTCAATCAAAGCATATTGTGATGCTTAAGGTTGGCAATTCATGTTATTATGCCATGTCTCCCATTTGTATCTAAACAAGTTCGTATCTCAAAAACCTCAATTCACAATACGACTTGTTTATGAATTGTGTTTGAATACCTAAACTTGTAATTTAATCCATTTAATAAATGTATCTCGTATCTAGGTTAAATTTAAAGTTATAAAAAAATCTATAAGATACTTGCATATGCAAAAGGTAAATGGATAATAATAATATTTAAATTCTACAAATACAAATACAAATACAAATACAAATACCATAAGGTTTCAGCACTTAATAGAAAATTATAACTTGAATAAAAGTTATAGTGAAATAAAGTCTAATCAAATTATAAGATATTCTAAAATTTAAATTACATAACATCATCTTAATCAGCTCAGTTATTTTAAGATGTATAGAAATCCTTACTAGTATCTTATTGTCATAATTCTAGTGTTTTCAATAAAGTTTTGTTAATTGGCAATCAAAAAATGATTAAATTCTTATATATGATAGAAAAACCATCATCTTCATAATCAATTTTTTCTACATTGAAAATTGCTTTAACAGATAGTTGTAATATAATACTATTTTATTATTCGTAATCTGTTTTTCTTATAAGAAAAAAAAAATCACTTGTGTCGCGTTATAAAAAACCAAAAAACAAGGCACACTATTTCCTTATGGGAAATTCTATAAGGCTTTTAAATGAAGTTTAATAGTTTAGCACCTCACTGCTATAATATAATTAAAAAAAAGGGAGAAGACTATAAAAATAAAATGTTTAATAGTTTAGCATCTCACTACTGTAATATAATTAAAAAAAAAAGGGGAGCAAACTATAAAAATAAAGAACCTATGAATACTACTTGATGTGATGAAAACAAAATATAAATAAATTAATACCTCATTGTGTAGAGAAGAAGACTGAAGGCTTAAGACTTTATACTTATTTTAATAGTTGAAAAGAGATTTAGACTTGAGAGTTTGTGAATATCATACTAGAATATGTTTGGCTTACGGCAGAAAGTTAGAAGGAAGGAGAAAGAAAAAGAAGTTAAAGATGGAAAGAACTCTAGTTATTAAAAAATTGTTCATATTTGACTAATTTAATTATGTCAGTTGTCATGCAAAGTATGAACCAATCGGACCACATAAAATTTTGCTTTACTCTCAACTGGAAATAAAAGGAATAAAAAAAAATTTATTTATAGTAAATAGATTCATGGATTGAACCTATGATCTATTTACAAAACTTATTTATTAAATGAGTTCATAAATGAATCTAGAAACTTTATCCAAACCTAAACACGAATTTAAATATATCAAATAGATTAACCCATTTGTATCTCAAGTCAATCTTTTCTATACCCAAGAACATTTAAATCGTGTTATATCATGTTCGAGTTTAACCCATTGGGTTCCAAATTACTAGCCCTAGCGATGCTTCATTTGTATGATAGCTTGCAGCTATTGACAGGGATTACCACGGTAAAATAACTTAAGTTAGATCGATGTTGGTCTATTTTCCTAGCCCGAAGTTGCAAAGTATCAAGCCTTCAATACTGGAGCATTATTAGTAAAAGAGACGGGCTAGAAGAATATTATATATGAAGTTTCATCAGGCCCAATTAGGAGGTACAATTGTCTTCACTGGGCTTCTTCAGGCTATTTTGGAGAATCTCTGATTTATTTAAATTCATTAGCTGAAGTTATATTCTCTTATAATGTTATTAGGAGAAACACAAATCAATGCTGCTGATTGAGTAACTTCCAACATAAGGACGGGAATGTATCCTAAGAATTGAGGGCTGCCGCAATCCTCACATAGAAGCTATTGATTTTTCTTGTGTTCAAAGTAGTACTGCTAGCTTGAGTACCTTTTGGCAATGGTTAAAATGACATAGAATCACAAAAGGGGGGGAAAAATCCCTAGGAGCACACGCATATAGGTGGATCTAAAACTCATATCCCATACTTGTTTTTATGAATAAAATGATTGTCAAGACACATTTGAAGTTCCTCGATTGCAAAAATATAGATTTCGTTAACATCTTATATAATGCTAAGGCATTCAAAATTGAGCACATATGACGAGATTGTATGTCCTGCATGTAACTTTTTTAGATCATAGATTGTGGTTGGATCTGCATATCAATACGGTTTAATAGAACTCCTAATGTAATTGTATAGTTTAGTTCAACTTAGCACAAAAACCAAACCTTATTTTATGGTTTATTTTGATTCGACAGGAAAATCGAACTTTTACCATACCATAATAACTCCTTTACCATACTACAACAAGAAAAGAGAAAAATAACTATTTCCTTTTAAAGTAACTATTTTGAGCTTGTTTTGCACCATCACTTACTAAGCAGTAATTTAGTAGAAAACTCTGATTGAAATAACCTTGATATATTCATGGCCAAATGATGTGAATACTATTCTTTCACTATATATATGTATATATAAAAGCAGAACATGTTCGATATTGCTATGATGAATTTCAGCCACTAACAGAGGATACTTTTCATGATATTGCTTATGATTTCCTTGCCCGTCATGATATTTTCTGGTATTCCTTTGTGTTAGTCCATCACCGGTTAACCCAATCATACCAACCCTTCACTTACCACTTTTACTTTGTATGTAAAACACAAAATCTGCAAGTCAACCCAAAATAAAAAAAAATAAAAAAAAGGTGGGAGTGGCAAACTCGTTCCCTGCACGTAACCTTCAACTTGCTGGTAGATACAATGCAAGTGGAAGCCAAAGCCAACCCACCAAGATGGAGAAGAGATTCATTGATTCTAATGTGTAAATATTAATAATGTATAAATAGGTATTAGTAATAGTAAATATATATTTTTATATATATAAATTTTTATTAATATTAACTCACTATTTATCAAGACACGTGACTTGATAGTACCATGCAACCCTTCCATCCTTTGATGAATTAGATTTTCATCATAAAGCTGAATTTAAGGCTATGTGTTTCGCTAAGGTGAACCGCTTTATCCCTAAGAATATTGCAACCAAAGGAAGCAGAGAAAAGAAAGACCACATTACTTGATCAGGAAGCATATTCGAAGATAGATTGATGAGGACGCAAAGTAACCACATCTCTGGAATAACGGGAATGTAGTTAATTGCTCATAAACGCCCTCCCGCAACCATGAGACTGGGGCACAGATTTTGTCGAATTCATTCCTATAGATGATGGTCGTCCAACAATTCATACAGAAAATTTCCTATATTTGTTTCAGATTCCAATACAAACTGCCATCAGGGGTTAAGATTCTGTAATGTTTGATTTTACTTTTAGCATATATTAAGGTCAGAAAACACGGGAGAAACAAGTGCACAGTATGCATGAAGAGGAAATTAGGAACATAGAAACATGGTATCGTTGGACATGGTTTAGAGAAATGTCACGACTGTGCTCATCTTCTTGAAAAGCAACCATACTTCAAGATAACAAGGATGATTCATTAAGATGGATATTCAGAAAAATCCGACCCAATGGATAACCAATCACTTCATGATCAATGCCCGAGGTCTAAAATTTTTCCCTGGAGGGAATACAGTTATGAATAACAGGGAGCTCTGGGCAAAAACAAGAAAATGTATAACCCCTATCCAGACATCTCTAGGTAAGGAAACGAAGTTATGTAATGGTGCATAAATTTAAATCTTCCATGAAAGACAAGGCACATACAAACATTTACTGAAATATCTAATGACCATAACATGAAGAAACTTTGGCAGTAAGCAAAGGGGGTTTGAGTATAGATTTCTTTGTGGAATTAAATTGGAGAAAGTAGTGTAAGACTCCATCTAAACTCATTCAAGCCAGGAATATATATGATCAACATAACACCTGCAAGCAAACTCTTTTAAGATTCCACCATTAGTTTCAAAATGACTTAAGCCAATTACGTAAAAGTCGTCAGACCTCAGTGTCTCCCTTGTAAGAGCAGAATTTACCAGACACATCCAGTTCCATATATTATGTACTAAATACTGATTAACGATAAGATCCACCTTATAAGAATGCACCAAACCTAAAAGGAATGCATAGACCAATTCAATATCCATAATAGGAATTCGCACAAGGAAACACACCAAATGAAAAAGGGAATTGACAAAACAAATTCCAACCTTCACGATTTCTCACAGACTCATGACATCTTGGTAGAAGCTATATAACATGGATAACAACTATATGTCACCCACAACTTCGCTACATATCTTAGTGAAGTGACAGTATCTACCCAGAAAATGCAGGCAGCATAAGCATATGTATTTGTAATTCAAATGGCCTACAGCTGCGATCCTCCAGCTTATTAAGAGCTATATATTTCACCATGACAGACACAGGTGAATCTGTCCAGAGGAAGCAGATATAACGGCATAAAAAGAAATTCAACATCCAAAATAGTCATAATTTACGAATGACTAACATATGCATATATGTATATGTGCTGACTTTAAACAACATTGAGTGTAATATCAAATAACCTGTACACAGCATGATATAATCATAAGGACAAAAGCTATCTCCTAAAACCTAACAGATTAACTAAATTGAAGTCTAAATTCATTCATGAGTATAAACCGCAGAGGAACCAGGTTGCAACTTTTTATTGCACGTTCAGATTTTTTCAATCTTATCAGCCTTCACAACCGGATTCGCCTTAGCGATCGCCTCCTTACCTGCACTCTTGTAATTGAATGCACAATCATGCTTATCCGAATAACGATGCAATGAGCAAAACGTCTCCCCACATCTACACTTAAACCCTGTCAATCCAACCCGCTTCCTACAGAGTCCACATCGATTTGCAGGCCTCTTCTCAGGATTCTGAGAACTACCCCCTTCTACTCCAACCCCAATGGCTTCCCCAGTTGCTTCATTCCCATCACTAGACTTATTTACAATCTCCTCACCACAAACCTTTTTGGCTATGTCTGTGGGACCACCCGAGTCTTTCGGCTGACTTAAGACATAATCTTTGTAGCATTTGGAGCAAAGGTTATTGGTACTAGGACTACCAAAAAACCCACAATTATTTGCACATAAAATTGGATCATTTGAAGGCTCACAAGCAGTCTCTTCAAGTTTCCTCTTTTGGGATTCTTGCTCCATTTCTAATAACCCAATTACAGACCAGATGCACCCAGAAATATATCTTTCTTCAACTGTCAACAAAATCAAAACTTTCCATGTAAAACACCAGCACAGGACTAAAATATCTTTCAATAGGGATCACCACAGCCTGAGTTCCAACATCACATGACCGTAAATACGAAATGAAATTGTCATGAAATATGAAATGATATTAAATGTATAGAAGTTATGTACCACTCATAGGAAACATATGCAGAAAGAAAACAAACAATCAGAGGGGGGGGGGGGGGCAAAAAAACCTCGAAATTTGGATCAGAGAGGAAGTGGCGTGGGGGGAATTGGCGGTGATGATGTCTAGGAGACGGAAAATGGACGGTAAGATGAGAGATGAATGAAACAGATAAATGGGTATTCACTACTGTTATAAACCTTTTTTCCATAATGTTTTACAACATAAATATTAAGAATATATAAAATATATTTAGTTTGTTTATTACCTATATTATTAAAACAAATAAACCCTTTTAAGTAACCACTATAATTTGAAATTACTATTTAGTTTTAATTTAATAATATATAATAACAAAACTAATTCTTATATTAATTAATAATTAATTTAGTAAGGATATATTTGTCAACTATCTATATTATATCTCCTAAAAAAACTTTCAACTCTCCCATAATTCTCTCTCTCCCTCTCTCTCTCTCTCTCTCTCTCCATTTGCAACTACTAGCATAGAATTATATTTATTTCTTTTCTTCTTCATGTGGTTTTCACACTTTTGATGCCTTATTTTTGTTTTTCATCTTCCAAACCATTAATCATGTATATAGTTTGATCTAATAATTTTGTTACATTCTAAATTTTATTATAATATTATATTTATTTACACACGTAATATGAATGTGCGTCTACTAGTATTTTATTAATAGGAAGTAATCTTTCTATCTATATTTGTATTTATAATGTTAAAATGTTTCTAAGGTTTGATGTCTTCCATTTTTGTTTTTTCATGCAAAGTAATCATGTTCCATGAATTGTGAAATATAAGAGAATGAAAAGAAAATATACAAGCGATTGATACACCTATGATGCATATAAAAAGAAAAAAGAATCAAAACTATTCATATTGAAATATACATTAGAATATAATTTATGTTACTGAGAGAAGTAAAAAATGAAACCATATAAAAACTTACTAAAAGACTAAAAATGAGCAAAATGGCATTTGGTATATAATTACTTCATCATATATTGATTAAAAAAAAACTTTATATACATAAATTGTATAAGAAATGAAAAAGAAAAAGTAAAGTATGTCTTTTTCTATTCTCTTACCCTCAATTACATCAAATTTTTCATGTAGAGAAATCTAACTAAACAAACATGGTTATATGATTGGGAAAAAAGAAAAAAAAAAAAGAAAAAGCAAACATGGTGTGATTTTCTTGAACTATATAGCATCTTTCCCCTAGTCATATAAACTTACTTATTATCCGCAACATGTAATCTTCACTAAAAGCTTTTAAAAAAGTATCTAAATAAAATAAAGATAAATTATTATACACAACTAATCTTAAAACTAAAAGCAAATAGCTTACATGCATCTTAGCAATATATAAATGACATGACATATACCTAAAGAAATTAAGACAATGCAAGACCAAGTTTAGTGATAGAAATATTAGAAATCATTTGGTTTAATGTCTTTGAAACACAAATTGAGAGAATTTTACTTTGACCTGAAAATAGATCTTAATCCTTTTCAAATCTTAGGAAAATGAAGGTAAAATGATATACAATAGAGAGAATCATTGGTTTGTGTCTAGGATTAGAATGGTGAGTGTCATTATTTATGGAAAGTGGTAGCAATATAACTTAATTCATGAGAATATGGAAATCTAAATGTGTTGTCATAAAGAACTAAACAATCATATTAAAAATTGTCTAAGAACATATACATTAATGTGCATCATGGAAGAATGCTTTAAACCATCTGTAAAAAATTGTCAAAGAGAGAATAGGAGTTGAACTATTTGAAATTACTTTAAATCAACTAATATTGACATAAACCATAAATAATTGTATTTGTATGTATGCTATTTGCTTGATTAATAAGTAAAATGGCCATTTCAACTGTTCATGATTTATTAATAAGTAGAAAGCTCTTCATATCAATGGAACAAAGAGGTTCCATCCTAATATAATGAGTTTAATAAATAATTTGATAAAGTATGTAAAATGTCAATTTGACAAAAAAAAAAGGACTTAAAACTTGATGCACTCATTTATGACAAACAAATTCCATGCACGCAAAAATACAAGCCATAAAGATTTTGATGAATTTTTAAATGGGAAAAGAGAAAGAGAAAGAGAAAGAATAAAATGAAATAAAAGCCTAACCGATACTTGTCTTAACAAAGCTCTCAATAAAGGCAAAATCCTATAAATGAAAGGAAAAATGGTTGGTAAATAAGATATTTAATAAAATTCCTTGAAAAAATTAAAGATGAGATAGATTAAAAATTGTATACTAAAAAATTCTCAATAAATTAAAATCCTCCAATAAATTAAAAGAAAAAAAAAAGATATATAAATAAGGTACCCATTAAAAAAGTCTTAAAAAATAGATGAGAAAAATTGCAAATTATATACCGAGATAAATTGCACTTCTATAAGTTCTCTTGTAAAACTTCCAATTTTGTATAGAAGTTTTAAGTGCCTTAATGAACATATATGAATTGAATTTTGCATTGATATTATAAGTAAGTAACTGCTATTTTGACATGAGATAATGAATGCCTAGGAATTGAAATTTGCATAGTGCTATTTAGACATACAAGTTATGAATTAAAATGATATCAAGAACATTTTATGTTATTTATCTTCTTAGAAAACCAAAAATCCATATGAATAGGTGGTTGAACATAAATTATATAGATTAATCTTAATATTAATATTAATATATATGTATTGCTAATGATGTAATCTATACAAAGAAGTGGTTCTTGTAATAGTTAGGTTCTTTAAAAGTCTAATAAATGAGAAGATTAAGCATATAATTGGTAATGGTCAAAGATGTTAAGAATGTATTATGTACGCGGAAATAGTTCTTGTGCTAATAAATTTTTCTATGGTCCTGTTATTGTTTACTACATAACCAATCCAACCCTTCATCTTACTATTGTTTTACTAGAAAATTGTATATTTACTATTAAAATTAAAAAAATTACACAAATACCAATTACATTAAATTAATTACACAATTATTAAATACGACATATATTAATGTTGCATTTAATAAATGCGACATAAACTTTGTATAAAAAAAAAGTGCTACTCCTAAGTTTTAAACCCTTAACCTCATCAATGCTTGAATATGCCTTAACCATTGTGTCATGGTGTTGTATTTGTTATTTATAAGAAAATCACATTTATTAAATGCAATATAGCAATGATGCCCAATTCACTAAATCACAATTTACAAATGCAAGATATTTATAAATTATAATGTTTTATCTTCAAGATGAGATTTAATATTAATAATTACATAATTAATTTTATCTCCTTTGTATTAATGTAATTTAGAATAGTAAACTATATTAACCCATTGTCTTACATTCCTTTAAATATAGTCCATTGAACTAATTTGAATTCAATATTTTAAATTTAAAAGAATATAAATTAAGGATAAAATGGAGAACTAGATTGATCCCATTCCACCAAAATAAGATATTGGACTATAGAAGCTCCTTATGCTAATTGGGGTTTTATAAAGTTTATAAAATGGGAAAATTAAGAATATAGTTAGTAATGGTCAAATATACCCCTCATTATCTTCCTTGATAAATGATAATTCATAGGGGAAATTACAAATAATCTTTATAAATTTTGACTTAGATGTAGATTGATTTCTTTAATTCAATAGTTCAAATTTAAAAGAATATAAATTAAAGATGAAATGAAGGACAAGATCAGTCTCATCCTAGCAAAATAAGATATTGGACTATAGAAACTCCTTGTACTAATTGGGGTTTTTTAAAGTTTATAAAATGGTAAAATTAAGAATATAATTAGTAATGGTCAAATATATCCCTCATTATCTTCCTTGATAAATGATAATTAATAGGGGAAATTGCAAATAACCTTTCTAAATTTTGACTTAGGTATAGATTAACCCTTCGAACTTTCAAAGTGAGGTTTTCGACTTTCTAAACTTTAATAAATTTGGAATATAAAGGGTATTTTCTTTTTTAGTTAAAATAAGTCATACTATGGTCAAAGTTTAAGGGTCTTAAAGTATATTTTGATAAATTTAGGAGGTGTTTACACACCAAAATCAAAATTTAAAATAATTACTCTCAACTTATGGGAATTATTTACCAATTCATCAAAGTTTAAAAAGCTAAAAATCTTACTTTAAAAGTTCAAGGGGTCAATTCATACCTAAGTCAAAATTTAAGGAGGTTATTTGTATTTTCCCCTAATTGATAAAAAAGGTTGGAAAAAATTAAATTGTACGTACATGAGATAAGCAAGGTGTAGACATCAAAAACCCTTATTCGCTTTAGCAATTAGATATAGATAAATCTATATTAAAATATAAGACACCAAAGCAAAGTGGAGCTTAAATAATATAAATATCTATCCTTTTTTTTTAATAGGACAAATTCCTACTTTTAAGCCACTTTACGTATAGTTGATTTATGTAGTATCTATATATATATAATATTAAAGCTAAAAACACTATGGTATAATCTCTCTAAGGTCATTGTAACATAATGACATAAGTATTGATCTCTTAATGTGAAAAACTAGATTCAAATCACCTCATCCCCCATGTCATTCAAATTTTATTATTACTAAATAGCCTTACATAAATCAATGATAAATTAAGGTTATTATGATAAAAAAAAAATTATGTATACCAAAAAGGGTATATAACCTAAAATCTTCTATCAAAATGGTAGTTTCCAATTGTAGCTCTAACATCAATGGAACCTAATAATTCTTAAATCAAATTTCGTAGGTCCTAATGGTTCTTCAATCAATTTTTTTTTTTTTTAAATTTAAGTATAAGACAAACTATATGCTTATATCACAAATGGTTACTAGAAAAAAAGGTACTAAAAGGAACCATATAATTGATATAAATAATTGATAATAATATTAATGAATACAAGGGTCGAAAGGCTAGCAAAATTAGATGATAATGCATTTTATTGGAAGTTTAATTAAATATTATTATATAACAATTTGAATAATAAGAAACCATAAACCTATAGCAATAGATATAAAGATATTTTTTTTCCCATAAAAAACCTTATACATCTATTTTCTAGATTTAATGGTAAGGGTTATAGATTATGATATGATATGTGGAGGATATTGTATTATATATTTATTTTCGTATGTCAATTTTGTATTGGTTACTAGCTTACTTAGTTGTAATATTTATTTATTAACATGTGGCATTAGTTAGTTAGTTTTATAGGGTAGAATATAAAAGGATGCACTTGTACTATTTCATTTATTCTATTATGAGATATCATCACTTGCTTTAATTACTGTTATTCAATTAGCTCTATTCACACATTTTACTACTGGAATTAGTGCTTGAATGATATTAGCAATGGTAGAAATAACTTGACTCCACAAGGTATTAGAGCATCGATAAGAACTTGATTTCATTCGATTTGTTTCATAAGTTTGCCTTAGTTGCTACTACTGGATCTCTGTGTTCTTTGAATTCATTTGAGGTTTTCTTTTCTGATTGATAAAGAATAATTAGTTTGGTCAACATATTATGGATCCTTTACACTTGTTTGGATCTAACAATCATAATATGGTGATTAGTAATATAATGTTCAATGGAGCAAACTACATGGCATAAAGTAAGTTTATTAAGTTAGGTTTAGGTGCAAAGTTGAAAATCGAATTTATAGATGGAAGTATACCTAAACCTAAACCTAATTCACCTAATTTTAATAAGTGGATTAGATGCAACTATATGGTCCAATGTTGGATTCTTAATTTGATGATAAGTGATTTTTCACAAAACTATGTTTATGCTCAATTCACATGTGAGTTGCTAAGTTTGAATCTAAAGAAAGATTAATTCAATTCAATTCCTAATAGGATTGAATGAGGGATATGAATCAGTTTGTAATTAGATTTTATCAAAAGACCCTTTTTTCTTAATAAATTGAGCTTATCATCATGTTTAGCAAGTGGAAAGGCAAAAGCAAAAGCAAAAGCAAATTACTTCTAATGGAATTTTTGATATGGAAGCTTTAGTCTTTGTCACAAAATGTTCTTTTAACAATGAAGGGATAAAAAATTCTCATGATAGATAAAAAGAAAAAGGGAAAGTTACTTGTACGCATTGTAAAGGAGATGAACACATAATTAAGAAATTCTTTCAACTGATTGGTTATCTCGAGTGGTATAAAGGAAAGCAATTTGAAAAAGAATCTAGTAAAATGATGGTTAATGTTGCGAATGAAAATTATATTATTGTTTATACTCCTTTAGATCCTATTAAAGATGATATTGTAGGTTCCAACACTACTAATGAAAGCTCAAAATCACAGTTAGTGCATGAAGTTTGTTAGGAGCTATATAAATTAATAAAAGGCAAATGGATGCAAAATCATTCTATCCACTTTGTTGGTGCATTAGATGCATATTCTTCCTTTTACTTTAGTTAATTTGCTTGTTATAATATTGTGAATAATAATTTTTATTCCTAGATAGTGGATAGTGGTGCTACAAATCATATCACAGTTTATCAATTTCTTTAATATAATATTCAAACCTTACAGTAGCCATATCCATTTGTTTACTTAATGGATAATTTAAAACTATTCAAATAGTTGGAACTATATATTTTTCTAGTCATTTCACCTTGAAAAATGTTCTCTTTTTGCTAGATTTCGAACATAATCTTCTCTTTATTTAACATCTATTGAATGATAGTAAACTTATGTTTTACATTAATGCCTTCTCCTTTATGTTTTAGGTCTTACACTCTCATGAAATCATTACATCAGCTAAAGCTAAAAATGGCTTGTATGTATTGAATTCGAAAATTAAGTTAGAAGTGATTTCTAGTTTGTCATCCTCTTTGTCTTTCACTTTATTCTCTTGCAATAAAGTGAATAAGTTTGAATTACTTCATAATAGGCTTGGTCATCCTTCTTTCTCTAAGCTTTGTAATGTTGATCATTATAATAATTCCAAATTTGAAGAATTTGTTTATGGTGTATGTTTTGAAGCCAAAATGTATAGGCTTCCTTTTAGTCAAAGTTACAATCATGCTTAACATAATTTTGAGTTGTTAAACATTGACATTTGAGGAGCCTATCTTATTGAATTAGTTACAGGTGCAAGGCACTTTTTTGTAATTCTTCATGATTGTTCTTAATCCACTTGGACCTATCTTCTTAACAATAAGTCGCAAGTTGTTCCTTATCTTGATAAATTTCTTAAAATGGTTGTTGTTCAATTTGATGCTCAAGTTAAAACCATTAGGTTTGATAATGGGTTAGAATTTTTGTTTAATGCATGTAAAACCATGTTGCATAATTTAGGAATTTTACATCAAAGAACAATAACCTATACACCACAACAAAATGGGCAGGTTGAACACAAACACCAACATCTCATTGAAACTACAAGATATTTGCGTTTATATGCCAATTTTCCAAAGTGTTTTTAACGTAAGTATGTACTCATGACTACCTATTTTGTTAACTTAATGCCTATGGCTAAGTTAGGGTGGAAGACTCTTTATGAACTTTTGTTCAAGAAGAAACTTGCATATGACAATTCGAAAACCATGAGATGTTTATGTTATATTACTCAAAATAAACCTCATATAAACATATTTGATCCTCAAAGGCTAAGATGTATTTTTCTTAGGTTATGCTCATGGTCAAAGGGGTTATAAGATTTATGTCATGCAATCTAAGCAAATTCTTCTTAGTCATTATGTTATATTTCTTAAACATGTATTTCCTTACAAGGATGTTTCTATGGTTGAGTATGATCTTGCTGTTGTTGGTTTAAAATCTGCTCCCCTAATTTTGTCTAACATTATATATCCTTATATTTAAATTGTTCCTCCTCCTGATGTATCAAATTTTTCTGTTGCTTTTATTGAACCTTTGGATGTTGCTACTCCTTCTGTTTCTTCTACTACTGATATTGCAATCCCTTTGCATCGCTCCACTAGAAATCATAGAACCCCTACATGGCTTAAATTGTAGATTCTTCTTTCATATCCATCGTCCCTTACTCTTTGTTTAATACTAATACTTTTTCATGTTATTCATTTTATTATATTACATATTTGGCACAAGTGCAGGTTGTTAAGGAACCTTTTTGTTATTCACAAGCTTATAAGTCAAAAGAATGGGTTGACGTCATGACCAAGTTAATTGAAGCCTTGGAATTAAATTACACTTGGGATATAATTGATTTACCCCCTAGGGAAGAAGGAAATTAGGAATAAATGAGTTTATAAGGTGAAGTATAAATTCGATGGTAGTATAAAGAGATTTAAATCATGCCTAGTGGCTAAAGGATATATATAATTAGAAGGTATCAATAATCATGTTACTTTTTCACTGGTTGCAAAGTTAGGAATTGTTCGTATTTTATTTGCTATAGCCATAACCAATAATTAGCCACTTTATTAAGTAAACATAAATAATGTCTTCTTGTATAGTTATTTGGATGAGGAAATCTATATAACTTAATCTCTTAGGTAATCTAAGGTTAGTCCAAATAAGGTTTACAAGCTTAAACGTTCCTTATATGAATTGAAACAAGTGTCACGCCTATGGAATATTGAGATATCACAATTTTTTATTTGAAGAGCCTTTATGCAGTCCCAAAGCGACCATTCCTTTTTCACTCTAGCGAAGTTGGATGTTTTTTTCTGGTTGTTTTGTTGTATGTTAATGATATGATAATATCTGGTACATATGATCATTCTATTGTTGAGCTGAAAAAGGCTTTGGATGCTAAGTTCACCATTAAATATTTACGGATAGCACATTTCTTCTTAGGCATTGAAATATGCTGTACAGCCGATGGTATATTACTGAATCAAAGAAAATTTGTTCTTGATTTACTATCTCCCATTGGGCTTCTAAATTACAAATTTGTACAACTTCCTTTTCCTACTAATATAAAATTGGACTGTGATAGTGGTAATCCTATAGAGGATCCTTCTTTGTACCAAATGATAGTTGGTAAATTCCTGTATTTAACTCTCATTTGTCTAGATTTGAGTTGTGTTGTCAGTAAACTTAATCAATTTCTTGCTACTCCAATTCAACCACACTTATAGGGTGTATATCATCTGTTAAAGTATCTTAACAGAACTATTAGTGTAGGGCTGTTTTATCCTTATAATAATCCTTCAACTTTGCATTGCTACTGTAATGTAGATTAGGCTTCCTCCTCTTTTAACAAGAAGTCCATTACAAGTTATGCTATATTCCTTTAAAGTGCTTTAGTGCTTTGGAAATCTATTATAAAAAGTACCGTAAGCACTTCCTCTACTGAAGCTAGGTATAGGAGTGTGGCTTAAGCAATTAAAGAGCTTCTTTAGGCTTCCTTCAAATTAAGAGATCTTCATTAGCCTATAAAGCAACTAGTTCCATTGTTCCGTGATAATAAATCTACTATACTCATTGCTTATAATCCTTATTTTCATAGTAAGACTAAACACATTGATGTCAAT
This sequence comes from Lumnitzera littorea, assembly GCA_024138015.1. Classification (NCBI taxonomy): domain Eukaryota; kingdom Viridiplantae; phylum Streptophyta; class Magnoliopsida; order Myrtales; family Combretaceae; genus Lumnitzera; species Lumnitzera littorea. Next base: position 32,356,231 of record JAMXBB010000009.1, on the reverse strand, counting down.
ACTCACTTCATTTAAGATCATGTTACTAAAGGCTTTGTTTCCCCAATTCATGTTGCTTTAGATCAACAAGTTGTTGATATCTTCACTAAGGTTTCCTCTGTTTCACAAATTTCTACTACCTATTGTAAGTTGGATCTTTAATCGGCTCCAACTTGAGGAGGAAGAGAGGGGAGGGGGTTAATGAAGGATGTTGTATTGTATATTTATTTCAATGCATTAGTTTTATATTGGTTACTATCTTACTTAGTTATGCCACTTATTTATTAACATGTAGCATCAATTAGTTAGTCCTATAGGGCAGAATATAAAAGGATTCACTGGTATTGTTTCATTTATACTATTATGAGATATCATCACTTACTCCAATTATTGTTATTTGACTAACTCTATTCTTCCATTAAACTTTTGGAATTGGTGCCCAACTGATATTAGCAATGGTAGAAATAACTTCACTCTGTAAAATGTTAATAAGAGAGAGTGAATCTAATCTTTTAATCTCTTTCTTTTTATTTCATAACTAGTGGAAGAGCTCACTCAATGCATGAATAAGAAAAAGAAGACCTCTATAATAGAACATAAATTAATTAAGATCTAACGATGAAAATATACAAATCTGTATTTATACTAAAACTAAGAAATGTTGAAATATCATGTTGACTCTATGTTGAATTTATTTCAACATAATTTTTAATTATAACTGTTGATAGAGAATTTTCACCAACTAATAAGGCCCAACACAGCCTACCTAAGCTCTCTAGTCTAGTTTAAACCCCTTTCCGTAAACTAGATTCTATTCACATAAACTATACCTATACCCTTAGGAAGAGCTCGAATGTATGAAGCTTAGGGCCATTTCAAACAACTCAAAAACTAAGGGTTGCAACCCTTAATCAACATTAGCAAGCCAAACCATAAGTATCCAACCTTTAAATGTTTGAACTAAGACATGAAGGTGCGAACCATTCAGTGGTTACAAACCACCCACTACCCCACATTCCTAAGGATGAGGAAATAGTTTGGAATCTCATTCCCCCATGTAAGAATTGTAATAACCGTTGATACTAAAATAGTTGTCAACCACTGTCTATAAATACTACTACAAAGACATATAGTAAGCTTTATTGGCCTATTGATACTCTCACATTCTCATTTTATTCCTTCTCTTATATTTAACTCAAAAGTACTTATTGAGACATGGGAGTAGCAACATTGGAGCAGCAACATTGGAGTTATCTTAATACCCCTAAAGCATTATCCTTTTTTCTTTTACAAGCCTTAAACATGATGCAAAACCCAAATTCAAATTTAGAATTTTGACTATCAATAGTTTGGTGCCATCTATTATGGAAACCTAATATGGTGACTAAGGATAAGAATAAAGATGATACTATTTTTAGGGGGAGGGGAGAGGGGGGTTTAAGTAGCCTTCAATTGACTCAAGATGAGCATCAATCATAGTAGCAATTGTTTAACCATCTAAAGCCATGTGAACCCCTCTACAAGCCCCAACAAGATGAATATACGTGAATTACTTAATTGGAACAATTGTAGGCCAAGTTAGAGAAGCACTATGAGGAAGTTTTAGTACAAAATGTTGATCTAAGGAAAAAGTTAGAAGAACGTGATTACATATCCTTGTTAATGCCACCTTTAGAGAATGTGGGTGATGATTCATTATATCCTTTAGAGGAGGATGCATGCCATCATGAATAAGACAATGCTCTAGTGGAAGGTCAAAGTTATCAACAAGCACAAGCTATTTGTGTTCTTACTAAATTTATATTACCTACTGTATCAAGGAATACATTAAATGACCTATAGCAAGTACCATCGCTAACTGCAGCCCATGACTGTGCTCTTGCTCCTCATAATCAAGAAAGGTCAAAGCATATGATTGTTCATTCCCTAGAGAAGTTTGTTGTAGAAATGAGTTTACAAGATCTAGAGGAATATGTTTGAAAACTATCGGTTGACAAGGATCTAACTAAGGAATCGAAGAAGAAGTCTTCCCTTCACTAAGGAGATAGTGGAAGAAGTTTTGCCTTTGAGTGTTAGATTACAACTATTTAACACATGATGGTAAAAAAGACCTAAACGATCATTTGAATAATTTCCCAACACTGATGGAGTTATATGATCTTAGTGATGCAATTGCTTGTAAAGTGTTCCCTTCAACTCTTAGAAAATCTACAAGTAATTGGTTTAATGCACTTAAACCAAGGTTAATATCATCCTTCAATCAACTTGCTAATGAATTCCAACAATACTTTTTGCTAATAAGCCATCACCGAAGGATTCTTCACTCTTGAGCTCAATATGTTAGAAGCAAAGTGAAAGTATTAGAGACTATGTGCATAGATTTAATTAGTTGATGATTAAAATCCTAAGTTATAATAAAAGTATCACTTTGCATGTAATCTATAGAGGAGTTAGGGAAAACTCCAACTTGTTTAAGTGCCTCAAGAAACATCCTTCAACCTCATTAGATGAATTCTATTAGATGGTAGAGAATTTATTTAACAAGAGGATCATCTATAAACATAAACGAACTTGGAGATGGAAAAATTAGACAAGAGACCTAATCGCAAGAGGGGCTCCATGAAGTACCATTTCGGTGGAAGACTTGATAGGAGAAGCCAACCTAAAAGAAATAATCTCAGAGATTGGAAACACTCAATCCCATCTATGCAACTCATACTCCTTTGAATTGGCCAATGTCAAATATCCTCATGGAAGTACGCAATCGAGGCTCCATAGCCTAGCCTAAAAGAATGTTAGGAAATCAATCAAGGAAAAACTTGAACAAGTATTGTCGTGGTAGAGGTCACAACACCAATGAGTGTATCCAATTGAAGAACACATTAGAAGATGCAATTCAAAGGGGGTATTTGACGATGTTTATGGCTAATCAAGATGAGATGATAGAGCAACCTACATAAAGGAGGAGATTTAATCATGACCAAATTGCTGGTGAGATGATGCAACAGTCAATAATAATAATAACCAAGCTCGCAATAACATCATTAACATTATTACTAGAAGGCCTTGAGATGGAAGTAGATTAGGTAATATGAGCTCGGTGAATATCTTGGATGATCATGTTTTGAGTGTCTGAGGACTGATATTGAGAGTTTTTCTAATATTGACTTATGGGATTCAGTTTCCACATGATGAAGTGCTAGTCATTAGTGTAAGAGTGACTGATATTGATGTAAGGAAGATTATGGTCAACAATGACAATTCTACTAACATAATTTTCAAGCATGCATTGGACTAAATGCATCCTAAATTGGACTATAAGATAAAGCCTTATAAGTACTATTTATATGGGTTTAATAACCAACCTATCCGAGTAGAGGAAGCTATCACACTTCCTCTATCTCTCAGTGATGAAGAAAATGTTGTTGAGAGACAAGTAGATTTTGCTATCGTAGACTACCCCTTCCCTTATAATGCAATTACGGGACGACTTTCCATAAACATTTTAAAGATGGTTCTTTCAATGATCCATTTAAAGGAAAAGTCTCCAACCTCAATAAGAATTAGAGTATGCCAAGGAGATCAACAACTTGCCAAATCACTTTATTTAAAAGCACTATAGAGGGATCAAGTATATAGCAAGAAGCAAAGCTCTAAACAAAGGCCAACAATTACAAGTGAATCAACTGATGAGACATTGACATTTTAACTCAATGATGATCTCAAGCAAACAACAAAGATTAGAGCTAGCTTATGTCCCAATCTGAAAGAAAGAATAGTAGCCCTCCTTCGAGCTGACAAGGACATTTTTGCTTAGTCCCCATTTGATATGCTAGGGATACTGGAGGAAGTTATCACTCATAAGTGAAAGATAGATCCCAATGCTAAGGTAATTTAATAGAAGAAGCAGCATTTTACTTTGAGAGATAGGCGACAATTGAAGAGGAAGTCCAAAAGCTTTTGAAGGCTAATTTCATTAGGGAAGAATCATATCCGACCTGGTTAACTAATTGGGTTTTGGTCAAGAAGGCAAATGAAAAGTAGCACATGTGTATAGATTTTACTATCCTTAATAAAGCTTGCCTAAAGGATTATTCCCTCTACCATAAATAGATTAGCTTGTGGATTCTATATCCAGTTATGCTTTATTAAGTTTCATAGATGTATTCTCTTGATACAATTAGATCAAGATGCACAAGGTTAATTAAGTTCATGCCTCCTTTATCACAAATTTTGGTACGTATTCTTACAAGGTGATACCATTCTATTTTAAGAATGCAAGAGCGACATACTAAAGATTGGTAACCTAAATTTTTAAGCCCTAGATTGAAAAGAACATTGAGGCATGCATCAATGACATGATAGTAAAGAGCGAAGTCTATAACGATCATCTTACAGATCTAGAGGTGATGCTCGAACCTCTAAGACAATACAATATGAAAATAATCTCCAAAAAGTGTATATTTGTGGCATCTTCAATAAAACTTTTGGATTTCATGTTAATGCAAAGAGGTATAGGAACAATCTATAAGAAAATACGAGCTGTAGTGGACATGTAGTCCTCAACAATTATGAGGGAAGTGTAGAGGTTGACTGGGTGAATTATAACTTTGAATCGGTTTGTTTCAAAGAGTGTGGATAGATGCTCATAATTCTTTCAAATATTGAGGAATCTACTTAATTTTAGGAGGATAGAATAATTTAAAGAAGCATTTCAAGAGCTAAAGAAGCTGCTTACAACCTCACTTAAATTATCTAGGTTTGAAATTAATGAAATTCTACATTTATATCTCTTTGTTGGTAGACATGCACTATCTTTTGTCTTGGTCAGAGTTGATGGAAGAGTGTACCAACCTATTTATTATGCAAGCCATGTGTTGCAAGGCCTAGAACTCTATTATACAAAATTAGAGAAGTTTGTTCCTATAGTGATAATTGCAACATGGAAGCTTTGACCTAATCTCGAAGCTCATCAAATAATTGTGTTGATATATCAACCCTTAAGAAAGGCACCAAAGAAGCTTGACACCTTAGGACAAATGGTTAGGTATGCTTTAGAATTAAGTGCCTTTGGTGTATAATACTAACTACATGAAGCATACAAAGCCCAAATCTTAGCTTATTTTGTCATTGAGTTTACTGGTAATGAAGATGATCTTACGTAGCATAAAGAGCCAACCTAAACACTTTATGTCGATCGCTCATCCACAAGTAAAGGAAGTGTGGTTTAGTTTAAAGGGTCCTTTAGGAGCAAGGATTAGTCATACTTTAAAGTTTGGTTTCCTTACTAGAAACACTTAGTCTGAATACAAGGCACTAATAGTAAGGATGGAGCTAGCTAGGGAAGTTGAGGTAAAGAGATTGAAGATCTTTTTAAATTCACAATTGGTTGTACAATAAGTGAAGGGTAAGAGTATGGCAAAAGATGAAGGTATAGGGAAGTACTTAAAGATTGTATTTATTTGGGGTTTGACAACAAATTCCAATGTTAAAGAATTATGCTATTGACAATTATCAAAATTAGCATCCACTAGACTACCCAAGTAGGGTGAGAGAATATTTATCAATCATTTTCTAAAGATGAGTATTGACATTAAAGTTGAGGAATATACAGAAGTACAAGGGCAATTCCAAAGCTGGGCTAGATAGACCTTGTTCTAGCTTATTCGAGGGATGGGACATTACTTAAGGACAAGAAGGAAGTACTCAGGCTAATGTAGCAAGTAGTAAATTTACATTTATTAATGGGAAGTTATACAAGAGAGGATTGAGCATGCCTTATTTGTAATCCCTTTAGCCTAACAAGGCAAAGTGTATCTTATCTAAGGTATACGAAGGGGATTTGCAATAATCACATAAAGGTAGGAGCATTATATATCAAGGCCCTTAGGCTTGGATATTTTTGGCCAAGCATGAAGTAAGATGCAAAAAGGTAGGTTCAGATATGTGATCGTTACCAAAGGAACCCACTAATTGAGCAAGCCTTAAGTAAATTCCTTGTTACACTCATAAGTCCTTAGCCTTTTGGTTAGTTAGGTTTGGATATCCTTAGTCAGTTTCTCAAGACAACAAGGCAACAACAACATCATTGTAGTAGTTGATTATTTTATGAAGTAGGTGGAAGTAGAAATCAGAGCATCGATCACTAAGAAGAGTATAGAAGCATTTGTAGTGAACTATATTCTCACTAGGTCTGGTGCTCCATATGCCTTATTCACAAATAATGGTCAACCATTTGATAATGATAAGTTCTAGGAGTTTGGTGAGAACTCCACATCAGGCTATGCTATACCTTAGTTACGTACCCTTAAACTAATATGCAAGTAGAGGTAGTCAAGATGTTATCTTACATAAGATAAGAAAGAGGGTGATTGAGCTGGAAGCAAATAGTCAAACAAGTTGCCAAATATATTATGGGGGCAACGAACCACTCATAGAACCTCAATTTAGAAAACTCCATTCAATTATATTTTGGGATTGAAGCAATTTTGCCAATAGAATGTAGAATCTTAAGTGCAAGGTTACAGTCTTATGATTCACATAACAATCACATTGGCCTTCAAGCAAACTTCTATACTATCAATGAAACAAGGGCATTGGCAAAGGCACATCACTTAGAATTCTCCTTTTTGAAAAAAGATTCTCACTTATCAATTAGGGTTTCACCAACCATCCTACAACTATAACTCTAAATTATTCTCCTTCTACCATAGGAAAACAACTACCCAATTAGAAAGGGAACATAATTTTCACTTGAAAAAACTCATAACTAATAAAAAAGAGCCTTACTTGTGTGACTTAGGTTTGCTAGGTTCTTTAAAATGAAGTCTGTTTAAAAAACACACAACCAATGGAAAGAATGAGGCTTTAAGTTAGTAGGAGGGTTTTATATATTAAAAGTAAAATTCCCAACTTGCCCTTATACATGACCCCTAATTATTGCTTTGCCATAACTCTTAATACTTATTATTTTATTATATTTTTACTTATTTTGTGATTTTTATACTTTCATTATAAGCTTCTCAATGAGAGCACCAAATGCTCTACTTATAACTTGATTTTGTAAAATTTAAGATTCGATATAGGAAAGTTGTGAATAAATAACATTTCCCCAATACTATTTATGATGTTAGCTAATAGTCCCTTAATCTTCCCCAGACACTATTTATTATATTGACTAATAATCCCATAATGTTTATAACTATCTAACTAATATTATATGATGTAACTAATGACTCAAATGCCTCTTTATTTAATCAAGATGCTCATTTCTTATTGATATTGTTGTACTTCTTTCCTTGATCCCTTTTCAATTATAACATGACATCCCTTAGAATATTTAAATTTTATCACAAGAATGCAAATGATATATTTAGTAGACTTTTGTATAATTTAATTAAGAGCTTCCTTGCTGATGTAAAGATTCTTATTCTTTTTCTTTTACTTTTATGATATAGATATTATCTTGCAATTCTTATATAAAACTAAAACATTAGAATAAATATCACTTAAACAGAAAATTATTCTATTACAACATAATTGAAGATTCCTACCACACAAATATTTTCATTCTAGTATTCATAAGTCAAAAATTTGATAAATTATATACATCGTCTTCTCAAAATGTCTTTAAATCACGTAGATACAACAATATAATTGGTAAGGCCTAGTTAGTGCCATAGGGATTGTTATATTGACTTTCAGTTATATTAGTACTATTTAAATTTTAGCAATAAAAAATTGGAGTTTTTTTAAATATAATGTTAATCCTAACTAAAAGAAGAATGAGCAAACAACAATGCTCAATAGATAAAATTAACAAAGTAGCAATTGAAACACTGGAATATTGATGAGAGTGATTATGTTATCATATGTATTACCTTGAAAATCTTAAATGGGTTAAATGGGCATCTTGGTAAAAAGAAGTAAGAACAATAAACAATTAAATAATGTGAAAATTAAATAGAGAAAGGACTAGAAGAAACTAAGCAGGTTTGATATAGAGTTCAAATAGTCCCTTAACTCTTCACAATTGCAAATTGCCTCTTTAAGATTATTTCATTCAAACCTTTATAATAACAATCCTTTAGCGATCTCATTTTAGAAACTATAATCTCTAAATTACAAATCTAATCCCCTTAAAAATTATTCATAAAGTTACTCGCTTAGCATTAGACTTTCTCTCTCAAGAATATAGCAAATTAAATATAAGAAAGTGAATGAGATTACTAAGACTAAGATAATGTTTTCCTCATAAAAGCTTTATGTAATATTTGCTCATAGAGCATTTGTGTAGGCTCTCTAAGAAAATAATTTTTGGTCCTATTCTCTATTTTAAGTCTTAACAATTTGTTATAATATAACTAAAAGAATAGTTTTTTTGGAGGGTGACATTGAGACATCTTTTGAATGCTATCCAAATGGCGCTCTAAAACTTACCCGTCTTGCATATTTGATTAATTGTATTGCTTATGTAATTTGAATGGCTTCCTTTGGCCAATTGAATCGCCCTATTGAGAAGGCTTCAAGTACTTAGTTTTAACTAGTATAAAGTCTTTTCATATACAAGTATACTCTAAACCAAATGATGCAATTAATTAAAGAATTTTTTTTCCTCATTAATAACATAGTTGAACCTAAAGTTGAATGATCTTCCCCTCTCAAGTCTCAACAATAACATAATTGAACAATTGATAAGGACAACATAATTTAACAATTATCCATTAATTAAGTACCCATTTATCAAAAGACTTTTTATTAGAGTTATGAAATGATACTTGTAAAATGAGTAAATTTCTCAAGTAAATAGATTCAACAATATTATTTAATTTGTTGGATATATATGTTTGTCTCTTTTATTGGCCTTATTAAAAAGACGAACTAGACTATTAAGTAAATAACGCAAAGAAAAAATAAAGTTACCAAGTAAAGAGAAGACTCATAGGTCACTCAAGTTTTACCTTACCCCAATTGCTCAAACACTCAAGAATACACACTAGTGCCACTTAAGCATTAAAATTCACATATAAGTGCAATGCATAGCACCTATCATATATGTGCTATCCATAGATGCTAAGAATATATGTGTTAGTGTCAAACAAACATTAAGCTCTCATAAGGTGTTAATGATGTCACAAGAGCTCTTAGGTTTCAATCAAAACCTCAATATTATCATATGCAATGGAAAGTAAATATCTCTTGGTCCAATTACTAAAGGTAGATCTAGGAGAATTACAGATCTAGTTTATGTACTAACTTTATATCATGATATGTATATGGTTCATACTAAGAGACAAGGTAGTTTGGATATAATTGGCTTGATTATAGGATCATAAGGATACAATAGATTTCAATTATACTATTCAAGTAATGGTAGGACCATTCAAATAGTAAGGAGAAATTGCTATGCAAACAGTAGATAAGGGTACTCAAATAAAGGAACTATAGATCTTAGATGGGTCTAATGTCCCATACAAATGGCAAGTATAGGGAATTCCACTTCTAAGCTCCCATATGATTGGTAACCTAGGAGCATCTGCATAATACAAAGATAGCCATTAACCATAGAAAGCCTTATCGTCCCATTTAAATGGAACCATATGGGCATTCAAACGGCATGGAAAAATCCTGCTTTACTTAGCTCTATATAAAGATTTCCTTTTATACATAAGTTGGTAAATATTCACTTTTCGATTGTAGACTAATTTACTTATTAAATTGATTAGAGCCTGTGCAAGAGGATTGAGCAAGTTAGTTAATAGAATCCTTATAAGATCCATGTTGTAAAAGGAACAGGTGTGCAAAGACAATTTTTTACTTCATCTCAGTTTAGGAGGCTTATTGTTGATATCAGGGTCACCTTTAGTAGAATTAATTAATCAAGACAAGAATTGTAGGAATTGTAGCTATATTCACATGCTAGACCAAGAGAGCTTTAAGCATAGAACATAGTGCTTGGATGTTGTTTTACCAACAATCTAGATGCATGCTGTACAGAAGATGCATAAAATTAAAATATGTTGGCATCTAAATGGTGTACCTATTACTATCCAAATGTGACCTTAGAGGCTTTGTCTTCTTTATTACACTTTTATTCTTCTTGTTATGTTTTAATTAGTATTTTTAGTATAAAATTATCCATAATGATGTTTTATTTATATATATAATTAATTTTCAATCTTATTAAGACATTATTATCAATATTACACCACTTTGACCAAGTTTTCTCTTTCAGTCCATTGCTTTTATCAATCTTTCTTAGTTGTGGTGAGCAAATTGCCTAATCTAATCATATATAATATCAATTAGAATAGGCATAGTTCAATTTGCCTTAGAGAGTCATATCTATGGAGGAGTGTTCAAATCTAAATTATTGTAAAAAACATAAAAACTATAATTTGACGTTTGTTATGAGATGAGTTACTATGATAATTAGAGGAATTGGTGGTTTAATGATTGTCCTCTTAAGCATTTCAGTTTGTCTGTCACCTTTGTAGTGAAAGTTTTCATACACCATAAACAGTTATCAACTTTGTCACCTTTGTATTAATATGCAAACAAAAGTTAGCAACTCTTGAAATAGTCATTTAATCTTGTTTCTCACTTCACTTTGTTTCAAATTGAGTTTTTTTTTTTATAAAAAAAAAAAGGAAAATAGTTAAGGCAAATGAGAAAGAAGAACTAACTAGAAAAGTTCAAAAAAGAAAATAAAAAAAATTAAAATCATTGAATTTTTTTTCAATTTTCAAAATGCGAAAATAAAGAAAGCTTTCTAGAAGAAAAAAATTGAAAAATGAAAATCATACAAAAGAAAATTGGGTTGTTAACATGTAAGGATACTTTACGGCACTCTAAAAGTTGCTTCTAATGGTATGACCCAGTTCAAAGAGTAGTAGCCATTCACTCCAAGCCTAAGATCTTTGAGGCCTACCATCTTTAGAAGACCTCTACAAATCAAACTTTACAACTATGATTGGAGCAACTTTATGTTCTTACCTACTTCATTGGCCAAACTCATGTTAATACAATACCCCAAATGGGCCAATTTGACATCTAACAAGAGAATGGACCACAAATAAATTATTTTAAAGAGCCATAAAAAGGCAATTCAAGAAATAACTGTAAAATTTGATGAAAGAGCTAGAAGAATAATAGAAAAACATAGAAGGGGAAACTACTCCAAAAACTTGTTGAAAATGTGAGAAACTTAGAAATCTAGGCTAGGTTGGAGAAAATAGGTTTAGTGAACTCACTAAACTTCGGTTGAAAAAAAAAAGAAAAGAAATGAACTTACTAAACTTGAAAGAAGTTCAAAGTACCTACTTTGAGAAATATGATGAAACCAAATGTTTGCTGCTTTCAAGGCTCTATGTCTAGAAAATGGCCTAATTCACTAAATATAATTAGTTTATTGTCCAAACCTTTTAAGATAGCCTAGCTAAATTTTCCCTAATATGCCATTTCAATTGGATTTAATTAGGATAAACACTTAAGATAAGCTTATCTAGGCCTTTTACAATCAATATGAGTTCAACAAAAAGTTGGCCCATACTTTAAGCATTGCCCAAACTAAAGAAATAAGGCCTAAAGATAGCCAAAAGATGTTTCACCCAAATCTCAATCACAATGTCCTAAATCTTCAACCAATAAATAAAGGTAAACCGGCTACACCTTAGTGATCCAAGGCTTAGATACTATACAAAAGTATGACTTTAATGTATGATGTCAATATTACATTGGTCAAGATTGTTGTACTCATTTGGTATTATAGTAGTATGGTCACTTGTGTCTTCACCTCATATTGATATATGTATGGCTTCAATATGTGAATGAAGTTGCTTATGCTTAATGTCATGCCATGTTATGGGTTGATGGGTTGAGATATGTTTTTGATACATATGATTTATGGCTTACAATGAATAGTGATTGAGAAAAATTAATGTTAGTTATATTGGTTATAATATTTCGCTTAGGTAATGTATCAAAATATGTAAGTCCTTACATGTTAATTTCCAATGTATGGCTTCTGCATATGAAATTGTTATGGTTTTGCAGGTAAAATTAACAAAAATCAACAATCTAAGAGCTTAAATATAATGCAAAAACTAACAAAGTTTAGGCTCTAAAGGCATGAGAACGGAACATCAACAATAAGATTCGAACCTCTTTGTAGCTAAAGGCTTCTTTTGAATCTTTCTTGGTGAGATTCGAACTATGTGGTGCCTTGAAGACAAGCATGATTGTTTGTGTCATGTGAACAAGCAATAAGAGTCGACTGTGATTTTAAAAAATCTAGTAACATGACTTTGTTTGAGTCTTCCCATGCAAGATTTAAGCAATACCATCCTAATGTGTCTTAAACCCTAATTAAGGATTTTATCTCGATCTTTGTGAATAATTGGTACTTAGATGATTAATCTTGGACTTAAGTAAAACTTGTTGATTTATCACATTTAACAATAACATGACCTAAGATATATGATCATTCATCTTCTTATTGAAAAAACAAATCAGTAAATCCATATATCATGAACAAAATGGACTATGCCTAAAACTATTTAGTGACAATCAATTTGCAAATGTATAAAGCTTTAACAAGTCCTTTAACAAACAAACATGTGTGTAAGCTTCTCAAGCCCATTATAGAATTATAGTGCACTAAGGCATATAAAGCTCAAGGGCATTCAACACAAGCACTATGTACTTTAATTAACATAGCCAGTCCATTTTAAGCTCAAGGCTACATAAATAAGTTTAATATTATATTAAGATAAGCTATACGCAATAGCTAGTTAGTCCAATTACAAACATCAAGACAACCTAAAATATACAACTTACCCTATAAACTAAAATAATTTTCACGAAAGACAATCCTAATAGCCAGTTATGTCTTACAAGCCCAAATCAAATTACATAGTGATTCAGTTTAGACCTTAAATTATACTAAATTAAGTAAACCCATATAAAATGAACATGTAAACTTTTAATTTGGTCAAACTTCAAATGAAAAATTAACTTTAAGCCCAAATTCATTTAACAATGTAAACACATTAAAGAAGGCTAATTTTGAATTTCCATCTCTTCAAATGGATTTTACTTGTACCCTAATTAGGGCATGCATAAGTTGGTTAAGCTAAACTCAAGGCATACTAGTTAGAGAAAAGTTTTTAGAGTGAAACACGTCTCTACCAATATTTAAAAAAGAAATTACATAATTATGAATTATAAGAAAAAAATTACAAAAATACTAATCTTATATTACTTCTTTAAAATATGATACCTATAACAATATGATTCTTGTATTAAAAAAATGCGATAATGATAAAATACTACTAAGCCTATATTACATTTTAAAAATATGATATTAGTATTAGTATATTATTGCATTTCAAAAATATGATATATGCTTGGTCCAAATTGAAAAAATTAGAATGATACAGATACTGTATTGCCTTTACAAAATGCAACATATTCATATTATACTATTATTGTATTTGATAAATGTGATATAGTCTTGATTTATAATAAATTAGATTGTTTTTCCCTATTATGCTAAAATAGGTGTAACTTTTGATTCAAAAAATTTTTTTCTTATTATTATATGTTTTTGAGGATTGATTTTCGATTACTACATCAAAAAACTAAAGGTTTGCCTGATTGATATCATTTTAGACTTGAAAAATGGCCTTTAAGGTTTGTTACCAACCCTTTTTATTTTTAAGTGATATTTTAGAACTATATTGCATCTTAAAAATGAGACATGCTTACAATTCCTATATCATATCCTCAAGATGTAATATAGGTTTGGTATTTTGATAATTTTTTTTATGCAATTTGTATTTTTATAATTTTGTTTTAATTTTAATGATAAACAAGTGATTTTCTCAAAGTTTTTATGTACTATGTAGCATATTAGTACTGTTAATTCTATTGTCCACTAGTTGGTAACACAAAACCACTAGACAGAAGCATGTTAAATGGCGCCATGAAGCTCATTCCCACAACTAGCTTTGCTAAAATCGATAAATTCTACATTTGGCCATATTTTATATATAATCAAATATATGATATATGTCACATAAATAGCAAATTTTAATTTAATCCAAATAAGCACATTCGTGATTTCAACATATATCAACCCCCATACTCATAATAACACGTGCTGATTGCAAGAAATGCTTGGATTACAATTGATCATCATAAAACAATAAAAAGTCATGATCGAACTACACTAAGCTGTGATTAAAGTTTGAGTAAGGTAGAAGCGCAGTGACGTTCGAAATTTTTTACATCATAAAACATTCACCTAAAACCATAGTGCAGGAACCATGTTATAGCATAAAACATATACATGAATATCATAAACACCATTTACAAAACACAATAAAAGAATTCAAAATTATGAGATAGATAGATGATTAAGAACATTTGCTACTAATCGCTGGGAAATACTGGGATTAGGAGCAGATTGGATGTTGACAGAGCATGAACTATTCGAATTCGAATCTCCACAAACTTAAACATCTATAAAATTTACCAAAATGAATCAGCTGCAGATCGATGAACAAGACCGAATTATTGGACTATTCGCATGATTAGCTCACAGTCGTGATGGATCCATGTATATTATTCATACTCTTTCAATCCTAGCCTTGGTTTAATCTTTTGAACACATCAGAAGGTCTTATCTTTGTTTTTACATTGACGTGCTTGCGTACTTGTGCAAAAAATAATGGGCCTTCCTCTCCTTTCTACCCTACATGCTACATGAACTAGAAAGAAATCGAAAAAATTTCTGAATTTGAGATTTTAAATAGGTCAATTAAAGAAGGCATCAAAAACTAACATTCACATGCAAACCTCTATCTGAAAAACTAGTCATAAGCTCTTAAATCATGATATTATCAAACTTAAAGAGTTATTTAGAAGAAGAAAAAAGGCATTTAATGAGTAATATTCAGTGGGCAAATGCTTATTCTTCCTCAAACAAACCCATACCTAGCAAATAAAAACACAAGGCTTAAGAGTGTATAAATATGAATACAATCAATCTTCACGAAGGGAGAAAAAAAATAATAATCCAGGGACGTAATGCTTCTCGATTCTTTTTTACACATCATGTTTGGTTGACTCTATATCAGTAGAATAGAATAGTTATTTCTCTCATTAGACTTATTTTTGCATTTGATTGGCAAAATAACCATTCTAAGAAATTCTTATTACTGTGAAACAATGAATTGTAGTTCTTTACAAGACCAAAGGAATAGTTATTCATTGAATTTTGTAATATACTTTCATATCTATTCATAGAACCTCAAAATAATTTTAAAGAATAATTATCACTTATTTATTATATTTCTTAAGAATTATAATTATAATCTTATTTTATTTCATTCTATAAAACCAGACATATCAATATAGGACATAATAAAGCCAGGCTTATGTTATGTTATGAGCCTTTAGGTATCAACTTGCACCTTTGCCTTCCATAATCATATAAAAACAAAAGGTCCTTAATATATACGAAGATAGGTGCAAAATATATACATTCATGTATATTTCATAAGGTGGGGTCTTACTACTTTAAATGTATTTAGATCCTGCCTTTCTTTTGTCCATTATCATAACGAAATTAATTGGTCGGACCCATTTTTCGCTAAAGGCACAGTCCTCACACGTGTGGTCTTGATTTTTCATTCTCCCATATATTTTTCAGCTCGTACTTCACATAGATCCAAAGAAGACCAAAAAGAAAAGTGAGACATACCCATCTTCCTTCTTTAATCACAACCCAATCAATGTTACTTTCTCTGCCCTTTTCTTTTTTTTTTTTTCTTTCAAAGAAAACATTTGGTACTTAGGACAAATGGTGATAGATATCATTTTTTTTTTTTTTCAAAGAAAACATTTGATACTAAGGACAAATGGTGATAGATATCTTCTTCCTTGTGATGCGCCTACCCATGCCTTATCCTCCTCTCTCTCTGTCTCTCTCTTAAACTTGCATGAAAGAAGAAGGAGGTCCAGCTAATGGAACAGTTCACACACCAATCACACAGGGGCTCAATCACGTCACCAATAATTCCATGCGCGTGTATTTCCACGTGATATGTTCCTCCATACGACCCCGCTGGCCCTCATGGGGATAGATAAAACCTAATTTAGAGATTTTTCAAACTAAACTTCAACACGATTAATTTATTAAAACATATTATATATATATATATATGCATATGTATATAGTTTATGTTCTCCTTTCTCGATCTGTATGCTTGGAAATTATAAAAATTTACTTATGGCGGCTGATGTATGATTGTATATGGATGGACTTTCTCAGGTTAGTGTAGCCTTCTTGTTCAGGATCATCAAATATGAGATTAGTAAAAATTTTGTTATATCTATGTTAAAAGTTAATCAAATCCGATATATATTTTATTTAAGCCCTTTAAGTTCCTTTGAGATGATGCCAATATTTAATTAGTCTATTATGTTTAACTAGTCGTTTAGGTTCCTTTTTCAGCAATTCCTCAAATTTGTAGAGGACTTATATGGCTTGAAAACATAAACATAAAATTGCTTAAATATAAGAAACTTAGTTGAACTTTAGTGTTAACATAGATGATTGAAATGACTTAAGACATACATAACTTAATTGAATTTTATTAAATTATATTGAAACCTCCACATAAGATTGAGTAGATATAAGTTGGATACTTTATTAGGCTTACTTGTAACCAATTCTATATGTATAAACTTCCAAATTTCAGAATTTGAACCTACCTAATAGCATTTATAACCACCTTAAAACACATATCCTATAGAACCTACATAGTACAAAGTACTCTATAAAACTTGAAAACCAAGCCATTACATTATTATAATATTAAATTTTTACGATGAATTTCTCAAATGTTAATGTTTTCATAATTTTAAAATTAGTACATTCGTCAATTTATGATGGAAGACTACAACAAAGTTGCAATCTATTACAATATATATATATATATATATATAGTATACATAGATTCACGACCACAAGCAAGTAGATCCTTATAAGATTGAGTAATCTAAGAATCTTTGTACCTCAACTTTTTGTTGTACACACAAATAGAATGAGATGCATAACACGATTCTTTTGTAGAGAAAAAATCTCTATACAGTCATAAGATTATGTATATGATAATTGAGACTCCTATTATCATCTTTGTTCAAATCATATAATGAAGGCATAGCCTCCACAAGTTTAGAAAATGACTTGTTCTAGGCCAAAAGTGACATTTTCCTAATAGTTTATATACTAGTACAATGTATGGAGATACCATATCCAAAACATATCCTATGATCTTCAATATCTATCTAGAACCTACCATAGAAAGTAAGGTACAAGGGAATAGAGGTTCCAATAATGTTACCCTCTTTAACACATGTACATCCATCATTTCTACATGCATAGATGATTACTAAATAAGATATTTAACATGTCAAATATCATATCACATATATATTTCAAAAATATCATTTTAGTAAATGATAATGAAAAAATCAAAGAAGTAAAAAAGAAAAGAAAATTATAGATCTAGAAGGAGAACCCATCATCTTCTTCATGACATATTCTCCAACATTAAACATCTCCATTACCAACTTCGGCAAACCAATAACTCGAGAAAAAGTAAAAATTAACCAAAGATATTGTTAGGACAAGAAACATAACAAGATTGATGTAACTTTCATTTCCATAGATGGTTTGTAATACTCCTTAAATAAGAGATGATAGAACTCTAAATTATTGTGGTGCATATCATGCCCCAAACTAGGGAGCCATAACATCCTTGCCGTATAAACCAACTTAAGATAGAAGTTAACCACTTTAGTCGCTAATGTAGATATAGTTTATACTAAGTGTTTATCACTCCATCGGTTTGAGCCATCCAATTGCAAACTTAATTGATATCAACCTACAAGTTAACTTTTCAAAATAACTTTGTAGTTCAAATGCTTGAAAAAAATCAAGTTTTATAAATTGTATGAAAAAAAAATAGAATTTCATAAAAATTTTTAGGAAATACGTTGATACAAAAAGAGAAAGTGATTGCTAAAAATTTATTAAAATCTACAGTTTTACAGAGTATGGAAGAAATATCATTAGTTAAAAACTAGAAGGTCACTTAAAAAGACCCTATTAATTTCCCTTTACGTTAGTAAAGTTGATATCTATATATATATATAGAAATTGAGCCAAATTGTCTTAAATCTTACTCCTTGATCCCATCTCTAATCTTCAGGAACTTAGAATAATACTGGTGAATTTATTGGAAAACCTGCAAAATAGTTATAAGGAAATAAGTAACAACTTACTTCGTAAATGGGATAGAAACAATAACACATATTCGATACAGAGCAACTTGGGTTTTTAAGCGAGTTTAGTTAAATACTATCCATGTATAAGCAAGTGATATCATATGACGTTATTCAATCCATCTTGAGATTAGAGAAATTTCGTTCACTCTAATATAAGTTGAGGGGTTTGATGCCTTACACACGAATCAAAACCAAATCAAGACTTATACAATAGAGATTACACTTTGCTCGAGACTTCATTTAGAACTACGGTCTTCAATCTTGTCATAACTTCTTCTCTTATCACTTAATTCAAATAAGGGTAGAGAAAAGACTATTTTAATTATCCTCATCAAAGGGTTTATATTTGGCTTGAGAATCTTAGTCGTTCCCCTAATGGGTTGTAATGCATATTCGGTTAGAAATTAGATCGAGTTTAAGTTTGTTTGCTTTTTGGGGTGATCAAGTAGTTTCAGACAATTCAACCAAGTACATCATAAACTAATTAATACATAAAATCCTACACTCAAAATAGCACAATCATATACAACCACATACATTGCAAACATATAGGTAACTAACTTATAATCACAAACAAGACATATACTAAAGCCTTCAGGTATTCTTAAATAATATTTCAAAGTATGGTGAAGTACATATCTTATTTATCTAGACATGTGACGCTCAATACATGTGCATATGGGTCCATTTGCTTCAATTTTCTCCTAAATATGGAATGCAATCACTTTAGTTTTATTAGATATAAAGTAAATAAGTTCTTTTTTAATAATTTAAGTGTGGCTATGAATTATGTTTAGCGAGTATTGTAACCTTTGTATTGAGCTCCAACTCATTATCAAAGTCTTTGAACAAGTTTTTGAAAGCTCATCTAATACAATGTTTTAGTCTCAACACCTTCTAATGAAGTCTCTGGATGAGTATCTTTAAACTAGTAACCTTCTGAACAAGTCTTTGAAATTATCGTAGTTATACTCTTTACTCTAATCAACTCTTAAAACAAGCTTCTAAAATCATTTCCTTTAAGCATTCCACACCAATCAATCCTTGGATCAAATCCTTAAAGCCATTTCAATCACATTTCCCTTATTAAATGACGTCATGAATAAGTCCATGATGTAGGTATAGTTAATTCCCTTTTACTATCCAAACATCTAATTAAGCCTATGGACCAAAGATCAAATCCTTCTCTTTATGGACTAACCCTATGAGGATGTCTTTAAAGTGATTTCATCTAAGCCTTTTAAACTAGCCAACTCTTCTATTAAGTCCTAGAAATCATTACATTCACATTACTTTCACTAAATAACTTCCTAAATGGGGCTCCAACATATTTTAAGTTAAAATCTTTTCATCCACCAACTGTTTGAACATATTTCTAAAGTCATTACAATCATGCTTCTTTTATCAAATAACGTCCTAGCTAAGACTTTAACATTGTTATAATCAAGATCCTTCCACTAGCTAACCTTTTGATCAAATATCTGAACCAAGAATTTAAGTCATTCTTTTACTAGATTAACCCTTTGAAGAACTTCTTTAAACAAATTTAACATTTTATAGAACCCTCTACATCAATTCAATTCACTAGTTTACACAAAGTGACTCGCTCTAGCATTTTATGAAATTTTACAAGTATGATAAATCACGATCACATAGTATGTTCATCATGCTTGTGATCACCATATCACTCAAACTTCCAAATCTATATATCTTCACCTTAATGCATGTAAGCCATAACCAATGACTTGTGCATATCTCAAATCTTGTTCAATCCAACTAACTCTAGATCACTCTCCATAGTAACATATAATACTAATGAGCTCCAAAATTGGTACAAATAGGTTTCTTCGAAGTTTATCATACAAAAATATTTGAAAATAGCATTTTTACCAAATTTTAGAAGCTAAAATATTACAAATAATTATAGAAAATATTTTTACCCAAACACTTTTCATAGGATTCATATATGTTGTGTAGGGAGGTTTTAGAAAAAAATTTGGTTTTGAAACAACAACATTAAGGTTATTTGAAACAACTTCAAAAATTATTTGCTTTTGCACAATTCGTTAAAGAGGTTATATGTCCATTCAAAATTTTTGCTATCTAATATTTTTCTCAAATAGTAGGTATAAGAATATTTTACAATAATTTTTTTTTTCAAAATTTTCGAACCTATTTTAATATTTTTAGAAAACACAAAAAGATCAAGTGAAAATCGGAACTCACCAGAAAACCACCATTCAGATCTTCCACCCCCTTCTTATTAGCACAACCAAGCATTGCCACCATTGCTTGGTGGTAGCAATGGTTTGCTTCCAACACCTCTCTAAACTTGGATTCCTTAAATCAACTCAGTTTATGCTATTTCGCTTCTCGATTTTTCCAAAATTTTTCCTTTACTATTCCTCTCTTTCTTATATTTTTCCTAACTTCCTTAAAGCTTGATTAAGGTTTTAGAGAGGAGTAATGATGATTCCAAAGCTGGTAGGGTAGAAAATGAATTTTTCTCTCCTAATTTTGGCTTAAACATCCTAAGTCCATGCATGGATAAGTGCCTTTGATCTTAATTCTTTAGTCAATAGCTGTCTAAGGGAGTTCCACACCTAAATCCATTGCAAATCTATTTGTTCCTCAATTTTGTTAATCAATTTTTGGATTTGTTTTTACTAATTATATGTATTTCCTAGTATTATAAGCATTTATGGGTATAAAATTAGATATAGTAATTATACCCAAGATACACGTACTATTTATATATATTATTTTATGTCATTTTATGATTTTAGAGTGCAAATAATTTATTTGTAAAGTTTGGTTAATTTTCATTTCCTGAATCACATGTTTATAGTGGATAAATTACAATATAATATAATTTAGTAAAATTAATTGTTTTTAGCTATATTATTATTATTTTATTATATTTCTATAATCTGGACTCATGGGCGTCCTCGACTAACTCTTAAAACTTATTCATAAAATATCTTTCTAATCAACCTACTTTTGTATACGCTTTAAATTACTTGCTCAAATTGACTATGCGAAATTATGGGGCTCACCTCACCACCCCCCTTTAGAAATTTTTTATCCTCAAAACTTTAAAATTATCTATCTTACCTATTTCACATCTAAACACTTCAATATTCATCTACATATCATTATTCAAGATAAAAAAGTATACCATTAACTTGATATTCTATAACGAACACGTCTCAATCTTGCAGTCTTTGAATCCATCTACCAAGTTTTTGAATAGGTTTCTCTTCCACCATACAATCCCCTTGTAGGTCCATTAGTTTAGTCCTAATACTGTGTTTGAATTCTTCATGAGTTTATATACGTTCACCATGTAGCACACTTCATGATATTCTACTAAACTCATGAGTAAAGTAAGTCTACATGTTACGTTCAACTTTTTTCTATCAAATATCTTTAGGTATTTACTTTGTTTCATCGATCCTCATCATCTGTTTACTGTCCATCAGCTATAGCATAAGTTATAATGATACCATAAATTCATCTTTTATTACATAGATCACCTCAACATTAATAAATCCATAGAGTTCCATTTCATTCCTTATTCAACGCTCCCCTTTTATACTTTCTAAACTAGTCTTTGAAGTAATGTATCCCCTTAACTTTTAACTCAAGTATTTTGAAACAATGCTCTAAGTCTTCCTAATTGATGATTTTTTAGTATGATAATTTTTTATCCATCTCCTAACCCTCAATCTAGTTATAGTTTCACCACCACAAATCCATTAACTCGATGTTTGCCACTATGTATATCTTATTCCATATCTTTACATCTTATCTTACTTTATTAACTCCTAAATTCGATTATCTATTACCTTAATGGGTTGCTTCCTGTCATGTATTTTTAATAATGTCTGATGACCTCTTAGCTTACTACTTTGTTTGGATTCTTCTTCAAAATTTCACTCTCTTCATAGTTTAGAGTTCACTCATATAACCAACATATACAATAACAAGATTGAGTTTGGCAAATCTTGATCTTTTTGTAACATACTCAAATGGAGATAAAACTGACTCATAAAACTAACACGAATTTGGAATTACGAAGACATTGATTGGTTTTTATGATTGAAATGACATGTTTGAGTCAACTCAAAGCAAAGGATTCATAGAATAAAATGTATAACTTTTAGCATATTTGGTAAGGGAAACATAAGAATCACAGATTTGCCACCCCATCTTATATATTTATATGTACTCAAATTACATTTGAGAATACTGCTATTTAACCATCATTTTTCAATCTAGTATCATCTATTTAATCCCTCATTTACTTTTGTGATCAACATAGAGTGTACAACTTCATTGATTATTCTATAACCTATCCTTGCAATACAAAAGTATTACTCCTTTATTTCCCTAAATCACCCCAATTCAAAAATCCTCACACATGTTCTTATGGTAACATTCTTTATCATCAACCATTTTTCATCCCTCTAAACATAGTTCTACTCATCTCTTTCTTGATCTTAATCCTATATGTTTAATAAATTCTTCACCATATTGCTTTCAAAATATAACTCTCACAATTTCTTGAGAATTCCCATTTTACTCTTTACTCAAGTTTATTAAGTCTCCTAATATGCTTACAATGTGTCTACCTATAATGCAATTTAATTTCCCCTCTATGTTGCTCTTTGCTATAATATATCCATTTTTTGTAAACAATCTTGATCCAACTACTAGTCATACCTTAAGTCTCCACTTTATTCTTACTTCGAGTCCTTAATATCATGTCAACGCCTTAGCTTTATAGTTTAACATGCTCTCAACTCTTAACCTTTTGACTTGTTACGATGAAAACTACCATATAATAAAGAACTTTCAACCTACTTAGTTATGCTCCTACTAAGGTAAACTCAAGCATTAACTTCAAGTAAGAGAGGTTTATATTCCATATCTTACTATAAATCCCTACTCTCCATCATTGGTCTAACTATCATGCCCCGAATTATCTTAGAAGTACTGTTTTTAAGCTCCTTCTCAAATGTTTATCAAATTATTGACACATTAAGATCTTTGTGTCGATAAGTCTTATCATAATCCAACTCCTTAACTTAAATGTTTTTATACATCTTTTTAGTACTTAGGAATTCTAAACACTTCTAACCCAACTCAATTTAGATTGTTCAATCTTTGGTTAAAGTAGATTTTTCCTATCTGATCCTAAAAGTATCTATTCATCTGAACAAATTTAAAAAGTTTGGTACTTCTTAAAATCAAAGCTCCTAATGCTCTTTTCATTATACTCTGATCCTAAAATATTCTCATCGATCTATAAATGTTATGGCAACTACCCTTATCATTTTGTATTTACCTTAATTATCATCCATCTAACTTAGGTTGGGTCTATCATCTTCCAAAAGTGATAGAAATTTAATCCTTAGCAAGACTTTATTAACCAAATAACTCACTTCCACAAATGATTATTTACTCTACACTCGATCATATATGACCTAGAATAAATACAAAATTCAATTTGAATTGCCTTCTTTGAATGAGAATCTCCTATTTTGTTAATATCATAGTAGTCCCACAATATATATTTTGATCAACTTTTCCTAACATTCATATAGCACCTGTGATAAGTATGTTCTCCTATATAAGTAATACTAATGGAGTGTACCTGGGTAAAGACAAATTCTTATATTCAACTCTAGGACTTAACATAGGATTTAAGTATCTAAACTACCTTCTGAAAGAATTGTTCCCAGCTAATCCAATGTTATATAGTTCTAGAAAATAAGTCTTTCATTAAGATTTTAGTGTCTACGAATCATTCATCTCAAACACATCCTATGTTTCATCAACTAATGGCAAAGTATTCGTTGTAATATCCAAGTCTTTGCTCATTAGCAATCGAGTACAAATCAACACTTGGAAATATTATATCACCTATATTCATGCCTATATCATAATAGCATCTGTGTTCTTAAAACATCACCATATTTTCTAATTAATAGATAGAAAGATGATTTCCCCTATTAAATATCATATTTTAAATCCTACTCATAGAGTCACATGTAGTCCCTTCACTTTAGTCATATACTTCGAACCTCATATATCCTTCAAATTTTCATTTTTTAGTGCTCGACTTGTCTAAACAAGTTCCCATACATTCATCTCGAATTACATCTAACTTCATACAAAATTATATACTTCAAATCTCTACTTTCAATCCCCAGGTATACATCAGAATTCGAAATTACCTTAGAAAAGTGTACTTTAGTATTTAGCTCAACCTCAAAGGAAAACTACATTAACATTAAACCTTTATCTAGCAAAATCTGTATGTAAACTTTCATATACATTAAGAGATCACATTTTCTCCTCTCAAATACATTGATTCTAACTATAAGTTGAATTAGTTATATACCAAATCGAGTCTATATCATTAAAAGAATTTTTAATACCTTAGAATCTAAACTTTTTTGTAGAAACTTGCATCAGAACTTAAATTTATTCCAAAGAAAAATTACGTCATAGTTAAACCTTCATAGATTCGAAACCACAAAGAAACTTTCATACGTATATATCAAAAGATCACATAATCACCTTCCAAATCCTCTATTTCCAATTACTACCTTAGTTAACTATATAGATAAGATCATATCCATATTAGTAGAAGAGTTAAAACTTTTCAATCAACATTAAACATACCAAAACAGCAAAAATCACTATGAAAATAATATTCGATATATGTACAAGGTGATTCTATTCCTAAACCATGATTTTGTTGAAAAGATTTTAATCATTGAAAATTTCCATAGAACCTTACAAACTGTTCACTTTACAACTACTAGACTCTTCAAAGGTTATTATATTATCTAATGAAATCAATTCCATGCTTGTGCATATATACCTCATCATCTATAAGTCAAAATCAAAACTTATTACTACCTATTTCAGGGTCTAAAACGTTTTAACTTGATACACTTTTCTGTCATCCTTAATAGTTTTATCTTTGAGTTCCCTTTTTATAGTTTACCCCTTTTTGTTTCCAAACAACTTGTTACCTTGAGTTTCATAAACAATTTTTGCCTAAGATTCTACTTTATCCTCTATTTTACACTTTTAAGTTTATATCTCCATCTATTTCCATCCTTTAGTTCTTAGTTCAAATCATTATAACCTCCAAAGCATCCTCAAAAGCTGCTTTAGGAACTTCATCAAATTTTTAATCAATCACCACTAATTTTTCATTGTACCACGAGGGTTTTCTTACGATTCAATTAGGAATTCAAATTTATTAAGGTAGATTTTATGAACTAACATTCTCCTAATGGAAGTTTACAAGACCATACAATGATATGACAAGGAAATCTCTAGAAATGTAGCATATTTTTATTGTCACCTGCTTACAACTTCTATAGTAGTTCCTTTTTTACTCTTTAGTTTTAGAAAATTGCATTATTAATACCATTACAACATAGCCTCCTTACTCGACAAGCATCTTTCCTCTAAGTAGCAATAATAGTATAACTCCTTAGTCATTTTTCCAGTACTTCCAATCATCCTAACCTCTATTAGATAATTCTTTCAATATATATGTACATATCATGTAATTTCGCTAGTAACATAGAACAATACTCAATTAATCTATCTCAAAAAAATTCCTACAATTAACCCTTAAAATCCATAGGCTCTTCACATTCATTATCGTCTCTAAGCATAAATAAATCAATGGGTCAAAATCCGAACTCTTAGTGTTCTTATTACTTTATTGCTTTACATTAAATGCGATTTTATACATATATTACTTACATATAACCTTCTAAGTCTAAGTCTTTTACATCCCACTTAATATTCCCAACTCTCAATGGTCCTAAGTGTTCTAATTCATTTTAGTTATGACATTTTAAAGTTAGTTTAGAAAAGTCATTCTTTAAGCAGATTGCCAAGAACTATGCTTTGATAGAACCCAGAACTGTTATGCCTTAAACCAGAAAGTCGTAATAACTCCATTGTGTAAACCAACTTAAGTTAGAAGCTAGCTACTTTAATAGTTAACATAAGTATAGTTTACACTAGGTATTTACTACTCTATCGCTTTAAGCCATCTAATTCCAAACCTGATTGATATCAACCTGTAAGTTAACTTTTCAAAATAACTTCTGAAAACAACCTTACGGTTTAAATGTCCAAGAAAAATCAAGTTTTATAAATCGTACAAAGAAAAAATATCTATAATTTCATAAAAAGTTTCAAGAAATACGTTCATATGAAAAGAGAAAGCAATTGCCTAAAATTTATTAAAATCCATAGGTTCACTGAGCATGGAAGAAATATCATTAGTTGAAAACTAAAGAGTCACCTAAGAAGACCCCAGTTCCTTATAAGTTAGTAAAGTTGATATATATATAGAAATCCAGGCAGATTGTCTTAAATTTCACTCCTCGATCTCGTTCTCTAATCTTCAAGAACTTAGAATAATATTGCTGAATCTATTGGAAAACTTGCAAAATAGTTATAGGGGAATAAGCGACAACTTGCTTAGTAAATGAGACGGAGACAATAGCACATATTTGACATAGAGTAATTAAGGTTTTTAAGTAAGTTTAATTAGATATTATGTATATAAAGTAAGGGACGCCGTATAACGTTATCTAGTTTGTCATAAGATTAGAAAAATTTCATCCGCTTTAACTCGAGTTGAGGAGTTTACGTCTTATACATGAATCGGAACTAAACCGGAGGTTGTATAATGGAGATTATGCTTTGCTTGTGATTTCACTTTGAGCTATGATCCCTAACCTTGCTACAACTACCTCTCTTATCACTTAGTTTGATTGAGCATGGGGAAAGGACCATTTTAGTCATTCTTATCAAGGCATCCGTGTTTGCCCTAAGAATCATAATCATACCTATAGCAAGTTGCAATGTATGTCCAATTAATTAGAAGTTAGGTCGAGTTTGAGTTAATTTTCTTTTTGGGGTGATCAAACAATTTCACAAAATTCGACTAAGTACATCATTAAGCAATCAATACATAAAGTCTAGCATTCAAAATTGCACAATAACATTCAACCACACATGTTGCATACATATTAGCAACTGACTTACAATTACAAACAAGACATATAGTAAGGCCTCTAAGTGTTCTTAAATAATATGTTAAAGTATAGTGAAGTATTGATCCCACTTACCTAGATATGTGATGCTCAATACATGTGTATGGGTCTTGTCCGCTTTGATTTTCCCTTAAATATGGAATGTAATCACTTAAGTTTTATTAGATATAAAGTAAATTAGTTCATTTTTAATAATTTAAGTGTGGATATTACTTATCTTTAGTGAGTAGTGTAAGCTTTGTATTGAGCTCTAACTTACTATCAAAGTCTCTGCTCAAGGTTCTAAAAGCTTATATAAACCAAGTTTTTCTCACAAAACTTTTTGATGAAGTTTCTAAATGAGTATCTTTAAACTAGTAACCTTCTAACCAAGTTTTTGAAATTATCCCAATTATACTTCTTACTCTAATTAACCCTCAAAATAAGCTTCTGAAATCATTTCCTCTAAGCATTCCAAACCAATCAATCATCGAATTAAATCCTTAAAGCCATTTCAATCATATTTCCCTTATCAAATGACGTCCTGAACAAGTCTATGATGTAGGTATAGTTAATTTCCTTTTACCATCCAACCTTCTAACTAAGCCTTTGAACTAAAGATCAAATCCTCCTCTTTACAGACCAACCCTTTAAGGATATTTCTAAAGTGATTTTATCTAAGCCTTCTAAACTGACCAACTCTTTGATCAAGTCTTAGATGTCATTACATTCACATTGCTTTCAATAAATAACTTCCTAAACAAAGCTCTAATATATTTTGAGTTAAAATCTTTTCATCCACCAACCGTTTGAATATATTTCTAAAGTCATTACAATTATTCTTCTTTTACCAAATAACGTCCTAACTAAGACTCTAACATGCTTATAATAAAGATCCTTACACCACCTAACCCTCTAATCAAATATCTGAACCAAGAATTTAAGTTATTATTTTACCAAATCAACCCTCTAAAGAACTTCTCTAAATAAATTCAACCTTCTAGAGGACACTCTGAATTGATTCAATTCATTAATTTGCACAACGTGACTTGTTCCAACATCTTATTACAGTTTATAAGCATAATAAATCATGATCATATAATAAGTTCATCATGCCTATAATCACCATGTCACCTAAATTTCCAAATCCATATATCCTTACCTTAATACATGTAAGTCATAACGAATGATTTGTACATATCTCAAACCCTATTCAATCTAACTAACTCCAAATCACTTTCCATAATAACATATAATACCAATGAGTTTTAGAATTGGTATAAATAGGTTTCTTCAGAGTTTATCAGACAAAAATATCCGAAAATAGCCTTTTTATCAAATTTTAGAAGCTAAAAAATCACAAAAAATTATAGAAAATATTTTTCACCGAAAACATTTCATAGGATTCATACATGTGGTGTAAGGAGGTTCTAGAAAAAAATTTGATTTCTAAACAATAATAATAGGATTATTTGAAGCAACTTCGAAAATTGTTTACTTTTGTACAAAGCAGGTTATATGTTCGTTTAAAATTTTTGCTATCTAATATTTTTCTCAAATAGTAGGTATAAAAATATTCTGGAATGTTTCTTTTTTTTAAAGATTTTTGCACCTAATTTAATATTTTTAGATAATACAAGAAAATAGGATGAAAATCGAAGCTTATCGGAAAACTACTGCCTAGCCACCATCTTCTACACCCTCTTTTTCAATACAACTAAGTGCTACCACCATTGCTGGTTAGTGGTGGTGGTTCTCTTCTAGCACCTCTCCAGACTTGGGTTCCTCAAATTGACTCGGTTCGTGCAGTTTTGCTTCTCAATTTTTCCAAAATTTTTCCTTTATGATTCTTCTCTTTCTTATATTTTTCCCAACTTCCTTAAAGCTTGATTAAGGTTCTAGAGAGGAGTGGTGATGATTTCAAAGCTGGTAAGGTGGAAAATGAATTTCTCTCTCCTAATTTTGGCTTAAATATCTTAAGTCCCAGCATGGGTAAGTGTCCTTGATCTTGATTCTTTAGTTAACAATTGTTTAATGGAGTTCTACGCCTAAATTCATTACAAATCTATTTGTTTAACAATTTTTTCAATCAAATTTTGGATTTTTCTTACTAATTTTTAATTTATTATATGGATTTTCGGGTGTTATAAGCATTTACAGGAATAAAATTATATATAGTAATTGTACCTGAGGTACCCGTGCTATTTTTATATATTATTTTATGTCATTTTATGATTTTTGAGTACAAATAATATATCTGTAAAGTTTGGTTAATTTTTGTTACTTAAATTGCGTGTTTACGGTAAGTAAATTATAATATAATATAATTTGGTAAAATTAACTATTTTTAGCTATATTATTATTTTATTATATTTATATAATCCAAACCCATGGGCTATCATCAACTAACTTCTAAGACTTATTTGTAAAATATCTTCCTAATCAACTTACTTTCGTATTTGTACTAAATTACTCACTCAAAATGATTGGGTAAAATTATGGGGCTCTCAACGCCTTTTGGTATAGAGGCTTCAAGTTTATTGAAACTCCAAAGTTAAGCATGCTCAATGAATAGTACTTCCAAAATGGGTGGCCTCCTAGGAAGTAATTACATTCAGAAACAAAACCATGTGGCATATTATGTTAAAGCAAGCAATACCTTGGTAAAAGGAGTTCCAATTGAGTCATTACTAGTTATATTAGAGTAGTACACCAATTAGAAGGGTGGAGTCCTTACTTAGTGGTGGCGTTAAACTTATGTAACGACATTGATGTGGACGTTAGTTTTGTAAGCAGGATAGAATATGACATCCCTTAAATAGAAGATGATGGAATTCTAAAATATGATGACACCTTTTAGTATGATGACTTAGAGTTCATTAGAACTTTGAAGTTAAGTATACTCAGTGAAGAGCATTTCTAGGATGTATGACTTTCTAAGAAACAGTTATATTAAGGGATAAAACTATGCGGTGTACTAGGGTAAAGCAAACAATACCTTAGTAGGAAGAGTTTCAATAAGGTCATTGCATGGTTTCTATGCAAAAGATTAGGAATAGAGTTAAAAGTGTGTTCATATTAAAAGAAAAAAAAATAACAAGAGAGATATGTGTGAATATGTTGACTTTGAACTTCCATTTAGCTAGTAATCCCTATCTTGGCTTAGTCCTAACTCATTGAATAGACAATACGAAATACTAATAAAAAAGATATATTTAAAGACACTATAATATATATTTTCAAAATAATGTCGTCTTAACAAACTAATATGTTAGGTCATCTATAGTAACAATACTGGTGAATATTCACCAAGTCGAATTCCACAAGGAAAAGGGATTCGGTTAAGTATTAGATCCTAACCTATTACTCTAATCTAAGCGAATCAAAGAGAGAGTTTGGAATTGAAATTGAAATTAAAATTGAAACTAAGATATGAGCAAAAAGCAATAATTAACATGAATACTAAAAACATGAGCTTGTGATATGTTTTCAAAGTAGAGGTGAGGGTATGTTATTGAGATATTGAATATGATTTTTAATTGGATTTTGATAGAATTCACTTAAGTTAGATCTTAGGTAAGGCATCTCACCAACTATGTAGTGGAAAATCTCCTTTCGATCTCATTTCCCTATACGATCAGCTAAATACTCAAATCATGTCACAAATTAAGTATTCTAGTCCTAGAGATTAGGAGGTCGATCTCCTCTCGATCTTATAACCTATCATAATCTACTAAAACCGTAAAATGTAATGTGAAGTCAATGGGGAATGCCTAATCTCCTCTTAGTCTCGTAAGTGTAAGAACCTAATACTAACATTTCATCGACTTAATGACTCAATTAGGGAATTACACAACTAATCTCTTCTCAATTTCATAATTATGTAAACCCAATAATTCTCAAGGGGCACTTCCTAGGAATAACCTTCTCTTGGTCTCAAAATCACAAGGAAACTCAATGAAAATTTCATTAAAAGTACCTTAAAGAGTTCAAATGAAATACTAATCATCAAAATCCTAATTAAATACACATACCCATATTATAACTATAAAGTTACACCATCTACATTATCACAAACCTACTAAAAACTACTTAGCCACTTATATTAGCAACAATAACAGTAATAGATGACAAAAAAATAGCAACAAACTCCATAGATGAACAAGAGAACATGGTATTTACTCAAGAACAAGAAGATAAATGATGAACAAGATGAATAACAAGCAATTACTACTTCAAATCACTAACAATATGTAATAGAATCTAAAAAATAAGCATTAAATGTCATAGAATTATCAATAGAACAATAAAAAAAGGAATGAGCTCATAAAACTACATTAATTCCTAAACAAAACATAATTGCAACTCGCATTTCTAGTTGCAAATGAGATTATATATATTTTTAGGCTACCGGTCGATCGGTAAATACATGTTAGGTCTAGGTCACCTTCGTATTTAATGAAATACGATGTTTAAGGAGGATTACAGTTTAGTAAAAAAAACCTTAACCCTAGTTTCTTCTACCGATTGATTGATGCTTATGGTATCGATTGATCGACATGTGCAAATCTAGCCCTGTACATTTTGTTCACTATGCCGACCTCTTTAACAATTGATTGTCCAAGAAGTCGTTTCAACCCTAATACTTTAGGGCATATTGATCGATTCGTAGTAAGCCTATTGATTGATTGCTAAGCTAAATTCACTAGCTCCCTTAAATTAAGCCTCCTTAATCGAATTGTAGGGGCTATCAAGACCATGGTAGCTCCCATGCATTTATACGTAGGATATAAAATCAATCAAATTTTTCTAGAATTAATTCATTTTCATGCATTATTTTTTTTTTTTTTTATAATTTTACATAAGTTGGTCCATTTTTGTGCATAAATTCTAATTTCATGTAAAATTAACAAGTTTTTACTATATTTATGCACAAATGGGGGGTTTTAAAGTTGGGAAAATTATGTATCTTGAGCAGCCATCACTCATCACTATAATCTTCGAATCGATGCCAACTCGTGATTCGACCTTTGATAACTATGCATTAACTTGGGCTTTGAAGATTCAATCCCAAGTTTAGTTTGAAACTCATTTAGGAAGACAAAGAGGGAAAGAGAAAGAGAAAATACCTCAATTATGTGATGCCCAAGCTAAGATCTAGTGCAATGAACATAGAAACTTAGAGTTCAAACCTTGCTAGTACTGATAATGGAGGTAGCCAGTATTGGAGAAGATGAGATGAAGAAGATGATGAGTTGTCCTTGGGTTTTCTTTAATTTTCTCTTCCTTTGCTTTTTCTTTTTCTTTTCTTTTTTTTTTTTTTACTTCTTCCTTTATAATATTATATTGTATTTTCAAAATATAAATACATGAGATGGCACTTGACATGCTAAATATGTTTCTAGCAAACATCCATACAAGGACAAACCTACAAGGGATTAGAGGGAGCATTGATGCCTTAAAAAAAAAGTTAATTATTAAAATTTATTTAAGAAGGGAAAATATGTATTTTATGTATGATTTTAAAAAGAAAATTCTTAATAATGTATTACTAAATGATTAGGTGCTTGGGCTTATAAGGTCCTGATTTTAAATTCTGTGAATATAATTTTCCATTTACAAATTGCCTTTATTTTTATATTGTTTGGACTACATTCTCTTTTTGTTCTTCTTTTCATTATCACATATCGTGCAGATTATAAGCATCCAATGAGTTTATCAGGATGATGTGGTGCCAATGATGACTTCTTTATTCTGTTATCACACATAAGTTCTCCTTTCATATACAAATATTATACTGTCCTCAGCGACTTTTGCTTCCCCTAAGAAATACTTCTTATCAAGGAAGACTTGATTTCAATTCTATTATATAGCATGCTTCGGAGGTTCATGCAAGATCACGAGTCATTCCTTATGTAAATAACTTTTCCTTGTAGTCATCATTTATAATAAAAAATTCAATAGCTGAGAACCAAGAGGGAGGCTAAAGAAGACTATCTTAATTCTTACTTTTGAAGCAAATGGAGGCTTATTGATAACCAGAATCAATGGATTTGACATGAACTAGACCCCTTTTGGCCTAAAATGGAAGTAAATTCTTACAACATACTCCATAAGCATATTAATTATGGCTATTTAGGTTCTTTCAGAATGAAAATAGTTAGATTACTGAAGTTTTCTGTTAAAGATAAAGTTGATTAAAAATATACATTGCAATACGCATGTTCATATATATATTTGTGTCACCTCAAAGACTTCTATGTCGACAACTATTTCCAGAAGAACATAGAATTGTTCCAATGATATAACACTTCATTTAACTAAAATTAATCGGAATGTGGAGCTATTTAATGCATAGACATCAAACAAAGAAGTTGGATTCAGATAAGTGAAAAATATTGGTATGTTTTCTATCTTCAGGGCAACTGTTTCTCTTGGATGAAAAATATTAGATTGTCTACATATTTTTAATTTTCTAATATTATTAAATAAATAACACGAGAAGTTGTAACTAA
Source organism: Lumnitzera littorea (assembly GCA_024138015.1). Lineage (NCBI taxonomy): Eukaryota > Viridiplantae > Streptophyta > Magnoliopsida > Myrtales > Combretaceae > Lumnitzera > Lumnitzera littorea. The sequence continues at coordinate 32,322,297 of JAMXBB010000009.1, read as the reverse complement.
TAAAACTTTTTTTTTCCTTTAATTTTCTCTTCTTAACTAAAAATCTAATGTGAAATAGATCCCTGTTCGCGTTCTGCTTTTATTTTAATAGGAATATGTTTTGCGCATTTATTATCATATTTTAGTAGCTCAAAGTTCATATCGGCTCTACATATGCTGCCAAAAGCTTAAGATTCTTAATAGCAAAAATGATTCAAAGTTCATATACCAAGGTGAGAAACCCTATATTATTGTTGATTAAGTTAATAAATGCCTCATGATCACTTACCAAAAAGTTATTTATTATTTACTTTTACTAAATTTGATTATATTTTATAAAAGAAATTGAAAAATAGAAAGACCTCTTTCCTTTTAGCTATGCGACAAGTGGCATGGACATCCGATATCCTTTTTAATATAGCATTTCCTATTATGAGGAGTACATAAATTCTTTTACTTTACAACCTTTTACCTCATACGCGCTTGTAACCGTTTGTTATTGCGCTAGGAAAGGCATGAGTGAGCTCAGGAACAAAATGATAATGTAATGTTTATTGGGGAGAATTAGAATTTCATTACTTTTTTATTTTTTATTATGATATTTATTTTATTTTATTTTTTAAATCCTAATTCCATAAGAATTCAACTATAGGTCAATTAATAAGAATTCTTTAGTTCAATTAAATGAATCATAATTTTTTATAAAATTTCATATTTTTCTAAAAGATGACCTAATTCTAATTTAACAATTACTATTACTATTACCATTACCATTACCACTATCACTTGTCGCTGTTACCATTGCCATCACCACAACCGCTACAACCCGTCACTATCTCCATTACCATCATCGCTATTACTACTACTATCATTATCGTTATCTTTACTGTCGTCGTCGGTATCGCCACCAATATTACCATCGCCCACTACTATTGTCAACTATCATTATCGCCTCCACTACTATTGCCGCCATCACCACCACTACTACCATTACCGTTGTTGCCACCATCATCGCTACCATTATTTATTACTTTAAGGTTAATTGAAAAAGAAAATAGCTTGTGAGTAGTTTAATTATCAAAGTTATATGTTCTTATTGACTAAGATCGTAGTTGTGATGATTGAGGAGGTAAAAAATTAGCAAGAAAAATAATGTTAGTAGTGTGTTGAAGCACTTTCTAATGGTAGCAAAAGAAAATTTTGCAATGTCGAGTTTGCAATGTTGAGACAATTTCAGCAATTAATTTTATAATTTTTCTTGAAGTACATTATATGATTCATTTTCGTAAATTTTTACACTTTTATCTAGTTATTTTCATAAGAAAGTGTATAATAAGCTTTAAAAAATAAAACGAGATTTTTCGGTATTAGTACACTATATCTTGGAATGAATTATATACAGATATCGTTGAAGTTTTTCGCCAGAGACATTAGGTAAGAGTACCAAGTATTGAATGGGGAAATTAATAAGCGAAAGCTTCTTCAGGGGACATTGGGAAGAGAGACGAACAGTGATGTAGCCAAGAAAGTAACAGTGACTGAGGGAGGTTTGGCCAAAGGCGTCGGTCACCAGTAGTCAAATGAGGACACTGAGTCTACGAATGCAAATGCGCCACGTCTGCAATCTGGACATGAGCACGTGTTGATAGCTGCCCGTAGGGTCCCGCCACAATTATCACCTTTCAATAATAATCCCAGAAGACAAAACACACCTCTCTCTCTCTCTCTCCCTCTCTCGATTTTCAGTGCCCCATTTATATTTGTTGAAGTGAAATTGGATAGGAGGACACAACATTATCGCCAATCAGCAGAGGGTCCACCTCCGAAATGATGGAGGTTTGTTGGCCCTTATTAGGGTGAAAGAAGGGAAGAATGCTGAGGTCCACCCCCATCCAAGCCATTCACAACACTGGTACTCTTGAATTATTATCATTTTTATTGCTCTCTCTCTTTCTATATATATATATATATATATATAATATAATATAAGGGTAAATGTTTGGAATATGAAAATCGCAGGATTTATGACATGATACTATTGATTTTATTCAATGTTCATATTTTTATTTGTGGTAATTTAAAGCTTCATATCAGTAAAAGGATTACCATACTTCTCCAAATTTTAGGCCATTTAGAATCCATGCATGCATTATGGAATGGTTTGATCAAATTCTTAAAGCAACAAAATATTTAGGGGATTTTGTCAACTATAATGGCATCATTGAGAATCTTAAGATTATCTGCTTATTTTGTCAAATGAGTTTAACTTGCTTATGATCCATAATAGTGAATGATCTACAATTCATATTTACATTAAGAATAAAGGATAAATTGCTTATTTTGTCAAATGAGTTTAACTTGCTTATGATCCATAATAGCGAATGATCTGCAATTCATATTTACACTAAGAATAAAGGATAAATTACAATATAATCTTTAGAGGTATTGATTAGGTGTATATGCTTTCTAAACTTCCAAAGCATGCTTATTTTAGTTTTATAAAACTTAAAAGTGCATATACCACTCCAAAAGGGTTACAAATCATCAATATGACCTTTTGAAGATGCAAATACAATTTTTTGGAAAATTTTAGAGTAAAGAACATGGAGAGTTTTTTTAAAAATATATATTTATAAATAACCAATAATTTTTAGAAGAAAATTTTGAATTATCACACTAGATACCTTGTTATTTACTTGATTCATAATTCTTAAATACATACCTAAAACCTAAACGAAATCTTAGGATTAGGTTAATCCAATTTGATAATATGCATCTAGTGACTTTTGAATATTTGAAACATGAATGCATCTTTAATGGAAATTATATTAGAATTCGAAGGAGCAATACTATCTTAGTTGCTTTAGTTTTCTTTGAAATCGTTTACCTAATTTTTGTATATGTTAATAATAATTAAAGAAAAAAAGAAGTTGAGGAAAGCAGATTAAATTTTCCTATCTAAGGAACGCAAAAGGCTATTTAGGCCTACCAAAACTTTAGGAAATCATTACCAATTAATTAAAATGCTAAGATCTTTTGATTAAATTTTTGAGACAAAAAGATCTACTGATTAGTTAATAATTTAAGGGGATATCCAATGCTTGGATAATGATTGATCCATCTTTAATTGCACGTACACATTAGAAAGCTAGAAAGAGAGATCGGGCAACAAGTGGCAAAAATCAAAGGAATGGAAAATACATTTTATTGTAGATCATGCAAAAAAGAAGGAAAAGTAAAAAAACAAGGATGATTTTTAGGCTTTTCTTGAATGAAAAGAATTATTTAAGAGCACATTATTCATTTGGTAAAAAAAAAAGAAAAGAAAAGAGTCCATTATTCATTGATAATTATTAAGTGCAAGCACCTATTTGATATGTGTCTCCCATTTGTGGAATCTTGTAAGTTATGATGTTTTGTTCTTTTAACCAATTTTCCTTTGTCACTTCCCTTTTTCCTTTTATTTTGAAAGTTATGGAAAGAAATAGAATTGATGAGTCCAAGTGGAATTCTTTGTGGTCTTAATTTGTAACTTTTGATTGAAATAACTTGACTTTGGAATTTCAGGTTAATTTGCATTGACCTTTGTGACATGGAAAAGAAGTTTGACTACTTGAAGGGTGGTTAAAATCATGGCCGAGCTAGAACGAAGTGTTTATTTTCACAATTGCAATTTGTATATGATAACCAACCATAGCAATGGAATACTAGACTAAAATCAAAACAAAAGGAGGAAAAAAAGCCGTTTGGTTAACCAAATTCTCTAGTTTGATTGATTGAATTTGTTTGAGATTGATAGTATTTTCTTTTATTATTTCAATTTATATAATTCGTACTTTAAACTTGCTTTCTACTATAGCCAATCGTATTGAATACACTTGAGTCAGTTCCTAACTTATAGGGCCTAAGCTTCTTAACCATGTTTAAGCTTACGTTAACTCATCCATTCAACTTGACATTTCTAAGTATGCTTCTTGATGTAAGCATTACGAGGCTTAATGAGTCTAATCAACTTGACTAAGCCTTCTTGGCTTTTTTTTTTTTTTTTTGGCCTTAATATGTATATTTTTTTCAAAATCATTGAAAACCTTATAGTTGTAATTTCTAATTATTAACCATCACTATTGTATGACAGGGTTGTTGTTGATGATTGATCACATGCAACGCATATAGTCTATTTGAGAGAATCTTGATCTAATGACACATAGGAGATAATCTTAGAAAGAGGTGTAGAAGGAGGAATATGTAAGCTCAATGTCTCATGATATATACTTATGACAATGGATAGAATTTTATGATTCTTGAGTGCTTTTGATTTGTTTTTCATGAGATATTTGATTTGATCTTCTATTGAGTCATTCTAATAGTGTAACAATGTTTCTATGAAGCTTGCCAATTCTTTAGATGTTGCAAATGAGGAGGAGAAACCTCATATATAGAGATTTTAGCTCTTGATTTTCACCATTAGATGAAGTTGAAATGGAAGGATTAGAAGAGTCCTTAATAATGACCATTGGATCACTTTTAATGATGGATGGCTAAGATTAAAGCTTCCTTTTCTTATATTAGTCATGGGCTTTAGCTTAGATTTGATGGGCTTACATCGGTCTAACTCCTTTTAACTTTAAAAAACTTCGTCCATTTCTTTATAAAATAAGCCCTATAATAATTAAGCCTTCTTAAAGGCATATGAAGGTCAAATAAGGCTCAAAATGACCAAAAAGACTCAAAAGGATCTTTTTCAAGTCTACTTTTCATGTACAAAACAACCAAACAAGGTTAAGAGTGAATAGACCAATCTAATGATCCCTTTTTTTACGCCTACCAAATCAAATTTCCTTAGCTTACTAGACCTTATCACTAGCCCATGAAACCAATGCATGATATTAAGTTGGGTTAAAAGTCTAATTGCCAAAATAGCTATTTACAATGATAAACTTTTATTATCACAAGTGGACATTACAATCATGATATATGTGCAAAGTTAACAGTATGAAATTCTCAATGCTATTGTAGCTTAATGGGATGAACACTGGTTTCTTAAATAGGATGAATTAGATTTGATTCTTCCTTCCCCTAGATGTTGTAATATAATAGTTGGCCAACGAAAAGGAACATATGAAATTCATGAAATATTAATTATAAGTAGGAGCAACAATTAGAAATATGAATGTATCTAAATTCTAGGAATAGATTTATGTAATGTGCTATAAGAATTCCAATTCTTTTATGAAATTCTAAATCTTTGAAGATTTGAAAGAGGAAAAACAAATTAGTTTCTAATGGATAACGAATCATATTTATATTATATCCATGGCTAGTTTATCAAGAATAACTCTTATAGTTAGGGAAAAATAATTTGATGAAAAAGCCTATTAAGAAAGCATTGCACAATCCTAAGAAGATACATATAAAAGCATTGAACTAAATTGAAGTATCATTGATATTAAAAACAGAAAAAAGAAACAACATATTTGAGTATGAAAGTATCTAAAATGTCGTAAAACTTAGTATAAAGGGCATTTATTTTGTGAAAGAAGTTTTTCTATGTATATATACCATGATAATAATTTTGATTATCTTTAAATGCTTATTACCATTTGTTGATAAGCAAATTTAGACAATGGGCTCTAAAAGCCCATTATGACCTTTAAGCATCATGAGCCAACATGTCTAAACCTAATTCTCGATTTATTAGAACTTAAGTCTAGGCCTTGTTCAAGACCTCCATTTATGACTAAGCTATACCATGCTCCTATCCTATCAAAGGTTAGGTCCCTAATTCTTCATCTTTATCCAACCTGTGACATTTATTTATGAGGTTATTGAGCTTGGGGCTCTGACCAAGAAGCTTAGATGATGAATATCTATGGGTACACCATAGATATGTTGAATTGTGGCGACCTTCAACCTATTACATCACCTTTGAGGATCTTAGATTGTATTTAGATAAGGAAGATACAATTTCTTGTTTAGATAAGATATGAATATATCCACTTTTTACATCTATCTCTTCCCCAAACGCTATAAATAGGGGTCAACTATTGAAGGTAAGATACTTTTATACTCTATCTTAAGCCCTTTTGCTTTCCCATGCAGTCTTATAGCGGAATGACTCAAGTATCAGAGTGGCTATGCTATTAAACCCATCAACACCCCTTATGGCATATTATTTTTTAGATACAATCCGTACTTAAGGCACAATTCTAGAATCCTTACCAATGAATTTCTTATAACACCATCAATATTGACTATTTCTATTTTCTTATGAATATATTATAATAATTTTCTCATTTATGAATAATGATAATGGATCTTTTATTTTGAAACTTTGAATTACTTAAATAAGTTAGTTATACATTTCATTCCTTTCATATAACCCTTTTCCATTATAAATTTTTATTATTATTATTTTTTTTTTGAAGTTGATGGTCAATTTTGGATATAGAGCTCTAAGCCCAGACTGACCTCTTCAACTCATAAGTAAAGCTCTCTAACACTTAAGGTTGACCTCCTTTGGCCTTGGATTGAGCTCTTTGATGCTTGAGTTGATCATTCAAGGTGGCAAACGAACAGGTTATATACCTCTCAACGTAGCTCAATAACACCTACATGTCCCATAACAAAAGCCTACATGCCCATCCATATGGTGCCTACAATTCATTAAATGTGATACGATGGATAGGGCTCCCTTACAAAGACACATTTAGCCCAACTGTAACTGTACAACATTTACAAAGCAGTAAGTATAAGAAGATGAATGAGACCTAAAGCAATCGAACTCTCATTGCATCAAAAGATTTTACTAACCCTAAGCCTAAAAACCTAGGGTAAGTTGTCCAGGTTACAAGCTACGGGTTAATTAAAGCTCAGGACTTTATCTATAAATAGTCTACTTCCCCCATTCTATATGCTAGATAAAAAACATAAACCAACATATGCTCTATCTAAATTAGTTTTTTGCTTTCCACTACTTGAGATTGACTTATTAATAAGAGTGGCAAGTTGAAGCAACCTCTAACATCTACTTAGTCTTTTATTTCCTATGTAGATTAGCCCAAGTGATTTGAAGGTCCACATAAATTTCCCAAAGCTCGTTAAGGCTTAAAAGCTCTATTTATAAGATTTAGAAACAAAAGTTTTGTCCATAAAACTTGGTAAGCATTAGTCCCTATCTCCACCAAATTGATATTTGATTTAAAAGAAAGTCATTCCACTAATCAATGACCACTTAACATGCCTGCTATAACCAAGCTTGCTGTCTACTTGAGATTTACAATTTAATAGAAAAATCAAATAGCTTTAGGATGTTTTTCCCCTTTTTCATCTGATTAATGTCTACCTTTTCCACCCACTAATCCATTGCTATTATGTTTCTACCACCATAAGTTACTCCATAAATGTGGTGAGTTTTCAAATTATAAAGAACAGCCTTATATCAGTTTGTTAATATTATTTAGAACAAGTAGCTTTTTTCCTTATCTATACTTATTATCTTTGTTTTTACTTTTTCAGTCCCTTATGTGGAATCATGCTATCCTTTTTATGGGATTAGTTGTATTCAATAGTCGTATGGATTTTATTTGTTTAGAAGAAAAGATGATATCTCCCATATAGGACATATTGACTTTAATAAAGATGTGCTTATCTATTTGATTACGTTTTCATACCCCAACTTTGTATTTGCTATTCATTTCACATAAATAGATTTTGTACATTTTTTTCCTATTAAATAAAATTCATCTTTACTAGTTAGAAAAGTTAAAACTTTAGGAATTAGAAACACAAATTACTTGAAAAAAATTCAATCACTTTGAATCAATCCAAATTAGAGCTAAACTAACATCAAGTTCTTAAGGCTTCCAACATGTAGAAAGGATTAGGATTTGTAATTGAACTAAATTGATAGGATTACTAATAATTCCTTTTGATTTTTTTATTTAGGTAAATTCTAGGAGAATATGGTTAAGGAAAATTATGAGGACAAACAACTGGGGGGTTAAGGAGTACGAGGTTAAGGAAGAGACAAGGAAGATATGCATGTAAAGAGTAAGTGAAAGAGGGAATTATGTTCTTTGATTTACTAAATATTAGATATGAGATACTACATATATGGGTAAACACACATAAATCCTATAGTTAAGAATATGTTTCCTTTAACTTACAATATTGATTAAATGAACATGAGTCGTTGGATTATGTAAATCGATGGATTCACATCCATGATTTGTGCCTTGCACATTCTTTTAAGCTTAGCTATTAGTTTCATTCCATTAACACAATGGTCGCCACTAACATCTTAATAAGTGATGGTTTTTTCTAACTTCATAACCTTATTAGGTCAATACTAAGGTACCTTAATCAATTAGTAATCCAAATTCCAAGTTGATTAATGAATCCCAAATAGTCCAATATAGACTTCTCAACCTCTAGCAATTTTACATTTAATCCCAATATTCATGCTAGTGTATGCAATCCTAAAGGTCCTTGTTATGATGGAGTGTCATTATTATATATAAACTTGAAATAATTGCTATGTTGGATAAATAACCAAATGATCGGATGAAGATTTCTATGATTTTAAAGAAAATTGTGAACCACTTATGATTTTTTTTATCTCTTTATATCGACATTTTTTTATTAATTCATGCAATATGGCATGACTTATACTTGTTTGGATCTTACTACGACATCATTTGCTTTTAAGTCGCTTATATCTACCAAGTGAACTGGTATATTCATTCTCCAATAAGGAGAATAACGTATTCTATCTCCACTCATTAATATCTCTCATGTATACTTTGTGTCTTATCCAATAATTAGTTTAACAACAAACTATTTTGAAGCTACACATAACAGTGTTAAAAGAATGTCAATTAATGCTCAACAAGCATGATAATCTTTGGTCAAAGATCGATTGCATCGATACATCTCTACAAATATACAATAATACAATTAAATACAAGATTCTTTAAGGCTTTAGATCATGTATAGCTACCCATTAATTTGGGCTTTACCATGTATATCTTTTATTAAATTAGTTTCTCGAAAGCTAAGTATAAGTTAAGATCAATATACGCGATCTCATGTCTATGTCCACTATAGGCATTCAATCAATCATAGACATTTCTTATATTTGTGTAATATTAGTATTATGTCACAAATGACTATCTACATTTACATCTAATGTCATATGTCAATTATGTCACTTTATTATAAATTAGTGATGGTAAAAAATATACTTAAATTACATATATGCTTCAATTAACTAACTTCTTACCAAAATTTTGTCTGATGTCTCGACACTAGGTGTATGTACCAACATCAAATTCTCTAAATTATCAATTGGCCATCATGGATGTATGAACAACAAGGTTTAGGATTGATGAACGGGTTTAGGAGTTAGGATTGACAAATTTGACCTAAAAGTCACAAGTAAAGGATTTTAGGTAAGGAAACATTATTTCGAGTTTTATCAAGTTATTTACCATGCTAAACAACAATTTTGTTATTATAGAACCAAGTTAGCATGTTTTAAATGTTATCTTGGGATTATAAAACTTATCAAGTGATCGCATAAACTTAGAAAACATGAATCATCAAAATAACGTGAAATTGCAAATAATTTCTATAAAGCTCTCATATTGATACTAGATTTTGGATAAAGCTTGATAGCCTAAAGCCTAAGACTGCAATAGCTTAAAACTACTCTCATCACAAGCAATGAGTGCACCTAGCCCTGAACAATGTCCTCAAGGCATATAGATCAGCCATTCCACATTTGGCATACAAAGAAATTGAAGTTTATACCTCTAGCTTGGCTGGTTGATACTTAGATCGGGCAGTCTTACACCTAACCTAGCTCATACATCGACATAAGGAAACATCTACCATCATGAGATCAAAGGACATGACGTGTTAAGCTTACCTCGATAATCCTTAAGGAGTGGCTTCTAGCTAGCAACTCCAATCAACCATGCAACATTAACATTGCATTGAATACGAAATGACACTTGACATCCACTCTAAGCCAACCAGTAAGGCCCAAGGGTATGACACCACTCTACGGTACCACAAGTAAGATAAATATAAGTTCTAAGGGTAATCATTCCTCTTAGCAATGTTAAGTAGTCTTATCAAGGCACCTAAAACCCAAAACTACATGTCTAGATTTAGTAAAAATTATAAGGAAGCAATTTATAAATACTTTCCCAAGTTCATCTACATCTAACACTAAAGACCCTAATTCTCTCTAAATCTTTGGAATCTAATCCTCTCATTATGCTACATATCACACATACTCTCAATAATTTTCCATTAAACTCTAATATCATTAAGGCCCTCACATAAGCATCAAAGTGCCCTCCATTGCAGCAACTTACTCCTTGTTTATCTTGTAGGACACCCCCTCAACAAATTGCACCTCCTAAGCATAGTCCACAAAGGCCCAAGAGGTCTAAAAATGTTATTGGTGAAAGAACTAAGATGACATCTCATATAGATGCAAATTTACCTTTTAAACTTTTAAATATTGTAAATCGTTCCTTAAAGTTTGATAAATTGATAAATGAATGACATTTGCCTGTTTCAATTCAAAAAATCACACTCAGGTAAATGTTTAGGAATTTTTAAAGTATATTTTAATAAGTCTAAAAGGAGGATTTTGCACTAAGATGTAATTTGTAAGCTTTAGAAGTTATTTATCAAAATTTAAGAGGATTACTATAACATTTGCAAACTTAGGGGTATATTCGTACTTAAGTCAAAATTTATGAGGTTATTTTTTTTTTAAAACATAAAAAAGTTCATTCAAACATTTGATAAACACAATACACAAACAAATTGATTTTTTTTTTTAATCATAACATCAAGCTTGACTATTATTAGGCACTTAATCAAAAAGCAAATACTAAAACAATATGGATAACCTTTACTTCTTTCATCTTAAAAGACTTGCTAGTGTTTTATTATTATTATTATTATTTTTTTGTCTTGCACATTTGTTAAATTTATATGATAAGAAAATGCATAGTTTCTACAAGACATATTATACATATATATATATATCTATATTATTAAGCAAAAAGAACTCCACATCCTTCAATCATAATTATACCCCCAAATTTATTAAGAATCGTGATTAGATCATTTGCTACAATAATCTATTTTAAAAATATTGAAGGGAAAAATAGGAAACTTCTCTAATAGGAAACTTAATTTATTCTCTCCTTTTTCCTCATATAATGGCAATTAGCATTTTTTCGAATATAAACAATTTTGATAGTTTTTCTATGACCTCAAATTGAATAGGTAGACCATTGTTATGAAATTGACTTATCTAGTAATATTTCTTTGTTTCGCTTAAACAAAATTTCATATAGTTGTTTTCTTTCATAAATATATTCTTTCTTCTCATTTTCATAGGTATATGGCAACATCTTGAAAAAGTAAATCAATTGCTAATAGCATATTTTTAGATTATTTTAATAAATAGATTTATAATGTATTTTCTTAATTTTTTTTTATATATTTTTAAAATTCTTTATGAATATTTTTTTCCTTTCTTAAATTTTAGTTCTATGTATAATTTGATTTAATAAATACCATCCAATTATAATAGAACTAAAAATATGTATTTAGGTCTCCAAGTGCATATTCTTTAAAAATTTGGGATTATAATTGCATAGCTTAAAAAATAAGGGAGCTAAGTGCACATAAAACATATATAAATGGTGTATTTATAATAACATTTAAAAAAAAAAGTTTAGAAATGAAATATAACAACTAAAATAAAAAACTTCAATGAATAAATAACTAAGATTTATATCTTTCAATTAAAGTTGAAATAGCATAGCTTTATGATATGATATTGATTTCTCAATAAAATGAGAAAAATATTCTCCTTTTCAATTTTTATGAAAGATATTGTTGACAAAAAATATTAAAGTTGCTTGAACATTAATCAATCTCATAATAAATTTTGGATTATGCTTCTATTTTTTTATTAACTAATATTTATTAAATGATTTTTTTATTTTTTAACTTTAGTTGTCATGTTTTCTTCATAATCTTTTCTTTTTAAAAATGTTGAATAGCAATACACCCATTATACTTGATATATGTGCCTTAGTCCTTTATCTTTGAAACCATGCTCAAACCCTTAAATATTTTATAAATATATGTTTTAACTATTTCGAAAGGTTCAAATAGGTATTTTTTAAAGATTTAAGAATCTAAGCGTAGAATTTCAGAAATGAGAAGATTGTGTGAATAACTTTTACTTCATTCATCTTGAAGGAATTATAGTTTTATTGGGCATTTGTTAAATTTATATGATGAGAAAGCGTATAGTTTCTAGAAGACATGTTATATATATATCACATGAAAGACAAATACGTTGGTTATATATATATATATATATCATACGAAAGACAAATACATTGGAAAATGTAAGCTTTCCTTTCATAAGCGTCTGACAAGTGAGGGTAGGCAGTAGGCACTTGTCATTTTACAGGTTATTGGCCAAATTATGTCAAAATTAAGTTTATGTTTATCTGACGTAAAACTTTTTAAAAGTACTTTTATGAATTTGTTATAATTTAACTTTTACAAGTACGAGTGTGATTATATTAATATCCAAGAGAGAAATTATTAGGGACTTTTCCTAAAATCATAGTAAGAGACAATGGTAATGGTTGCCCATTATTGGGATAGTTAATTAGTGTTGAAAATGATAAGATTATTATAATCTAATTATATCACCGGTTTTCTATTGAATCAGAATTCAAATTTTCTTATCCAAGTTAAAAGTTTAACCAAGCATGATACTAAATAAAACATAATAAATAATATTTGTTTGGCCTAATTTTCTTTTATCCGTATCTTTTTTAATTAAAGCTTACGTTGAATTTGATAAATTGAAATGATCGGATCCAACATGGATTCTTTTATAGGTGAGTGATCTCGGACCACAGAGTCAAGTACTTGCAAGCAGGCAGTAGCTAGAAAGAGAGAAATGAGAAACATACAATTTATGATCAGAAAAGCTGTAGAAAAAGAATGCTACAAGATAAAAGCTCATGCTCATCCTTGTGTAAGTCTGTACTGTACTCTAAAGTGTAAGAGAGTGATAGAAAGAAAAAAAAAAAAAATGAATAGAAAACAAAAGAGAAAGATTAAAAAAAAAAAAGGAGAGGAAAACCAGTATATTGGGCCGTTGGCTACCATGGTTATTTTATTTTTAACAAGAGCAACTGAGTTATAGTTTCACATGTCATGGCATGTGAACAAAACAAAACCTTCCCTCTCTTTCTTCATATATTCTCTGCATGTCTGCATGCTCCTCTTTCTCTTCCTTTGACTATGCCCCTCTCTCTTTCTCTCTCCAATGGTAGGCATGAAACATAGACATCGATGAGCACACACCTGTAAACACCAGGAAAACGTCATTAAGATATGAAAAGCATGAGAACTATCAACTTCCTCATCTTCTTCCTCTTACTTTCCTTTATTAAATTTCAAGCCATAGCTTCACCACAACACCTGAAGGACACACAACTTCTTCTCAACTTCAAAGCTTCGCTTCCCAACCCTTCCATACTCCAAACCTGGCTCCCAAACCAAAATCCATGCCTCACCTTCTCTGGAGTCACGTGCAACAACTCAACACAAGTCACCTCCATAGACCTATCCAACACACTCCTCAGCGCAAACTTTGTCTCTGTCTCATCTTCTTTGTTCTCTCTAGAGTACCTAGAATCACTTTCACTCAAGTCCAGTAATCTTTCAGGAACTTTGTCTCTCGATGGTAAGACGAAGTGTGGAGCTATGTTGAGTACGTTAGACTTGTCAGACAATAGTTTACTAGGTCTATTGCCTCATGTTATCTCCAACTTGATGGGATCATGTCCCAGCTTGAAGTCTCTCAACTTCTCTAGTAATTATCTGAACTTTTCAGGAGATGAAAACGCAGCAGGTCTCAGTAGTACAATATCCCGTTTGCAAGTTCTGGATGTTTCATTCAATTATATTTCTGGGTCTAATGTTATCCCATGGATTTTGTCTTCCGGGTGTGGTGGCATGAGCTACCTATCTTTGAAAGGGAATAAAATATTGGGAGACGCAGATGTTTCCAGCTGTAAGAAGTTGAAGTACTTGGATCTTTCTTATAACAATTTCTCTAGTGAAATTCCAGCTTTTAAGGATTGTTTGGAATTAGAACATATTGATCTGTCGAGCAACAAGTTTTATGGTGACGTTGGAGTCGCAATCTCTGGGTGTTCAGGTCTTATATTCTTGAATCTCTCGGTCAATGACTTTTCAGGGGCCATTCCATCTTTGCCCTCAAAAAGCTTGCAAATAGTTTCTCTGTCCAGGAACAGATTCCAAGGAGAAATACCTTCTAATCTTGCTGAAGATGCTTGTGAAAATCTTGTTGAGCTAGACTTCTCATGGAATAAGTTATCTGGTACCGTACCGAGCAGTTTCAAGTCATGTTCTGTGTTGGAATCTCTGGATTTGTCGAATAATAACATCTCTGGGGAATTGCCGATCGAAGTGCTTGAGAGAATGAGCAACTTGAAGCAGCTGGCTTTGGGGTTCAACAGTTTTATTGGGGAATTGCCCACGTCTTTTTTGTCTGAGCTTGTAGGTTTGGAGAGATTGGATCTGAGCTCAAACGGTCTTTTGGGTTTGATTCCTGATAAAATGTGTATTAATCCTCAGTATAGCTTAAGAGAGTTGTACCTTCAAAACAATCTTTTCACTGGCTTGATCCCGCCATCGTTAAGCAACTGTTCCAAGCTTGTTTCGCTTGATTTGAGCTTCAATTACTTGAAAGGGAAAATTCCATCAAGCATTGGAGGGTTATCAAACCTCCGAGATTTGATACTTCTGTTAAATGAGCTTGAAGGAGAGATTCCTCAAGAGCTCATGTACATTCCAACAATCGAGAACTTGATTCTGGATTTCAATAAATTGACTGGAAATATTCCTGATGGTTTGAGCAACTGTACCAAACTGAACTGGATCTCATTGTCGAACAATCAGTTGAGTGGCAAAATTCCAGGGTGGATTGGTCAGCTCTCCAATCTTGCAATTCTTAAGCTTAGCAACAATTCATTTAGTGGAAATATACCACCTGAGCTCGGGGATTGTCGCAGCTTGATTTGGTTAGACCTTAATAGCAATTTGCTGAATGGGAGTATCCCTCCTGAACTGTTCAAACAATCCGGGAAAATTGCTGTTAAATACATTACCGACAGGAAGTTTGCATATATCAAGAATGATGGAAGCAAAGGGTGTCATGGAGCAGGAAATCTGCTTGAGTTCGCCGGAATTAGGCCTGAGCAATTGAACAGAATTTCCACTAGGAACCCCTGCAATTTCACAAGAGTGTACAAAGGTATCATCCAACCTACATTCACTCAGAATGGTTCAATGATTTTTCTAGACATTTCACATAATAGGCTATCTGGCAGCATTCCTGCGGTAATTGGGACTATGCACAATCTGTTTGTCTTAAACTTGGGACACAATGATATCTCTGGCACCATTCCCTCTGAAATTGGAGATTTGGCGAACCTTAACATTCTTGATCTTTCAAGCAATAGACTTGAAGGACAAATTCCTCCAACAATGTCTGGCTGCAGCATGCTTGCAGAGATTAATTTGTCCAACAACTTCCTCCGAGGGCAGATTCCAGAAGGTCAGGTGGCTACGCTTTCGTCCACAGGCTTCTCAAACAATACTGGATTATGCGGCCTTCCACTAACCCCTTGTGATATGGTTACACCACCAAGTGTGAACTCCAAGTGGCACAATTCTCATAGAGGACAAGCTTCACTGGTGCGAAGTCTAGCTATGGTGCTTCTCTTCTGTATGTTCTGCATTTTCGGTTTGATTCTGTTGGCGATTGAGGCAAGGAAAAGGAGGAAAATGGAGGATTCTCCCTTTGGCACTTCTACTGAAAGCCGCTCCCCCTCGGTTACAGCCACCATTAGCTGGAGGCTCATGGACCTCACATTCGAAAAGCCCCTCAAAAAGCTAACCTATGCAGACCTCCTTGAAGCCACCAACAATTTTCATCATGACAGCCATATAGGTTCAGGGGGCTTTGGAGATGTGTATAGGGCTCAGTTGAGGGATGGTAGCGTCGTGGCCATCAAGAAACTAATACACATCAGTGGGCAGGGTGACCGTGAATTCACAGCCGAAATGGAGACAATAGGTAAAATCAAGCACCGAAACCTTGTGCCACTGCTAGGTTACTGCAAAGTTGGTGAAGAGAGGTTGTTGGTCTATGAGTACATGAAGTACGGAAGCTTAGAAGATGTCTTGCACAACAAGAAAAAAGCTGGGATCAAGTTAAACTGGCCTGCCAGGAAAAGGATTGCGATTGGAGCTGCTCGCGGATTGGCTTTCCTCCATCACAATTGCATCCCACATATCATTCACCGCGATATGAAGTCAAGTAACGTCTTACTCGATGACAATTTTGAAGCCAGGGTGTCCGACTTTGGAATGGCACGCCTGGTGAGTGCCATGGACACTCATCTGAGCGTGAGTACTCTAGCAGGCACTCCAGGGTATGTACCTCCTGAGTACTACCAAAGCTTTCGATGTTCCACGAAAGGGGATGTCTACAGTTATGGCGTCGTTTTGCTTGAGCTGCTAACAGGGAAAAGATCAACAGATTCTAGTGATTTTGGGGATAACAACCTTGTGGGGTGGGTAAAGCAGCATGAGAAGTTGAAAATAAGCAATTCCTTCGATCCGGAATTGCTTAAAGAAGGACCGAATGTGGAGACGGACCTCCTACAGCATTGGAAGATTGCATCTGCCTGCTTAGACGACAGGCCATCACGCCGTCCTAACATGATTCAGGTCCTGGCAATGTTCAAGGAAATACAAGCTGGGTCAGGGCATGATTCGGCATCAACCGTGGCCATGTCAAGGACAACCAGTAGTGGACGTATTGGGGCAGCTGAAGTCGTAGATACGAGCATAGCAGAAGGTGTTGAATTGAGCAAGCAACAAGGGACTACTTAAAATGAAATTCTTTCAAGTAGAGAAAGAGGAAGCAGATTATGGAAACAATCGATTTGCTCAGAAAGTTCCCCTTTTATTTTATTTTATTTCTTTATTTCTTGTTGCCAATTCAAGAGTCAGGAAACTGTCCTGCTTTGATCGGTATTTTGCCAATGTAAAGTGATTGAACAAAATGTGTTGGTTCCGGATGAAAATATTTCTAGATCTCTTTGTTGGACATGTATATAGATATATATATATTTCTTCATATCTTTTTCAATTATTCTCCTCAAATCTGTTTTTTCTTGTTCCTAATAATGTGCCTGTACGTATGTTTTGTTTCTAAATCTCTATAGAAGATTGTGATGTTTATTAAAGATAAACTTTATTTATAATATATAGTACGCGAACGTTGTTGACTCTCCTTTATACTTGCACTAAGCTCTCTTATAAGCGCATCTATATTTGTATATTAGGTAAGCATATATTATTGTATGAGATGTTTATACTCTAATTGAAGTTTTGGGCGCAAAGCTCGCATACACATATACATGTATATATATATATATATATATATATATATATTAATATACCATAATGTTTATTGCCAGTTTATTTCTTTCAAAATGTTTATCTTCAATTTGAATTTCTTATAATTATCTAGTCATTTATACCTACACATGGCATAGATGACTTAAGCACCATAATATAAAAATCCACTACATTAGTTTTTTTATAGTTTTAGATCTCTAAATTTATATTATTTAAAATTTTTTCAATTTATTTTCTTAAAATGTTATCATGTATTATTATATATATATACATACGCGATTAAAACTACAAAAAATAAAAAATAAAAAAGGCTGTGTCACAGTGATATCATAATAATACTGAAATTTATAAACAGCATCAATCATTAATTCATAACAGTTATAAGATATCTGTTTCCAACTACTAGTCCTTCTAGAGCACACGAGACGAATGTAGATACAGAAATAAATAGAGCCATGATGCTCATGACGAATAGTCTTTCCGAATTCATTCCGAATAAAACAGGCAACAAATCAGCAAATAACATTTGTCTAATTCATCATATGTTGTCATATTCCCAAAGGTGAACTGCAATTCCCACGCATTTTCGTAACATGGGGTTCGACACATTTATCATTTTTGAAATAAATAATATCATAAGTAGGAGAGAATGATATGTGGTATAGTAAAATGAATCCGTTAAAATTCGTGCCATAGGCTTCAGCTCTCTATCTTTTTTTTTTAATTATAACATTTGCATATTTCAGATTGTGACGACATTAACTGTATGGATTTGTTTGGATCATCTTTAGTCCAGCAGCACTGAGCAGGGAACTACATAAGATGGAGAAAAAATGGGAATTTTCGGATTTTGCTAAATGACCAAAATATTGTTAGAAATATTGTACTTGTGTAACTTTTCGACAAATATGATCATGTAGTTCATTATATCCTTGGGTTCGTATTATGTTGTAGCTTTTACTTTGTAAGTTTAGAAATTAGGTTCAACATTATTGTTAAAAGACAATATTACCAATTATAACTATTTTGTTTAAATAAACCTGTGTACTTATGCAAAACTAGTGAAATTGGTGGCGTTTAACTCGTTAAAATATCTCAAAGCTAAATGCCTGTTTTTACCTTACAATATAAAATATAATGATATTACCCCCATATGGTTTCAGCCATTCATATATATATATATTACACATATATGCACTAGCTGTACATGTACAAAAATATATATACTGTTAGTGAATTGGGTCTTCACTATATATATATCCACTATAGATGTGACATGTATAAGGAAAAAGAAAAGATGAGTAGAGCATTTGACAATATTCTGCATGGATGCTAGTAAAGATAAATAATCAATTAAAAATGTCCCATAAAAACAGAAGGTTAAGACAGTGCACTATATTTGTGCGTTATTTCATCGACGGAATAATGAAATTACTTTATCAGTAATTATAGAATTCAATAGCATCCAAAAGCCATCGTTTCAAAAACTAACTAATCTTTGTCACATGTATGCTTGGCATGAGTCTTACATGACCATGAGCAAAATTTACTGAAATTCAGCGCATTTGAATCACGTCCTAACCTAAAAGCAATTACTTCTTATATATATGTTCTGGCCAAGCTCTCACTATAGATTATAGCAAGTTAATTATAATGTAAGAGACAAAAGTAAGTTGTCTCTGAGGAATAAGATACCATGCAATAGACCAAACTAATTAGGTTGGTTTCACATGGAAACTCATATCGGCCAAATTGCAAAGGCAACGGAAAAAAGTAGGAGACAAATTAAAATCTAGTAAATAACAATACCGTGAATCATTGTCTCAACTTCACCAAAAGAAAATCATGAAGTCGCGATTCATTTCATTTGTTAATACAAAATTGACGCTAGAAATGGGAAGAAAAATTATAAAATATTCTGCATTTTTGCTACAACGCATCTCCTGTAACTACAAAAACTAAAACAAATTTCATCATGAAATTATAAACGAAAAATTTCAAACATCTACCGGTGTCCATTCTCAATCCATACTCTGTCCCTACTAAAGTTGAGTTTAGACATTTTCGTTCACTTAACCTTAACATTAGTAGGTATAAAAACCCCATTTTTGAAAAATTCCTTAACATTATAAATAGTAAACAATATCTGAAATGCACTCGGAACAAAAATTATAGGCACACATCTTCACCAACTTCCTTTCGGGTGCTTCTTTGCCGATTTTCAAGCACTTCAGCCCATTGTCCCTGTTTCCATCCATCTTGAAGACACAAACTCAATATCCCAAATCACCAAAATAGAAAAATCAATCGAAAACCCTGGATTGATCAAATGAAATAAATTTAAAATTCAAAATCAAAATAAAAACATTATCAGTAAATTAATTTAGCTCAGTAATCATAAGAAACCTACTCAAAATTTCGCATAAAAAGCTGCAAAATCGTCCCAATGCATTCCAAAACATTCTCACTCCTTTTGTCTATAAAGTTAAATGATTGATATTGAGAAAAAAAAAAAAAGGAAACATAGCAGTTGAAAAAAAAAAAGTTATATGCATATGAAATTTACCTAGGGATGATCAAGAGGATGATTAAACCACATCTTTGTTCGAACTCGCAAAATCCAGTGTGCAAATGATAGATACAATAAGCTTCCTTAAGATGTTTTGGATAAAATTCACTATCACCACTGTTGCTAACACCATTACCATTAAAGGTTTATAAATAAACTAAATGGGCTAATTTGATTTGTCCTACTTTAGGTTACGAGTTAAATGAATTAGATTTATTTAACTTACTTTTTAAATAGATCCAAAAGCCTTAGCCTTAGCCTTAGCCTTAGCCTTTATCCATTTAAAAAAAAGTTTAATGAGTTGACTTATAGATCAAAAACATATTGACTCACTCAAACTGACTCACTTTGACCCGCGAGTTAAACGGGCTACTTTTATTTGGCCCACCTTTGGCTCAAACCTGTTTAAAAAATGAATTAAATAAGTTAGCCCATGGGCCAAAACTCATTTACATACTTCTAACCACTATTACCCTTTCCTAGTACCAACTGCCACATAGTTTCTACATTTTGCAGAAATCAAAGAGCGACATCAAAGTTCATAATCCTACATTACAAAACTCTAAATTTCACTCATTTCATAACTAATCACCAATCAAACACCTGAAATTCAAACTTTAACTACAAATATAACGTATTAAAGTAATCAAAACAAGGTTCTATATTTTGTATTAACATCAAATGATCATAAGCGGAATTTACAACCCTATAGCTTAAGCATCGAAATTCATTCATTTTACAACTGATTGCCTAATCAAACACATCAAAGACTTAAACTTTAACCTACGAATAAAATTGAAGAATATATATTTTGTAAGAATCACATAAGTGTAGTAACTTGTATAACTTATGACTGACATTCCAAGTCCATTTCTTCTCTATTGGCAGTTGATTTTAGATAGATTTGAGGGCTTATCTTCATGGACCCCAATGTACTATTCCATCATATAGAAACTTGAATTTGGTAGTGTAGAAGTTTATATTTAATAATATTCCTCTACAATTCTAAAATTGTGTTTGGAATAGTAGAATTAACTAAAAACCAATGGAAGGTGGTCGAAATGAAAAGAAATCAAGTGTTTGGCTACTTTAATTGGAATTGGAAATGAGATGAATACAAGGAAAACTAAAGAAATCCTTTTTGTTTTAGAGGCATTTTCTTTTGCCCTTAGATTTGAGAAGAAATGAAGGGAAATAGAAGGAACCATGTTAAGTTGCAAAAATACCCCCCAAAAAAGAGAAATAAAGAGATTGCAGGATAATATATGTAATAAACCCTTCCTTCTCTTCAAAGTAAAGCATAACCCTCTACTAATCATCATAAACCACTCCATTTTTTTTTTTTACTCTTTCTCAAGGAGAAAAAGAACAAAACACTTGAAAATTTGCAATTAATATTAGTACATGTTTTGATCCTTTTCTTTTATTCCTTATATTTTGTATTCAAGACATATGTTTAAGTAGCATATAGTACAGCTCTTAAAACCAAGGTTTTGATTTTTATTTTCATCATTTCTATATGTTGATGTAGTTGGAGTTGCATCAAAATTTAGTTATAAAAAAAGTACTTACCTTTATATGTTGTTTAGTTAACATAGAAAAATCAACTTTGGTGTATCATTTCTTCATGAACTATGACATGTTCCAATGTATGGATTTGAAACTTTACACCAACTATATTGTTATTTATGGAGAACCTTAAAAAATGTATGTTTCGATTGTAAGATAATTAAAAACAAATAAGAGCAAAAGTAATTTGTAGATATAACTATTTGAGAACTTTCAAGAACCCTTTATACTAGTGGATGTAGATAGCACTAATATGTAGAGGTAACCACGACTTCTAATTAATGTAATAAATCCTTAAAACTATATTGGTGCACTTATTATTTGCATTGCTAAGTACTTTGCTACTATGTTTCTTTTTTTTTTCTTTTCCTGAAAACTTTGCTATTGTAATTTTACACTTCATTACATGGATAATTTTAAATTTGTGGACGATGATACTTATGGTGATGATTTTGAGGATAATTGTATTGAGGAGTGGATGAGTATACAAGAAATGATAAGTGCACAAATTGTTAGCTATTTGATGAAAGGAATGTATAGGGTGCATAAACATCCATATATGATTAAAAAATCAATAGCTAATATCACTACATCATTAAAAAGGGATAAAATTCGATAAGAACTTCTCATGGAACTAAAAGATGATAAAAAATGTCAAAACATTACGCACATGAGTTCTATGGCTTTTGAAAATTTATGTGGCATATGGAGAAGTGTCGTGACCTTAAGGAGGCCTAATAGAATGACTTAAAATTTATATATCATATGTGTACCCATGATACGGAAATTACCTTGCAAATCAAAGATTGTAAGATTCTAAACAATTAATTACTAAGGTTCTTGATTTTTAATTAAATAGTTAATATAAAATATAAGTGAATATGGATATTCATTAAGCCATAGTGCATCAAAATTGTAGAGAATCAATATCCCCTACAAAATGTTAAAATAAGGTAAAACAATTTACTAATTTACAAGAATTACTACATAATCATATCATATGAATATACTATATATAAATTATTTTGGTACCATTATACACTTTTCAATCAACTCTAATATTACTAATCTTATCTCCAATTTGTATTATGCTCTTAAGCTTATCTCAATCCTTGCTAATAAGACACCTATAAAAGAAACTATAAGAGAATGAGTAAACTATAGCTCAGTGACTTCGTTCCTCACTACTACCGCTTAAGTGAGTTATCAAACAAACATTATTAGCACACATGCAAGCTATCTACATACGAAATGAATGCAAGCAACACAACCATAGGAGTTTGGAACTATAGGAGGTATAGAGTTACGTCATTTATATATCGATTTTTCCTCCGTACTTATCCGTATGAAGCACCTCACCTTAACTACATGAAGCTATCTTGGGGCACAGTCCCATTGGATGTTACTCAACTATTACCCTAGTCCGAGAATTAATAATCAATATAGGTAGACCCCAATTAAGGCCACCCACCAAACATATCAAGATCTCATCGGTTACAAACAGCAAGTCCATCTTGTTATCAACAAATATCTAAGGCCTCACAAGTACAAATATATGAGTCCTCTTGCAAACAATTGGAGATACCATGTTAGTTTTGCCTTAACAATGAAAACAACATTTACGAGCCTTTTTAGAAATCATTTAAAAGTATATATAAGATAGGAAAAATGTTTACCAAAACACTTTTCTAAAAAATTTGTAAAGCTAACACTCTCCATCAATATACCAGTTAGATCATAGACACGTGATAAATATAAATAGTTTCTTTAGTTGAATGGTTATATTTACCAATTTAAAAAAGTGATCACACAGATGATAGTACATAAAGTAATCAGTCATTCAACAAACAATTGATATCTATCAATAAGCGGCATACAAATAACAAAAGCAACTAGATAGCATATCATAAGAACTCCCTCACTTAGGTTATGCTCACTTTCTTGGCTTTTGAGAATTCTAAGACTCGATAATCGAATACCTAAAAGATAAGAAAGCTTATAAGTGTTCTGGAAAACTAGGTTTTCTTATTAACTAAATATCTATCATTATTTGTCTAGTTTCCCACTATAACCCAAGTATAGTATAAACATAGTTTTACTTAAATAATTTACTTACTTTTCTCGGTTATCTTAAATTTTCAATCGCGTATAAATTTTTCATTCTAGTTTAGATTCTTCCAGACTTATAATTCATTTTGATCATTTTCAGACGTACTTTCTTATAGTAAGGTCTATTTTGGATGTTGTAACCTGGTATTTTGACCGTGATATAAAAACATTATAAATTTTATTATTTATATCAAATTAGGCTTTTCTTAGTATAATTATGATTTAATAATTATTTGAATCGTACAATTTTGTAATTTTTTATTTTAAGCCTATTTTATTATAATCACATATTTTTACTTATTTTTAAGATTTTAGAATTATTAACCTAATTTTTTCTACTTAATTAATTATTTATTATTATTAATTTTGAAAATTACTAAATTTATACATATATGATGACATGGTAGCACAGAAGGGTGCCACATGTCATATTTGCATATTTTTCAAAATTTTCCATTATTTTCCTATTTTATGGTATAATTATATATAAATACTTATTATTATATTTCATTAAATTTTTTAATTTACTTAATTATTAATCTTTTTCCAAATTTATGGTATTTATGTATATATATATTTATTAACTTACTTTATTTATTAACTTAATATTATAGTATATTGTATATACTATTTACATATACTCATATTTTTACGTATATGTACATTTATACATATACTATACTTTATATAATAAATTATTTTAACCTTAGTTATACATTATGTATAAGTTTAATATACACGTATTTATACTTTATTTACATATATACATATATCGTTGTACTATATATGTGTATATACACTAAAATACAAAATGTTATTAATAATAATATATATACACATTCACGTTTAGCACTTATACATGTACAAATATTATACAAAAAATTTTATAAATTGAAAGTACTAAGTATAAATATACATACGTATACCTACTATTATACACATTCATATATATATATATATATAGAAAATACGAAGTATGTACATATATACATAAATACTAAAATACTTGATACTTGTACATATATCTTATACACACACACACATACATATATATAGATATAATTCAAAATACTATATATGTATTCCTATACATGTTCACACCTACTAACTTATTTATATATATATATATATATACATAAAGGAAATACAAAATATATACATATGTACATATATACACGAAATTACATAATACATGTATATACATATCACATACTAAAATAAATACTATGTACATATACACCCCTATATATTCACGCATACCTACATATATATATCAATACTTAAAATAGAGAAAATGCCAATTACATAGCATATATATTATTATTTATACATACATACATGTACCATCTATTATAAAAAAAAAATATATAATCAAATACGTAATACATACGCATATTATGTTTATTCATACCTACTTATATGTACATGTAAATAAATAAATAAAATACTTAATATACATATACATAGTATAGAATACATATAAGTACAAAATAAATAAATAAGCTTACTAAAATCCTTAGCAACTCAAATCAAATAGGGTCATAGGATCCTTTTGTTTTTCCTTTTCTTCTTCTTCTTCTTCTTCTTCTTCTTAAATTTGTAGAGTGTGTTTTGTTGTGGTTTCTTTTTTTTTTTCCTTTTGCTTTCAGTTTAGTTTCTTCTTTTTCTTTCACTTTTTGGTTTGTACTTTCAAATGCTCCAAATGTGTTCCAATAGGAGGGAGTAAGCAAATAATACTAAGAAGAAAAGAATAAATCTAAGGAAATCAAAGCATTAAATTGGAATAGATATATGCTTTAAGTAATTTGTCCTTGTTTTATAATTTCAATGACACTTGTAATTTATAGTTACACACATGGGTTGTTGGAAAGTTGGAGAAGATCCATGTGGAG
Organism: Lumnitzera littorea; assembly: GCA_024138015.1. Lineage (NCBI taxonomy): Eukaryota > Viridiplantae > Streptophyta > Magnoliopsida > Myrtales > Combretaceae > Lumnitzera > Lumnitzera littorea. Next base: position 32,296,599 of record JAMXBB010000009.1, on the reverse strand, counting down.
GAGAAAAAAAATAAGAAGGAAAAGGAAAAAGAAAAAGAAAGAAAATGGGAAGAAAAATAAAAATAAAAATAAAAATGTGTAATTTTTCCAAAAATAAAAATAATAAAAATAACATTTATAAATTAATTTTGGGATTTTATGAAAACTTATTAATTTAATTGCTATTCATTACGTTGATAATATTTACGAATTATTTCAATGTTTTCGTTAAAAGTTTTACACGATTACATAATTTAATCGATAATTATAATTGACTATGATTATATCACTATTAAGTGATATTTATTCATTTTATAAGTTTAAAGTTATAGTTTTAAGGTTTTCATCAAGTTCAAGTTCAAGTTCGATTTCAAGTATTTATGCATACATAGGATTTAGAGTTTTCATACGCGATTTAAGTTTTGAGTAAAATTTTAGAGTTTTTGTCATTTATATTATTTTCAAGTTTTAAAATTTTAATTAATTTTGAATTTATCGAGTCTCTTGAGTTAAGATAATTCCCTATGATATTTAAATTGATTCGTTATTTAAAACGCTAAATTTGCGGGGTTTACAAAAAGTAATGGTCAACTTAAAAATACATGATGGGCATCAATTGAAGAACAAGTTGTTAAGTTCTTATGTACTATAGTACACAATGTTAAGAATAGCACAATGATGTCATTTTATTTTCGTTGTTTAGGGGAAACTATGTGTATACACTTCCATAATGTGCTTAGAGCATTAATCTCTTTTGAAGATGAATTTCTTAAACAATCCGATAGTAAGGTAGTACCCCAAGAAATAGACACACATAGTAGATTATATCTTTATGTTAAGATACAAAGTATCAATTTTTTTACTATAGTAAATGTTAAAGAATTTGCATGTTTATGTATTTGTTTTTAATTAATGTAATAGGATTGTATTTATGCTATTGATGGAACACAAATTCATGTGAAAGTATCTAATGCTAAAATGTGAAAATTTTGCTATAAGAAAGAATATCCAACGCAAAATGTACTAGCTGCTTGTTCTTTTGAACTAAGATTTTTTATATGTATTACCTTGGTGAGAGGGTTCTACCACATATTCCAAGATAAAAAAAGACGTTTTTATTTTCAGAAAAGATAACTTGAAAATATCTTAAGGTAATATTGTTAAATGCATAAGTGAGTTTCAATTTAAACTTTTTATACAATGACATATTTTATTTAATAGGAAAATATTATCTTGTTGATGTCGACTTTATGATAAGAAGTGGACTGATATCACCTTATAGAGACGTGTGGTATCACCTTAAGGGGTATTCAGCAAGTGCACCAGAGAATCCTCATAACCTATTTAATCATCAACATTCATCACTCCTTAATGCAATTGAAAAAGCATGGTTTCCTATTATATCGAGTGCTACAAAAAAGTACTAGAGTTTGAAACACAATGCGATATTATTCTAACCCGTTGCATAACACGTAACTCTCCAATGGGTGTTGATCCAAACAAGACACTTATATCCAGAGTTAATCAAGAACTTTTAAACTTTGAAATGGAAGACCATACTTGCATATGAGATAAAGATACACATGATGTTGGATTGAAAGATAAGAGATAACATAGCAATACAAATGTGGCATGATTATGTTATAGATAATTAGGAGCAACAGCTTTATGTTTTTGAAAGGGAATTGTAGTTTGTATAAGACATTTTAGCTACATAATTGTTTATGTTTTTTGAAGTGCTATGTGACAACACTTGATCTTGCAATACATCTTAACCTATTATACCTATATATTTCCTTTATTATAATTGTATCATGTAAGAATTACATATGTTGATTTGGTAGTTTTTTTTTTTGGTAATGACTAATAGAAAATGAGTAATGAAAATGAGAAGAATGAGGATACTAAAGGAGACAATGGGAAATAGGCACATCTTCAACAAAGAGAATCAATGGATGGGTGTTTGATGAATGCTTTCTACCACCAAATGGTTGATGGAAACAAGAAAGACACAAACTTCATGTCATCAGCATATGATAATGTTGTGATAGAACTCACGAAAAAACAAAAATTACATCCATTGACAAGGAGAAGATCAAGAATAGATGGTTAAAAATTATCAAACCTAACTTCCATGAAGTGTTCAATCTCTTCAACAATTTAACTGATTTTACATGGAGTCCTATATAGTGTCTATGCGAAGTTAAATCTAAGGTTTAGCAAATCTTGATAGAGGTATTGGTATTTGCACGAGGTATTTTTATTTTAATATATATTTCATAAAACTTTTACTAATCAATGAGAAATGTTTGTATATCATATTTCCAAAAAAAAAAATGGCTACAAAGAAGTGGATGACTAAATTGATCATGCATTATCATAAGCTTCAAGAGATATTTAGTAATGAGAGGGCTATCAGCCAAGGTGCTATAATAGCAAAGGGAAAACATGAAAGGATGGGTACAAGAAAAAATGATGTGGGAGCTTCAAAAATATTTGAGATCGATCAAATGGTACTTGAAAATCAAGTGATATTGGAGACACCATTCCTTAGCCCTTACTCTAATGTTGATAAACCAACAAATTATATTGTGCAAACTCTATCAAATACAAGTTCAACTAATTTATTAAGAGTTAATATTCAGATGGACTCCTAATCTTTAGTGAAAGAAAGAGACAAAAAAACACAAAGTTTTGAATAAGAACATCTATGAAGAAAAAAGAGTAGAAGATTTATATAGCAATTGAAAAGCAAGCTGAAGGAATAAGGATGGGAAGTGAGACCATTAAATGCATTAAGCCTTGTGTTTACTCTAAAGATGAGGTTTTTGAGGACTTGGTTAACATTGGGATTAAGGAAAATTTACACTATGATGCATATGATTTTCTAAAAAAAAAAAAAAAAAAATCCCATAAGAGTAAGAAGGATTTTTTGCTTGCCTTCCAAAGGAGTGTAAAATTTATCTTCTTCACAAAATGCATAATGGAGGCAACATCTAATCAAGTTCCATAGCTGTTAGGCAACATTGAAATGACCTTAGCCATGTTCTAACTTTTGTAGAATATGTTTTGTAATTTTAACCAATGATGTGTAGATTAATATTTTGTAATTAGTCTTACTCACATGGGCTAACTTTTGAGGTATCCCTTATATTTCATCTATGTGTCATATGATTGTAAAAATTCATATAAGACAAGTTGTTGATCCATTAAGTGGAACCACTTATATTATCTCATGAATCCAAATTGCTTTTGATACATATATTTTTTGTTATATTTTTTAGAGTACTTACACTATTAAATTTTACATTTCATAGGCATACATAAAAAAAGAGTGCCTTCTTGGTGCACTATATTAATCTCATTTGAGTTGCTTAATGTCATGTTTCATTCAATCACATGTGTTGCAAATGAACTTGATTGTTAAACTTAATAACCAATATATTGTGGAGTACAAAGATTTCTAAGTGGATAAGTGAAGCTTAATCTATAAAAATAGCCAACTTCAAATGTCTATTACAGTTGAAGCTAAGCTAACCAAATCTTGATGACCTAGGATATGTAGGGTTTATTTCTATTGAGGAAATTGACAGTATTAGTGTATGCTTAATGATGTTTTATCATTTGTTGCTTTGCTCCTTTCTTCCCTATAGTCTATACTTTCATCTTTTCTATTTTGTAGGGGACAATTGTAAAGAATGAAAAAGGTAGAGCTTTATATCTATAGTGATTTTATGGAGTAGAATAGATAATATTCAAGACAATCTTAAAAGAACAGTTGATGATGGTGTGAACACATATAAGGTAGTTTTGTACTAATATTTAAGAGACTACTGTACTCTCCATTTATTCCCTAAGGACTTCACTCATTTATGATGCATCTATTCATTTTGTTAGTGATAGTATTTTATTATGAAAAAAGGAAATTGCTTCTACTACTGAAATTACAAAGTTGTAGGAATTAAATTTGGAAATTTTAGTTTGTAATAGTGGTTAGATGTTAGTTTTCATATTGTTATGACAATGTCTTTTAGGTCCTTATACATGCTTTTTCATATACTCTATTACAAAAATTTGGTGCCGTATTAGTAACCTCTTCCCCCTTGTTATTTTTCAGGTTATTTATATGGCTTTAAAATATGTAGAATCGATTGATTTACAAATTTTTATCCTATCAATATGGTTTACACAACATAACAGTGAAAAGATTTTTACTATTGAAATCACTTCCTCATTGTCATTAGTAAGTTATCATTACTGTTTGGAGTTACTTTTTGGGTTTGGACTTAAAGAGTCACTTCAAGGTTAGGTTGGGAAGGTAATGAGAGGTAAATTACTAAATTAGAGCAGGAGCCTTTGGCATTGTGTCATGAGTAAATCAAAATAGAGTAGGTTTATGAATAAAGGGAAAAGATATAATGTTTTGTTTCTTATTATGTTTACATATTGCTTTGCTTAATGATTCACTTGATAGGATTCTCTTATTCTAACTAAGTATATTTCATCAAAAATTGCAAGTCTCGTTATTTAACATTGTAAATAAAGATGATCTCTTCCTTTGGATTGGCTTGATATACCTTGTAGATGCCTCTTCACTTGAAAATTTATTAGATAAATAAATTTTAGGGAAAAATGCAAAAAACCCCTTCCAAACATTGATTTAGGTGTGGATTTTCCCTCTAAACTTTTAAAGTGAGGTTTTTGACTCTTTAGACTTTTATAAATTGGCAAAATAACCCCCATAATTCTTAAACTTTGATTTTAGTACATAAACACCCCTTAAACTTTGATTTTGGTACCCAAACACTCTCCTAAACTATGAGTTGTTTAAGAGTATTTACGCACCAAAATCAAAGTTTAAGGAGTGTTTATATATTAAAATTAAAGTTTCAAGGGGTTATGAGGGTTATTTGCCAATTTATAAAAGTTTAGGGGGTAAAAAATCTCTTTTTAAAAGTTCAAAGAGTCAATCTACATCTAAGTCAAAGTTTACGAGGGTTTTTTCTAATTTCTCCAAAATTTTATGTGATGTTGTACATATACTTGATGATAAAGATATGTAATATCTTTCTATAGGTGGTCTTTCACATCTATTCATTTCGTGATACAACTTTCTTTTGTCTGCACAATACACCATTCATGATGCCAAGTTTATGTTTGCTTTTTTGATATGGAAATGCTTGGTATACTTTGTAGATATTCTGTTGTGTCCATTTAGACGATTATATAATTTTATTTGGCTATTTATTATGGTAAGATTGCATATGGGGTGTTCAACGAAGCACTATAGATTTTAGTTGCATACATGAAGAACTTCATATTTAGTGATATTTTGATATTTTTTGCTAGTTAGTGTTTTTTTTTTTTTGTTTTTTTCCCCCTTTTCTTTCTACTTTTTCGTTGGTTAGTTGGAATAAGATGAAATGGTAATTTAGTTATGTTATTATATTGTTGCTACTTTTCATAGTTTCTTTATATTAACTAAATAATATAAATAGAAATATTTCCATATATTTCCTTCCGTTTTCACTTCTCATATCCAAATAAAAGTAAAAGTCTCGTTTTCCTTTAGCTTTCTTTCCTTTCTTTTTGTTTCTATAGCGTTCCTTTAATTTCCTCTATACTTCAAATTACCAAACATAGTTTAATAGTTTACAAGGAGGTTTAGGGAGTGGGTTTGGAGGGGAAGAAGGGAGAGAGAAAAGAGCGATTTTATGGTTGGTAAAAAGATTTAGAGGGAATAGAGAAATTAATGAAGAGAGGGATGGATAGAGAAATTGAGGAAAATACTAAATTTACCTATATTATAATATGTTTATAGTTTTAAAAAGTTATTTTCAATGTTATGCTTTTTTTTTCTTTTTTCACTGCTCTATAATTTTCAATTGGAGGCCTAAATAGTAATTTTAAAACGTAATATACTAAGTGACGGTCACTTAAGGGGCTTAAATTATATAGATAGATGTAGTACATTTATAGTTTTAATTAGTTATTTTTAGTGTTAGTTTTTTTTTTTTTGCTATATAATTTTCAATTGAAGGCCTAAATAACAATTTAAAGGGTAATGTACTAAATGGTGATTACTTAAGCTTGTTGGGGCTTAAATTATATATATATATATATGTATGTATGTATGTATATCCAATGTTACTAATCTAATAATAGACTAATACATGAAATCAACTGTAACAAATCCATAAAGGTGAAATCAATTCACCCAATTTTGCCCATAACTTTTAGGAATGGCTTTTTTTTTTTTTTTCCTAAAATCAACTATATAACTTTAAAATTAGTTTAAATCCTCATCAAACTTACTCTGATGAGCAAGCTTTCTACTAAAACATGAAATTTGATTTTGGGAAAGAGTTGAATGAATAGCTAATTTGACCCTTTAGATTACTGTATTATACTCACTTTATATTTGTTCTATATCTCCTATTAAACATATGGTTATGTAATCATTCAAGTGATACATTTAGTTCATAATATGTTGATGCTTTAAATAGTTAAAGCTAAGTAATGTTTTATAGGTATCACATAGTATATAGTAATGTGTTGTTAATTACATTCTTGCTTTAAGGTCTAAGACTAATGCAGATGCATACAAATATTTGTTCTATGTCGATGATCATGTTACTTAAATTATATATACATATGCTTAAAGTCCATTTTTAATAATTTTACCTTACCAAATTGTAATGCCATAACTTTCTTATTTCTTATTCATTTATGTTGTTCCTTATAATCATTATTTTGAGAAATATCCAAATATAGTAAAATTTTCAAAATTTCTAAATATTCAAAATTATGAAATTGCTCTTTGGTTTAACTTATATATAAATTCCATAAATTTTCAAAAATTTCAATGCTACTTAATCAAAAGATGCTACGGGGCTAGATACATCATTTATCCACATTTTTAATCTTGTATATTAGCTATATCAAATTAGGAATAAAGCATTTACCCTTACTGCTATTACAATATGTTTTACACTTGCTTTGCACGTTTTTGTACATGTAAATGGTTATAATTGCTATATTAAATATTCAACTAAGCCCATTGTTTATTTGAGCTAAACTTCATGGGCTAATTGATAAGGTCATTTGGGATAATTTAGGGATAATTGACTTGGTAGGTTAAGAGTATGAATCATTAGACCGACTTATTTTTGCTTCTAACCTTTCTCATACAGGCTCATGTACGCATGAGGAAGGCTACTAGGCTTGTTCCCTTAACAAACTCATTTAGGATAACCATGAAATAAGTAAGCTCCATCTTATCTATTGTTTACCAAGATAATTTGATAGATATTACCAAGCTCAAGAGTCTATAAATACTTTGCATCTATCATTATTTGTAACTTTTGAGAAAAGAGAAAATAGTATTCTACTGTAAGAACTTTACTCTCTAATATCAAATAAGCAATTGAGGCAAAGAGCCAATCTCACTCACTCAAACAATAAGGTTGATGCCTAAGGCTCCCTTGTTTATGAATTTTGTATTTAAGACTCCTAGATTACTTGTTTCTCTTCCTTATCATTCCCTTGTAGTCATCTCATCAAGCATTATTCTCACATCACTTCTTTAAGGCCATATGTGGCATGTCTTACATAACACTCATGTGCCACTTTGGTAAGAACTCTAGCATCTATAGTATAAAAATCATTTTTACTTGATTCTATCTTAGCCTAAGTCCACAATAACGATTAAAATCCTCAAAATAACAAAATATTTGTCAATATGGTTAGCTACTCTTCCCTTTTCCTTTTGTTTTCTTTGTTCTCTAGGTATTTGAGAAGCTTAAGGTATGTTTGGAGGTAAATATTAAGTTCCAAAAGAGAATATGGTGGGTGTTAAATAAGGAGTAGGTAGTAATTATTTTATGCGTAGTCATATGATTTTCATCAAAGTAAGATTATTCGTAAGTTGGTTTAGGTGATTTTTTTAACGATGTGGGTTACTATTGTTTGTTGTTTCTTAGAGCGGTTTAGAAAGGAAATTGAATACCTATTTGTCAATTAATTGATGCTTGTTGTTCATGCATACACTAAGGTAGTAACTAACTAAATCAATGGGTCATGGACTAGATGCTAGTCATCTAAAAACAAGGATCGAGCATCTAGAATGAAATAACTAATATATTAGGTGCTAAAATGCCATGTTGGATAGATAGGTAGTCAATATGTCTATTTGATTTGATATGGGCCAAGTTCTCTTGAAAAGAAGCTGTAATCAAATTATACTAGTAATGTAAGATGCTATTGTGAATGGTTACTAAAGATTAGCAAACTAATGGCGAGGCACAGTGCCAAAATTACTCAATACTATTTTTCGTTCTTGGATCTAACAATCTAAAGATCTACATCATGACTCATGGACTTTAGGAATATTCAAAGTTAAACTTAGGTATCGAGTTATTTGCCATTTGTTAGTGTTTGCACATTAATATATTTATCTAGGTTTGCATGTGGTATGACATATATGTGCATACGTACCGTATCTCAATTAGCCTTCCTAACTCACCTTTGTTTAAGATGTGTAATTTTAGGTGTAAACAAGTTATAGGAAGTTGATTCTTGTGATTACCTTGGTTATGATGTCTAGTTGAAGGAAAAGATGTTAGTCTCATCCTTAACTATGAGTTATAGCATATTTTACTTTAGAATGTTATTAGATTTATGAATGTCTAGTTTAATGATATTTAGAGACTTAGTTATTATTTACTATAATATTTAGGATTTCCTTATTAATTATAATTTGGGGTAATCAACATACTACCCTTGAAAAATTTGAAAATTGTGTAACCCTTAGCTTTTTCATAAGTTGGCACTTAGTGTCACGGTTTAGGGCTTTTTGTTGCACATTAATGAACCGTACAGCATTTACTACCTTACCTTTACAATAGTAAGTAAGCCTAACTTGTATGCAACGTTGACCAGCAAAGCCTAAACCTATAAGCAATACGAATAGGATAGAAAGCCAATGGTAAATATAAGGGACATGAGCAAGAATCATGAAATGAATCGCACATATTTATTAATTCTGACAGTATTACAAGGCTATAATGTGTATATATGGAGGTTATGTATATAACATGTGCCGTTGGTCATGATCAACTAACATTGTAAGTAAGAGCTTCAATCTAGAATGGTACTCACATCCCCATAAAGAGCTTTATGGGCATTTTTAGACTTAGTAGGAGGAGACTTTAAAACTGGTGAAATGGTATTATTTTCTAAAAGGAAAAAGTTCTAATAATAGTAAGGCTTTAGCTAAAATGAAAAAGAAAGTTTCCATTTATGTTACAATATGTACAAAAGAATAGGCTCTTGTTAATACAAGTATGTTACAAAAATGGGACCTTGATATCCTTTGTCACTTAATTCTATTGACATCCTCTACAATATGTATTAGAGCGTAGATCTGGTGGCAGAGGTCTTATAGTTAGCAAGGCTAACTTCCTTTTGGATAAGGGCTTGAGGTTTTTTTCGGTCTCCTAACTAGTATCTTCCCCTTTTCGATTTCTCTACTTGACTAAATACTTTGTAAGTTCTTCTCTAGTGGCAAGATCTTTAACTCTTCGCTCTATAAGGATGTCTTCTACAGTTTAACTTAAGTTGAACTTAATCTTGATGTGCAACTGCTTGGATACATTAGGAGATGGGTCTTTTATGTCTAGATAATATGGCTTTAAGACACTGACATGAAAAATTGGATGGACCTTCAACTACGCAGGAGGGTTGACCTTGTAGGCTATTATTCTAATCTTCGAGATGATAAGAACTAGACCAATGTACTTTTGGATCAATCTTCTATCCTTGTTCTTTAATGGTTTAACTTGTTATAGAAGAAGCTTCATAAAGACCTAATCTCCAACATTATATTCTCTCGGTCAACGGTTCTGATTTGCTCATTTCTTCATCCTTTTGGAAGCCTTCTTAAGGTACACCTTCGTTATTTTTGAACTCTGCTTCCAATTCCTAGTGAACTGATAAGCTCTTAAGCATTTCTTGATATATGGTGCAGCCATTGTATGGGGTAATAGTGGTTGTTGACCTGTGATGATCTTTATAGGGCTCTTATTAGAGAAAGAGCTTCACTGGATGTTGAAATAGAATTAGGCAATATCCAATAAGTCAACCCAATTCTTCTAGTTGGAATTGATAAAGTGTCAAAGGTATTCTTCTAGTAAACCATTAAATCTCTTTGTTTGCCTATCACTCTATAAATGGTAGTTGGAGGTCTTACTTAACTTGAAACCTAGGAGGTAGAACAACTCTATCCAAAACTTTCCTATAAATCTTGTGTCCTTATTACTAACAATATTTTGAGGCATACCTTAAAACTTCACAACATACTTGAAGAAAAGCTAGGTTGTCTTTTCTGCATTTGAACTCTTTGTGGTAGAATGAGGGTGGTATACTTAGAGAACCTATCAACAACAACAAAAATAGATAAGTGCTCCCTCGCTTTGGGTAGGGAAGTCGTAAAGTCTGTGGAGATGTTCTCCTATGGGCAAGATGGTATTGAAAGTGGTTTGAACAGGCTTATAATCTTCTACTTCTCAACTTTGTCTTGTTGGTAGGTTAAGTAAGTCTTCATATAACTCATCACATCTTTATTCATATTAGGCCAATAATAGCCCTACTTTAATAAGCTCAATGTCCTCTATTAGTTAAGATATCCAATCTACAGAGTATTGTAGCACTCTCTCATGAGTGCCCTTCTAAAGTTGCTCGCCTTTGAGACATACAATCAGTGCCCCTTTGTATATATGAGGTCGCTTTCTACCCAAAATTTATGAGTCTTTTCTTCCTCAACTAATTGCTTGCAATTCTTAGCCGACAGGTCTTGACTTATATACTTCTTAATCTGCTTTTGAATTTGTTTGGTGCACAATTTGTGCTAAGGAAGCTAGATCAGCTTACTTGCTCAAAGCATCTACCACTTGATTAGTCCGCCCACTATAGTACTTAATCTCCATATCAAACTTTATAAGGAACTCTTACCATCTAGCTTGCTTGGCCAAAAGCTTTAGTTGAGTTAATATATGGCTGGTAGTAGAATTGTCTATCTTTACTAGAAACTTTGATCCCGACAAATAGTGTTTCCAAGCCCTTAGATAATGAATGATTGCAAGTAACTCCTTCTCTTGGACCAAGTACTCACACTCTGTTTGATTCAACTTCTTACTCTTTTATGCCATTGGATGACCCTCTTGCATTAACACTCCCCCCTAATGCAATGTTTAAGGTATCCGTGTAGACTTCAAAAGGCTTGGAAATGTTAGGAAATGTGAGGATTGACTCTTTCATCACCACACTTTACAACTCTTTGGAGGTACTTTGACATCCTTGATCCTATGACCATGCTTAGTCCTTCTTCAACAAATCTGTAAGGGATGCAACTCAGTGGGAATATCCCTCAACAAATCTTTTGTAGTAATTTGCGAGTTTAAGGAAGGACAGCAATTCTATTACACTCTTAGGCACTAGCTATTGTTTGATTACTTCTATCTTAGCCATATCCATCTGAATGCACCCTTCTTTAACAACATGACCTCAGAAGTTGATGCGCTTCTAAGTAAAGGCATATTTCTCGCACTTCACATACAAATGTTTCTCCTGCAGTTTTTGGTAAACCATCCATAAGTGCTCACATAGTCCTGCAATGTTTTGCTATACACAATAATGTCATCTAAGTAGATGGCTACAAACTTGTCTAGAAATTCACGAAATACATTGTTCATTAAAGTAGAATATGTTGTAGGAGAATTGGTGAGACTGAAGGGCATCATTAAGAACTTATAAGTGCCATATTGGCTTACATATGTTGTCTTGAGCTCATCACCCTCAACAATGTGAACTTGATGATAGCTTGAGTGAAGATCTAGCTTTGTAAAGTACTTGGCTCTACTCAATTGATCAAACAGATCAGTAATTAGTGGAATCGGATAGTAATTCTTCATTGTCAACTTGTTTAGAGCCAGATAATCAATACAAAATCCAAACCTTCATCCTACTTGTTTTGAAATAGAATTAGAGCCCCGTATGGTGCTTTCGAAGGTTGAATGAAGCCTACCTCTAATAACTCGTCTAACTACTTCTTTAATTCAACAAGTTTAGGAAGTGACATTCTATAAGGAGCTTTAGCAAGTGGTTTAGCACCAGGAATTAGCTTAATCCATTGATAGTATAGGAGGTAACTTCTTCAGGAACTTATTAGGCATCATAGAATGATACTCCTTTAAGACACTCTCAATTAACCCCAGTATCTCAATCTTTCCTACTTTCTCTTTCTCTATAAGGATAATTAGGAAAGTCAACTCTTGATGTTTAAGCTCTCTCTTCACTTGGAGTGCTGATAGCATTATAGTCCCAATATTCTTTCCTTCCTTGCCATGGTTGCTTATCTTATTTCTTTGAATTGACACACAACATGGCTTCTCAGCCATGAGTAACAAACAATCTACTGTAGGCATTGGAGTAACTTTAGCCTACCTTAAGAAATCTACTCCAAAGACTATCTAAAGTCATCTAGTGGGATGGTTATGAAGTTAAGATTTCCACTCCAATCCCTAAAATTCACCTTCACTCTTCTTGCAACTCCTCGAACAGGACAGGCATTGGAGTTGAAGGCTTTAATTTAGCTAGTGTCTTTAGCAAGCACTATCCTCAATGTTTTTGCCTCAAGTACATTAATGAAGTTATGAGTAGCATCAGAGTCTACCATCTCATTAGCACTCTTGCCATTGATGTTTAACTGGACATACATCAATTCATTATCGGTCTTAGGCTTATGTCACACTAAGGAACTCTTTCTAATAGCCAACAACATGTGTAATGTACCCATTCAGGGTTGATCCTCACCATCACTCTCTGACTCTTCATCTTAGCATACACTCTCTACCTTTCGTACCATAGCATTGAAGGTAGCCTTTTTTGTGGACATTTAGCTACTTTGTATGGGTTATTACATAGGAAATATGAGAATGGGAGCTTCTAACCTCTACTGGTTGCCTAACTCTTTTTAGACTAGTGAAAGTTGTAAGATTTCTTTTAACCCCTTCTAGTGTTACTACTGTCGTTGCTTGAACCTATGGCTCCCCTACTCTTAGGTTTGCTCGACATGACTGACTTTTCACCTTCGTGCCTTAGAGATACATTCTCCCTTTATTGCCATAAGTGTAACTAGTCAAGCGTTTAACTATTGCCTGTATTGTAGCCAAATTTGTGACTCATTGTCTTTGTAACTCAATCGTGGCATAAGACTTCAGTCCTTCTAAGAAGTAAAATAGATTATCATCTTCGGCTATTCTCTTGATGTCTAACATCAATGTTGAGAACTTACGGACATGCTTTCTAATGTCATCACCTTATTGAAGTTGCCTCAACTTCTTTTAAGTATTGTACTCAATATTATTGGGGAAAAACTAAGCTTACAACTCAGCCTTCAATTTAACCTACGTATCTACATGAGCATTACCATTTTAGATTTCCTCATACTTAGTGCACCACTACAACTTAGTAGCATCAATTAAGTACATTATAGCCCTAGTGACCTTTTCCTATCATTTATGCCCATAGCGGCAAAATATTGCTCTATATTGAATGGAAAATTCTCTAATAGCATGATGTCCCTTATGCCAGTGAATGCCTTAGACTTAGGCATCTTCAAATGTCTTACATAAGTAAGAGCATGTATGGAGGTAGGAGGTAGTGGTAGAGGTAGAGGTAGGAGCCTTCCCCATAGCTCAAGTCAAAATAGTCACTTGTACCCTTAACTCTCCAACAGACTTGGTTGAGGTACGAGTATTAACCTACCTTCTCACGTCTTCTACTTGTTCTCAATTGTTAACTTGCCTTGTCAATTGTCACACACATTTCTTCTCTAAGCATCTACATTGTAATATTGAAATTCATAACCATCTCAGTTATCTTAGTATTCATATCTTGATGATTAGCCTCAACTTCAACCACTCTCACCGATAGTGCAACCAAATCATCCATTCCCTTACTCATGCCCTTAAGTATTTCCTTCAAGCTATATAGCCTCTTGCCTACTTCCTCTTGTCGTGTCATGGTTGTTTTCATTGAAATAACCTAGGATTTTATACCAATTGTCATGGTTCGAGGGTTTCTCTAGCATACAAATGGACTGTGCATTATTTACTATCCTACCTCTACAATAGTAAGTAAGCCTAACTCATAGCAACACTGTCCAATAAAGCCTAAACCTATAAGTAGCATGAATCAGATAGAAAGCTATCAGTAAATACAAGGGACATGGGCAATAATCGTAAAATGAATAACATACTTTTATTAATTCTAATAGTATTATAAGGCTACAAAGTGGTGCATAGGGGTTATATGTATATAACAGGTGCTATCGGTTGTGATTAACTAATATAATGAGTAAGAGCTTCAATTCATAAGAGTATTCATACCCTTATAAAGAGCTTCATGGGCATTTCTAAGTCTGGTAGGAAGAGATATTAAAATTGGTGAAATTATATCACTTTTTAAAAGCAAAAATTTCTAATAATAGCAATGTCTTAGCAAAAATGAAAGAAAAGTCTCTCTCTATATTATAATATGTACAAAAGAATAAACCATTGCTAATACAAGTACATTACAAAAATAGGACCTCGATACTTAGCACTCCTTAAACAAGTGTAAACCCTTGCTCCACTTTTTCAATAATTAGATTTTCATGTATAAAATAGACTTATTTAGAGATTGACATGACAATTTATCTATATATTTAATTAATTAAATTAAATAAAGCTAAAGAAATGCTAAGAGAGTTTCTATTAATTTAAATATATGGATAAGTTTAATTAAATAACTAGAAAATTGCTATATAAGCATCTATATAAACTTATTTAACACAAGGCATCCTAGCTAGGAAAAAAATGGTCTACACTCATTTTATGGGTAATAAGTGCTGATTTTGAAAAGTTAAGAATTTGCACAATTTTTTAAAGCTTTCAAGGATGGATCACGTAATTTACCTCCGAGGTTTATTACAAATTTTGAATTTATGGACAACTAATTATTTTTATATTGTGCATTATAGTTACAAGTTTTTAAGCCTTACATGCCCTTGGAAGTGTGGGAATATGTAAAAGTAAATGATAATAATATTATGAAATGTTTATAAACCTAAGAATTAGTTATAAAAATATTCCTAATGTAAACCATGATTATTTTTTATAAACATGGTACCTAATTTTTAACGAGTGTATATAGGATACAATAGAAAAAACTTAAACTAAATAGCCATCAATTATTTGAGAGGGAAAATAAGAAAAATTGATTAATTAAAGCAACATTAAGATATCATGGCGATTAAGGAAAAATCCTATTATAGACAAAGTGCCGGTGCGTGTTAAGAGTTGTTTAAGCACTTCATCTAAATAAAATTAACATTTGATAAAATCATATTAGGGACAAAAACATGGAGGGCATCATGCACCGTGCGCTAACACACACTGTATGGTTGCTTTTGGCGGGTGGAGATTACTAGCATATCCTCTTGGGTAATCTTTGCCCGTCAAAAACATTGTTGAATGCTTTTCTTTTTCCTGCAAAAATTTTCTTTCAGCGGTTTTTGGTAAGCTTGAAAGCACAGTCGAATTCGACGTTAATAAGCATGCAAAAGCCATAACAAAATTCAGATTGTTTTTTACAATGACAAGGCGGAGAAATCTAAAATATATCACATTTTTTATCTTCTATAACGTAAATAACTCCAAACTATGCCGTCCATTGGACGGAAACAATCACGAGTATTTTCCCTTCGATTCATTCGAACAGCAAATTTTATCATCATATCACGTAGAAATAATTTTATTAAAAATGTTTCTGTTGATTATTCTTTTCTATTGCCACTTGTGTTCATCGTTACTATGTGCCCTTGCGATTCTCGCTGCAAACAAAGTTCAGCTAACTGGTGGGGGTTTCACCAAAGCTTATTGCATAATCTCAGTAACACACAACAATGGGGTGTTTTCAAACCAAGCCTTCCACTTATTCACCCCCTAGAGGCCTTGACAAGTTGAAGCTCCAAAACGGGTATGTCAAAGGAAGTCTTGATGGCAGAGCCTCGGGGCGTGTTAAGCGGGAAGGGGACAATAAGAGTGGTGCTGATGGAAGTAGCCGAGAAAGGAATGTTGGTTCGAGGCAGATGGTCCTGGCGAAGAAAATCGGAGGAGATGAGCTTGTGGATGGTTGGCCGAAGTGGCTTGTGGATAATGTGGACAAAGATGCTTTGAGAGGTTTAGTCCCAAAGAGTGCAGATTCTTATGATAAGCTTGCCAAGGTTGGTTTTTCTTCAATTTAATGGCGATAAGGCTTGGTTGCATCATCCCTTGATTATGGTGTTTTGCTTGCAGGTAGGCCATGGGACCTATAGCAATGTGTACAAGGCTCGAGACCGTGACACTGGAAAGATTCTTGCTCTCAAGAAGGTCCGGTTTGACACATCTGAGCCCGAAAGTGTTAAATTTATGGCAAGAGAGATTATGATATTGCGGCAGTTAGATCATCCAAATGTTATCAAGCTAGAAGGAATTGCTACATCTAGGATGCAGTATAGCCTCTATCTTGTTTTTGATTTTATGCGTTCGGACTTGACCAAAATTATTTGCCGTCCTGGTGATCGGCTGACAGAACCACAGGTTAGGATTGTGGCCTTGTCTGTCAATTTCATGAAGAAAGTATTTTACACAGGATCTTAAATAGAATCTATAGATTCAAAAGGGTTCATTACGCCATACTGTACGCCAGAGTAAATTGGATACTAAATCTTAATATTCATTGCAGGTCAAGTGCTACATGGAGCAGCTTCTTCAGGGCCTCAAGCATTGCCATGAGAAAGGAATCTTACACCGAGATATCAAAGCGTCCAATCTATTGATTGACAAAGATGGAAGACTTAAGATCGCGGACTTTGGACTGGCAAAAACTTTTGGCTCTAAGGGAAAGCGTCCACTTACAAGCCGAGTCGTCACCCTTTGGTACAGAGCTCCAGAGCTTCTTTTAGGTTCTACAAACTATGGAGTCGGTATCGATCTATGGAGCGCAGGTTGCTTGTTGGCTGAAATGTTTCTTGGAAAGCCATTCATGCCAGGCAAAACCGAGGTTTGGTTTCCTGGAAAATGTTTGTTTTATGCTATGAGGAAAATGTTATGATACTTTTAAGTACTTGTGATTCATAGGTTGAGCAGCTTCATAGGATCTTCAAGCTTTGTGGTTCACCCTCGGAAGATTACTGGACTAAAATGAAGCTTCCTGCAACGTTCAGGCCACCCCAGCATTATCAACCTAGCTACCGAGAAACATTCAAAAATTTCCCTCCTTCCTCGTATGGTTTGTTGGTCAAACTTCTAGCCTTGGACCCGGAGTATCGAGGCACTGCAGCTACTGCACTGAAAAATGATGTGAGTGAATCAAGTCTTGCCTGGCATAACCAAGTCTTGGTTCCAAAATTATATATGCATATATATAGTCTGATGGGTGTTCATTCTTTTGGGTTTCAGTTCTTTTCTTCAAGTCCATTGTCATGCGGTCTTTCAGGTCTACCAATCTTGCCAAGGGAAGAATCCCTGCCATCTCATACCAAGAGCAAAAGGAAGTATGTATTGACCTTCCATCTTTAGGACAAACAAAATCCCATGAATCCTTTTCACAACTATGATGCCCATGAATATGAAAAGAGATTCAGTACATACCACATGTCATGTATACGTATTGTATAAATATCAATAATATGTTAACATGAATTATAATGGAATAAATAATTGCCAAACGATTAGCATATGTGATTTGCATGGATTTGGGAAAGGTTTATCCAATAGCTTGCCCCTTTTAGTTAAGATCGGGCAGAAAAAAAATCTTATGAATGCTTTCTCCTCCAATACCTTGCCCCATAGGGCTTAGGATGGGGTTTTCCCTAACCCTAATTAGTATGAACAAATACGTTTTCCATGTTATCTATCTTGAACATTCTGTAATTACCATTTCAACTACAGATCATGCCGACACGGAAGTTCAAAAGCTAAGAATGTTTCGCAACCAGGCTGTGAAGGTCATGGGACAAAGGCTATGGTTGTTGTGCAATCTAAATTGAAATCTGATTCTTTTAGAGAGGTAAAACCATGTACATTCAGAAGCACCTGACTATGTCTCTTTTTGATCTTTTTGGTCCTCAAACATTCAAAATGTTTGGAATAGTAAGGAAATGATGTCTATTTCAAGTATAAGAAAGAGTATAAGACTAATTCTTCTTCAGCTTGTTGAAGCGCAATCTGATCTCCCTTGCAGGACAAGACTACTGATTCAAGTTGGCAGAGCCAAGAGACCAATTACAGTGCAAGCAGCAATTCGATAACCCTGAAGCCAAACAGCCACGGTGCATCTTTATCGCCGGTGTATCGTTCTAACATTAAGCCAACACTGAGAACCGAGGTTCATCCTAATGCTTCCAGAAATATCCAGAATTACACCCTCCTAAAGGCTTCCATTAGTGGCATAATCAATCCCAAGGAAGGCAATAATGGGGCAGCTCATTATCGTCGATCTATGTCGACATTGGATTTCACTTATCTTGATCCTGAGATAATAAACAAACTATGTGGAGTGGAAAAAGAATAGAATTTAGAGCCATTCTCTATACTTAACTAAAGTTTCCTATTTCATTGGCATATTGAACATTTTCACTTGAAGAAATTGAGCTCTATATTTATTGTATGTGCTCTAAGATTGGAGCCATTCGAGGTGATTTTTCAGATATAATATGTAAGAGAAAGAAATTATTTATTGTACCCGACCTTAGATTTTCTTTCTTTCTTTTTTCTTTTTTTTTTTTTGTTTTTTATTTTCGGTGAATAACTGTATATCATAAACACTAGAAAAGAAAAACAACAACAAAACAAATATCATCCCGTCATGCTCGTCGTGTGAGCTCCAACAAGAACACAACCATTGTCTTCCGATGCAACATTTAACAAAAACCTAGGAGTAACATTGTCAAAAAGCATATAGACTTCCAATTCCAGTCCCTTCTTAGCCAGCACATCCGTTACCTGATCTTGTTCACGCACAACCCTGCAAATAGTCACATTATTTAAATAGTTAAGAAGATCAATACATTCAGCCAAGGCTAGATGACATATATTCAAATCAACATCTCTCTTATGGACCCAATTGGCTACGATAGAGGAGTCTGTTTCTATTACAATCTTATCCACTTGCTTTCTTCAAGCCCATGTAAGCTCTTCATAAATCGCCCACGGTTCTGCTTCCAAAGGGGAGGTCCTCTTCACCTTTCTACACAATCCTCCAATTACTTCTCCATTACTTCTCTTCCCATCTTCCACAGAACCATCGCAATTGATTTTAATCCACCCATGTTCTGGATTCTACCATACATGCTTCACTCACTTTCTGCCCTGTTGTCTTTGCTTCGCTTGATGATTGACCCACCACTCATTGGCCTCTATTCTAATTCTATGTATCCAATTAATTTGTATTTAATCACCATTAAAGATCATCCTATTTCTTTCTCTCCAAATGTCTCTCAAGCTAAACAGAATAATAGATTGAACAGGAGTCCTTATCTCTTTTGTGTTTCTCTTCCTCCATCTATTTTTCTTTCGCAGCCACTCTCCAACTTTGTCTTTATCATCCACTTCGGCAATGGTGTCAACCCCCATCTCTCTCCATACTTCCTTACTTACGTCACACCTAAAAAATAAGTGCCAGATAGATTCATCTGCTCTGCTACATAAAAGAAAATCACCATTCACTGTCATACCCCTCCCTCTTAGGTTGTTCTGAGTAGGCAAGCCCCCATTTAAAATTCTCCACAGTAACATATAGGTAGAGGATAGGTAGAGGATAAATATGTGTCTTCCATATCCACTCCCAGTTGCACCCATCAATTATATCTCCTTCCTGTTTACACAAAAACTGATATGCAAACTTTGTTGAAGCTTCACCATTTATTTCCTCTAGCCAAGCTCTCAAGTCCTTATCTTAAGAGCAATCTGTCAAAATGACATTACCCAATCGTCTTATTATATCCTCATCCATCAGGTAACCGATTATGTCTTGTCTCCAAAGTCCAAGCCCTTCCTAAACTTGCTTTACCGTTAGGAAGTTTTCATATTTATTCAGTATGACATAAAGCCAATTCAGAACGCATCCATGATCCATCCAATTATCTGTCTAAGGTTTTGTATCGTGACCATTCCTCAGTCGGATTATTGCAGTTCTATTTACCCAGTCTAGAGCAGCATGAAGGGCTTAGAAAAACAGCCTTTTTTTAACTCCAACTTGTCCTTCTTGCAAGCGATATTTTGCACTAATTACCTTCGCCCAAAGAATTAGCTTTCTGTTAACATGCCACCTTAACTAAGCAAAATTAGCTTGGTTCCTCTTGCTGATATAAAAAATACTGAGACATCCTTGCTGTTTAGATCTCTTAACTTTGCTCTAACTAACCTATTTCATTTTCTTCTGCCCTTCCACCGATCCCCAAATGAAATCCCTATGCAATTTTTCAATCTTCTCTGCAAGTCCTCTAGGAAAAAGAATAGCTTGCGAACAGTAGTTTGAGATACTTTCCAACACTGAAGATGTCAAAAGTCTTCTTCCTATCATGCTCAATAGCTTTGTCTTCTACCTCGCTAACTTACATCTTGGCTTTCCCAAAATGAAATCCAGATGCTGTTTCTGCAACTTTCCTCCCTCCTTTATTAGCAACTCTAAGTACTTCCCTATGTTTGAATTTACTTTGACTCTAAAGACGCCACAAGTTTTTTCTTTCATCTTTCTGCTAGTATTTCTCAAGAAGATTAACATAAGACTTTTCAATATTTACTTTTTGACCTGAAAGTTTTCCGAACAAATCAATTGCATTCATCATGCAATGTGCATTCTCTTCCGAACCTTCTCCTAACAAGATGATGTCATTAGTGAAGAACAAGTGGGACAACTTTAAGTCCGCTCCCTTCAGGTTAATAGGAATCCATCTCTTTTTCTCTACTAGATTGTGAATCATCCGACTAAACATTTCCATTACTAATATAAACAGATACGGGGAAGTCGGTTGCCCTGTTGCAAACCTCTAGACCAATTTAACTACTCCATCATAGCTCCATTAAATAGAATTTGGTATGTCATAGTGGATAGAAAGGAAGAAATCAGCTTTATCCACTTGGTCATGAAATTTAAGCTTTGCAATGTGGCTTTAACAAAATCCCATTCTACACGGTCATACACTTCCTTTAAATCCAACTTTACTAACATCAAGTTCCGCTTCCCCTTCTTGTAATTTAATAGTTAGAGAATCTCTTGAGAAACAATGATATTATCACGTGCCAATCTCCCTAGCATGAAGCTTGCTTACTCTGAGCTGATTAACTCATCAAGAAGACCTCTTAATCTATTTACTGGCAATTTACTCACTCCTTTATACATCGTAGTACATAGACTAATCGGTTTGAAATCTTTCAATTTATTTGCCGCAATTAGTTTTGGAATTAAGACTATTAAAGTTGTGTTCAGATCAGGCGGCATAGTGCATGAATCAAAAATGCCTCTGACAATTCTGCACAGAGTCTCATCAACTATGTCCCAACAACTTTTAAAGAAGTCTGCACTCGAACCATCTACACCCAGGGATTTGTTATTCCCTGTACACCACAACACCCACTTAATTTCCTCATTTGATATGTTCTTCTCAAGCTCTCTTCTATCCGCATTCAAAATCTTCTTATCACCGAAGCCCCACTTAGGAGGAAATAGATTGCAGAATGACTTCCTGTCTAGAGTAAGTTCGAGAAGTGTTTATTTATTAATCTTTAGATCTTACATGAGTCAAACACCCAATTACCCACTAATTCTGACTTTGGATCTCCTGGCCAAGTTACTGATTTGGAAAAATTTTGTATTCCTTTCTTCCCCTAGAATCCATTTAGACCTAGCTTTCGCAACCCAAAGTTTTTCTTCATAGTTTAGAACAATTTCCAATTCTTTCTAAAGAAATTGTTTTCAATCTAGGAACTCCTGAGTCAGATTATTCCACAAAGCCCGCCTAACCGCTTCAATATTCTCCTTTATGGACTTCTTCGAAACATAGATTAGCCCAAACACTTCTTTATTCCACTTCCTCAGATTTTTGGTGAATTGGGTTAGGTCATCTAGGTATCTGAACTCCTTCGAATTCAAATTGCTGGCAACAAAGTCTCTAAAATCAGGGTGTTCCAGCCACATGGGTTAAAATCTAAAAGGTTTATCCTACATTGGCTCCCCTCTAATATTTAGAGCAATGGTCGTTCTATTGAATGCTTAAGACGGGAATATAGACTAAAATGCATGCAGTCATTAAAATATTATCAGATTAAGACTATGTACCAAATAGCGACACTATTGAGCTTTAATTTGCCAACAAAATATGTTTAATGTAATCCTTTTGGTAGAAATGTGGCACATATCTTAACTCAGGCCAGTAACAGAGGGAAACATAAAGATAACAAAGGAATTAAGGTCATCTCGAGAGAAGTATAATAACAAATGCTGACACGATTTACATGAGTAGCGCAAAATTCAAGTAGTGTATCCGACAATTGCAAGTAATCAAAATGATTTTCAATGGGCAAATCCACCATTATTGTCATGGAGAATGGCCTGGTAACTACCAACATGTACTTAAAGTTAAACTTATTTGGGAAAAAAAATCGTTCTAAGTTGATTTAAACCATATTATGTTCATCTAGACTAATGAACTGAGGAAATCAATATAATGCAACCATTGCACTAGAATTAAAAAATTACACATTAATCCAGCTATGTTGTTTAACAAAACTAGTCTATTCAAATTTTCATCCCAAATCCGCTTCTGTACAATAAGGAACCTATTGCTATTGGATTCAATTACCTATTTGCCTATTACCTGATAACTAATATCAATTATTCTTAAGAATTTTAATGATTGCATAACTTAATTAGTTATACTCATTCTCCCGAAATAAGGTACATATTGTAGGTATTCAATCACAAATTACTCTTAATCAATCTCAGTTATGACTCATCAAACATTTAGAATGACATTGGCTAACTAACAAGAAGTAAGAACTACAAGGATAAGCATAATTTGAGCAAACAACACAAATTCAACTCAAAATAATAAAATCTATCGATTGCAAAGTGTTTAGGCTATACTATAGCTTCTAAAATGTCTAATCACAAATAATCTACAAAACATACACCAAATAAGCCAAAATCACAAATAAAAACCTATATATAAATCAAGCACCAAGACTTTGTAGAGAGAAAGAAAGGGAACTTAGCTTAAAGAGAGAGAAACTATATCAATCTTAATACTAATCTTACTAGATCTTTAGGCAAGCTCCACTCTATCAAGTTAGCTATAAATTAGTGTTTAAGACTCAAAAGAAGGCTACTAGATAATAAAGTTAGGGTTTTTTCAGTAAGTAAGGTACTTTTACTTAGCAAACATTATTATGATTAACATATTTCATTGAATCTCACATATGCAATTCAAGCTTCACTTTGCTACATAATACAATGGATGACACATCCAAAAAAGCCAAGTTCATTCGAATAAAAGGGATTTCATTTAAATAAAATGATCAAGTCTTTGAAAATTAATGTTCTCTACTCCTTAGTTCTTGCTTGCTTCTTCGATAGAACTTTCCTTCTCATGAACTTCAAATTAAAGAACACACTAAAAGATGCATGAATACTATCATAACTAGGGGAGCAAATTAGAATGTTTTAGGTGAGGTTTTCACCTAGGAAATGGGCACATAGTCATGACATAGGTTGCTAAGGAAGTATTATTATTTATAGGATTAGTTAGGGATTTTGGGGTTCAATCAGGTGGAGCTCCTTTGTTTTACGATAGCTAAAATGCTATTTGTTTGGTTAGGAATCAAGTGTATTATGGAAAAAAGTAAAGATTTGGAGGATTTGAGTAGTGATTCCTCTAATTAGACATTACTTGATAAAGTATACAGTAAGTAATGCACTGGACATATGTACTAAGCTAGTTTCCATAAACAAGTTCAAATGTTGTTTGGACATCATTGATGTTTCTAAGCACTATATTACAGATATTGTATCTTGTCATTTTATCATGTAGAGCACAATGGTGTCTCAATTTACTAAAGAGTGTTTATTTGCAAATGTGGAGATTGTGTGAGTTACTATATTCTTAGTAAAATGAGTATGATTTGGCAAAGGGGTAACATTGCAATATTATAAAAGCTTAAAGGTTATAAAATGCAAATCATGTAAACTCTACATATAACTAAGAGATCAACAACTACTCACCTTAATGATCTCAAATTCATGCTCGGAACTACTAGAATGAACTTAAAATGGATAAAACTTACCTTTATGGATTGTAATGACCAAGCTTTATAAGAATGCTTCTGTTGTTTCCTCCATGCAATCACTAAAAAGATGATTGTGGTTTGATTAAGTTAGAACTAGACTACTGAATTTGTTTCTTATCTTGGATGAGGTTTTCATATGTATTTATAAATTTATAGTAGTTATAAGAATAAATTTATGTAGTGATCATTGTGGTTTTTGAAGAAAGCTTGCTATGGTGGTCAAAGGAGCACAATAAAGTGTAATACCTCGAAATTGTAGGACGTGATTAGCTCATTGTATATTCTTACTTCAATAGGAGCATGTGACATTTAAAATCTATTGCTAATCCATAATTCATAAATAAAATTCATGCTTTTATATGACACCTCTTTATTTATCAAAACTATAAAATCTCCATAAATTTTAGTAGAAATTATAGAAATTTGTTATTCTCATCTTAGATAGGTTTAATCAAGAATCACTAGCTCTACTGTCATCACTCCCATGTAAGCCTAGATGTCTAAGTGAGACAGGTATCTGAAATTTTAACATCCCAAAAGGGTGATCATGAAATCTAGGACAAGCTATTGTGTAAATAGTCACATATGCAATACTCATAAAGAGACCTATAATTTACTAAATGAAACAAATAACTATTTAGTTGAATATATTTAATTAGGTCTAAGTTGAAAGAAAAATTAAAATTTTAAAATCTCAAATGGATGATCATGAAACCTAAGGTAAGTTACTGGTGCAAACATGCACATATGCAACATTGGCATGAAGGCATATAATTTACTAAATGAAACAAAAAAAGAAAACAAAACTATTTACTTGAATATATTTAATTAAGTCTACATAACCATCACAATTTGGACAATCGAATTTAGAACACTCAAATTTTACCATTAAACATCACTAAACGACAACTTAATCTCCATAACCAAAATTTTCAAAACTAGAACCATAGCCAGTATATGCTAAATATGTAATGACAGTAAATGCACCTTATTACTTTCCAAATACATATAATCTGTACACTTTTGCCGCAACTTGATACTGATCAATAACATATGATCAATAAAACTATACTATAACCTAGTATCTACTAATAACACAAATTTAGTATACATTTTTTATAGTTATTTAATGTTATTTTAGACATTAATCAAGTTAATTTTATGTTTTTTTTTTATCTTAAACCATTTAAATTTCATTTTCAAGGATTGTCGAAGCATTTCTTAGAATTTTAAAGATTTTTTGCAATTTTTGAAGTATTTTAGAGTATAATCATAGATTGAAGTAGATGAGAATTAGACAAGGAATGAAGGCTTGTAAGGACTATAGCCAGGGATCATGACCATGGTCCCCACCTATGTTCCTTATGTAGAGTAATTTCATCAAATTTGAAATTTTCGCATGAAAAGCAAGAATACGCACACACTCCATGACCATATACCTAAGGCATGGAAATCATATGACAAGTAAATTTTCTATTTTATCAAGTTTTGTTTGTAAACTTAGCCTTACTTCCTATAAATAGATCCTTAGGCTTAAGTTTTCAAAGAGAGCCTCTTGGGTAGAGTTGTAGCTTAGAATTATACTAGAGGTCTCTCAATTTACTTTCTCTTTTCTTTTCATCATATGACTCTTTTAATTATTTTTAGTAAATTTTTATTAAAATCTGGTTCTTATTGCAACAACTTTTATTTCTATCTATGATTTTGTTCTTTGATGATCGAATTACATGGAATATATTGTCATCAAATTAGTATTTACCGAGATTGTTAATTTGATGTATAAGTTTGTTGTAGAGATGGAATTCCTATAGTTAAACGAATAAGTGTAATTAGAAGAAGTTTAGTACACTAAGAGATTAGGACTTGAATTTCTCCATATTAGAACAACCTAATAGTGGGATCCAAGTTTTTAATGCAATCTTATAATACTCTATTTAGAAGCGATTCGGATGGAAAGAGTTTTAGGATTAGGAATTAGCTAAAGACGTAAGTCTAGATAATTTAGAATTTGAATTCCATAGGAGTAAGAATCTCTAAGGTCTAAAGAATAATTGAGATTGAATGGTTCTAAGGAACTAGAGAGTAAATAACACAATTTACTAAGGATCATGTGCTCTTTATTTTAATTGAATCATACTTGTTTATGTTAATTAGTTTTAGTTTTATTTAGTTTTGTTATATTGCTTGTTCTTATTTAATTTATTGTTCTTATTTTTATCAA
Source organism: Lumnitzera littorea (assembly GCA_024138015.1). Taxonomy (NCBI): domain Eukaryota; kingdom Viridiplantae; phylum Streptophyta; class Magnoliopsida; order Myrtales; family Combretaceae; genus Lumnitzera; species Lumnitzera littorea. The sequence goes on along the minus strand of JAMXBB010000009.1, from coordinate 32,269,971 downwards.
TCCTTATTCATCTTCACTATTCAATCATAATCATCCATATATTGTTAAGTTAAATAATTTGATATTTTTAGGGTAAATGCTAGTAACTTTGGTTCTTATACACATGGTTCCTTATGGGAATGACACTTGGACTCATACCCGTTTTAATCTATATTATAATTTGATCAAATGCACTTGCTTGTTAGTGTAGTATACGCTTGATCAAGTTTTTGGTACTGTTACTAGAGAGCTAAAATGAGTAACCTAGTTAGGATTAGCAAAATATTAATATCTAATTATTTTAATGTTCTTTGTAATCAATCCTCCTCACTGCTTCCTTTGGTATTTTCTTTATTAGAACGCTTTTTAACTAAGTTAAGTGTTGTAGATATTAGCCAAGGAATTGTATTAAGGGATGGACTCAATTATTGAGCCAACGATGTAAAATAACAACACTCCTTAGGAGGTAACCTAAGTTTGGTTTGGTTTACTTCAATTTCAGCTATTTTTGTCATTTTGTTTAGTTTATTTTTGTTATCTTGTCTTAGGATAATTTACATCTCGAACTCTAAAATATTAGTTAGTGTTTTCCCTGCTTGAACAATTCATTCTCAATACAGTCATTGATTTGCTTATGCAGTGGAATTTCAAGTTGTCATCTAATTGAAAGCACTATTCAATTTGTCCATGTGCTTTAATTTTTTATTGATTTTGAGTTTTTCAAGGAAAATTGCATAAGCTGAGTTGAAGGAATCAATTTCATACAAATTCAAGACCTATAGAAGAACATGGCCAAAGTCCATGCTCATGGACTTAGTCCGTATTCCTCTTGTAAATTATTTCGGGAGGAACAATAAAAGAAATTTGAGGATGAGAAGTTTATAGGCAAGAACCATGCCCATAGACCTTGCTTGTAGTCTTACCAAGTATCCAAAAATTATAAAAAAACAAGGACTATAGTTGAAGTATATGGCTGTGGACCTTACCCGTGATCTCATATGAATTTAAATATCATGGGTTAGGCTTTTCCACATCATTCCAATAGACATGCTCCCTCTTGCTAAACTTATATTTTCTCTCAGTCCTCTCTCTACAACCTCATTAAATCTTCATGAATCTTTACGATTTGGCCATATACACTACAAATCTAAGGTATATACATCATCCTTATTTCTTTATTTTCTTAGATTTGTGGTTGGTTCTCATAATAATTGGATTTTTACTTGGGGATTCATGAAGAATAATGTGAATCAAATATGTAAAATCTTAGTTTCTATGAGTCATTTGGATGATATGGTGAAAAATGTTATCTATTCATTATTCAATAAAAATTGCTTGAAAAATACATGCTTGTTAGAGATTGAAATAATGAAGAACATGAGGTTTTGTTGCTTGAAGAAGTAAAAGAAGAGAAAATATGGGAAAGTGATGGAATTCATATCAATGGCTTGTTGACATTGTTATTGGCATATGATTTATGGAATTCATGTTAGAAATATGAAAACTTGTTCTTGATGGGATTTATGTGCAATTATAATAATCCATAATGTTCATGAATTTTGCAATACTGATTGAATTATTGATGTGAAATCTATTTCAGTATGCTATAAAATTCATGATAGAATTATGGAACATGTTAAAACAATTGCACATGACATAGATTATAGAAAACAAGTTTTTCATCAATTGTATATTAAATGTTAACAATTGTGTCGATAGAGATTATGAATAGAAATAGGATTTAGTTATGAATTAATCCTATAATTTCATCAATCCATGATTTTAGAAAAGTTAGCAATCCATCATATGATTTATTGCTAAGTCAATATCTTATATCTTGCTTGATTGAGTAAAATAGTAATAACTTAACAATCACTTTTGCATTATTACTAAACCATTGAATTAGCAATTAGTTATGTAACATGAGTTTTTCACATAAAGTAAAACACATTATTTTCCCATTCGAGAGTTTAGCCACCACCATCACTACCTATGGCCCATGCTAGCCTGAGCTTGACTCAGATGAGGAATTAGATAAGGAATACAAGATTGAGGAGGTAGACAACGATGAAGATGAATAATGAAATTTTCTTGCACTTTTATTTTTCTAAAATGCTCGGTTTGATTTTTATTTTGGATGAATGTGTTTTTAACTTATTCCCTATTTTAGTTTCTAGATAACTATTTTTACTTTTTATGGTTTGGAAGTTTGTAAGGCACTAACATTTTTATACTTCAACTAGTAGCAGTTTTATTTGTTTAGCTTTATTTTTTCTATTTCTTTTTGTAGTTAGTTTTTAACGTAAAGAAAACTTCGTGTGCATAATTGGTCAAAGGAACCCAGCCTTTAGACTTCACATTTTCCAAGATTAATGCCAAAAACTGAAGAAATCTCAATTCCTTTCCCTATGTTATTTTTTTCCCGCCTACTTGAATTTTGATTTGTATTATGTATATTGAGGATAATGTATAACTTAAATGTGGTGGAAGGCTAGATTATGCACGTTACAAATTTGAAACTCACTTAAGTCTATGACAATTTTTCTTAAAAAATTTTTAGAAATTTGCACTTCCTTATATGAGCAAGCAATTTCTTTTCAAGCATTTTTTTTAGAGTTTGCCTAATCCTTTATGAATTTGGAATACTTTGTTGAATTTAAGTGATTAAATCTTTAGGAATCAGAGTTCCTCATCACTTAAGCTTAGAATCAGACTCGAGATTATGATAGATATGAATGGGAACTAGTTATTTTAATTTTTCAAGCTTAATTTTAGAGGATGGTTATCTATCATTCTTTCTAAAAAAATTTAAGATTGGATAAATAAAGGAGATTTGTTCTTTGAAAGTCTCTTTGAAAAGCCAAAATAGTTGGTGGTATAATTGAATTGAAGTGATAAAATAAATTGTTAAGGATTGGTATAGATTGATCTTGGTCCCTAAGAAGAGCAAGACTCTTTCCTATTACCAATCACTAAAATAAAGTCAATTAAAGTTATTAAGGACTGGCCTTAGTCCCTCGAAAGAGCAAGGTTCCTTCCTGTTGACAACTATTAAGATAATTAAACATGCTAAACTAGTCAGAATTGGCCTTAGTCCATCAAAAGTGTATGGTGCTTTCCTAATACTAATGAAGCTTCAATAAAAAAAATTGACTTGGAGTTAAAAAAACCCCCTAATGAAAATTGAGAGAATTAAAGGAACAATCAGAGGACGAATCGATATAATATGCATCCAGTTTAGTTTTCAAACATAAAAATAACTAAAGATGATTTCTCTCCTCTTGAGTTAAAATAAAGAAATCTCTATAACTTTTTCTTGATTAATTTATGTTTCTTTAAATCTTTAGTTTAGTTTCTTCTTAAGTGATGTGGCTAACTTTAAGTTATTTAGATTGGCTAATGAAATTTAGTAGTTCTCAAATATCTATTATCTAAATGTTTAAAATACATTATATAGACGGGGAAAAAGGGGATTTGGGAAAAATTTTGCTAAGCTACTAAATTTTGAGGGTACCCTTTCTAAGGTTGTAGTTAATCATCCTACCCTTCAAATATTTTTCTATATTTTACATAAAGACAAGCAAAAGCTTAACTGTAGAGACATTTGATAACACAAATTTAGTATACATTTTTTTATTGTTATTTAGTGTTATTTTAGACTTTAATTAAGTTAATTTTATGTCATTTTGAGTTTAATCCATTTAAATTTCATTTTTAGGGACTTCTGAAGCATTTCTTAGAGTTTTGAAGGTTTTCAGCAATTTTTGAAGTGAATGAGAATTTAAATGGATTAAGCTCAAAATAACATTGAGCTTAATCCATTGACTATGGATTGAAGTGAATGGGAATTGGATAAGGAACAAAGCCCAGTAAGGATCACAACCAGAGTGTTCTCCACCTGTATTCCCTACGTTTAGTAATTTCATGAAATTCAAAGTTTTTGCACAAAGGGTAAGAACATACTCACACTTGACAGTTGTGCACCTAAGGCATAGACATCCTATGACAAGCAAATATTCTATTTTATAGCGAATCTTCTATTTTTGTCAAGTTCTCTCTATCAACTTAACCTTACCCCCTATAAATTAGATCCCTAAGCTTAAGTTTTGGTATAGTTGTAGCTTAGAATTGTTTTGGGAGTCTCTCAATTTACTTTCTCTTTTCTTTTCTCATCATGTTACTCTCTTAATTATTCTTAGTAAATTCTTATTAAAATCTAGTTCTTCTTGCAACAACTTTTATTTCTACCTACGATTTTATTCTTTGATGATCGAATTACTCTAAGCATATTGCCATCAATTAGTATTTACCTACTTTACTAATTTGATTTATGAGTTTGTTGTAGAGATGCGTATCTTGTAGTTAAACGGATAAGTGTAATTAGAAGGTGTTTATTATGCTTAGAGATTAGGTATTGAATTTTTCTAGATTAGGACAATCTAATAGTGGTATCCAAGTTCTTAATGTGATTATGAGACACTTTATTTAGAAGCTATTTGGATAGAGAAGATTTTAGGATTAAAATTTTGCAAGAGACACGAGTCTAGTTGATTCAGAATTGGAATTCCATAGGAATAAGATTAGGAATCTCCACGGTCCAAACAATAATTGAGATTGAATAGTTACAAGGAATTAGAGAGTAAATAACAAAGTTTACTAAGGATCATGTGCTGTTTATTTTGATTGATTCATGCTTGTTTATGTTAATTAGTTTTAGCTTTAATTAGTTTTGTTATTTTACTTGTTCTTATTTCATTTATCCTTATTCATCCTCCCTATTTAATCACAATCATCCTTATATTATTAAGTTAAATAATTAAATATTTTAGTTTAAAAGCTAGTAACTTAGGTTCTTGTACACATGGTTCCTTGTAGGATTGGCATTCAAACTCACATCTATTTTAATCTATACTATAACTTGACTAGGCACACTTACTTGTTAGCATGGTATATGCTCGATCATCTACCAATAACAACTATCAACTCAAATCATGGTTTGATGCTTGATGCTACGGTAGTGTGATAAAAACAAATATGTATGGAGAATAAACTTGTATTATTACAAAAAACTTGAAAATGCAAATGATCATTGGGTATTTATATTCCCTTAACCCTTCGATGAAACAAAAAAAATGAGTAAAGTCCATATCCTACAAAATGAGGAAAGAAAATAATGCAAGATAAACTTTCTAAACCAGTAAAGTAATCTTCTCTATCAAATTTGACTTCCTAAAATAACCCAAATAACAAGGCAGCTTAGTCTTGGCCAAAATAGACTCAAATTAGTTTTTATAGGTTCCATATCTCTCTATATGCAAAAAGCTATGACTTCTCAAGTTGATTGACATAACTAATGAAAATCAAAACTAGACTTTTGAGCTTAAGGCTTTTCATCCACTTTTGATGTTTACGGACTAATTATGCTTCTTAACATTCTTAGGCTCATTTTTGGACAAGGGTGATTGGCTTATAACTTTTTCTTTCCCCTATTCTAATGATCCAATTGACTTATGACTTGTAATTTTATTTCGTCTGCCTTAGTCTCCTCTACTTAGGAAATTTGATCTCAAGTTTGGATATAGAGGTTCTATAGGATCATAATACAAAGATAAATCTACAACATTAAAAGTACTGGAAATGTTCTTGCTTTTAGGAAGATTAATGATATAATCATTATCATTTATCTTCTAAAGTACCTTATGAGGGCTACACTTCTTCTACTGTAGTTTATTCTAAGTACCCAATGGAAACCTTTCCTTTTGAAGATATACCATAATTGGAACTCCCATATTGAACGTCTCAACTCTTTTATGCTTATTAATAGCTAATTATATTTTTGATTAATAGATTCAAGCTTTTGCTTCACATCCTTATTTAGTGTTATAACTTGCTCTACCATATTCTTAGCTTAAATACTCTTCCTTTACCTTTAGGCAATAGAATCAAGTCAAGAATATGTTGTGGGACCTTTGTGTACACAATTGAAAATGGTGGTCTCCCAATGGCACTATGAAGTGCATTATTGTATGCGAATTCTACTTGAGCTAGTGTAATATTCCACTATCTTGGTTTATCTCCATAAGTACTTTAAATTAGATTTCTCAAGGTTCTATTAACAACTTTTATTTGCACACCAACTTGTAGGTATGCATTGCTACTAAAATTTAAAGAAAAATCAAACATCTTCCATAGATCCTTTTACGAGTAACTTATAAACTTTGTATCATGGTTAAAAGTGATAAATTTTGGAAAGCCATGCAATTTAACCACCTTTTTAAAGAATAATCTAGCAATTCCCATTGCATCAGTAGTCTTTTTACATGAAATAAAATGAGTCATTCTTGAAAATCTATCAACTACCACAAGAAAGAATCAACTTACCTTTGAGTTTTTACTAATCCTAACACTTAAATCAATGGATAAGTCTTCCTAAATAATCTCAAGTACCAGTAAAGGCATATATATTATTCTTTGATAGCTCCTTGACCCTTTGACATACACTACACCCCTTAACAAATTTATACACATCTCTTCTTAGATGTGACTAATAAAATCTATCCTTTATGGCAACAAATGTCTTGTCTCTTCCCAAATGACCTACCAACCCTCCAACATGGAATTGTTAAATCAATTACTCCAGAAGTGAAGTTTTGGGTAAGAATAATTCATTCCCATGCATCAGAAACCAATCGTTTACATAAAATCCATTAGAAGGTTGGTTTTGAGAAACTTTACTCCAAATCTTAATAAAATCCTCATGCTACTCATAGTCTTCCTTAAGTTGTTCAATCCCAATGATTTCATAGCTCAAGGTGAGCAATAAAGAACCTCTTCTACTCAAAGCATCGGCAACTCTATTTTAAACACCTAATTTATACTTCAATCTCAAAGGAAAATTTTACAAAAAATTGCACCATCTACTTGCATGTTATTACCAATTTATTTCTAACTACTTAGATACTTTAGAGCTTCATGGTCAGAGTATAACAAAAACTCCTTAGCTATTAGATTGTGTTCACAAGTCTTAAGGGCATGTATTACCGAATAAGATTCCTTATCATAAGTACTGCACTTTTGCCTAGCTTCACTTAGCCTCTCACTAAAAATGTTATTGTCTCACTAAAAAATACTTCTAGTCCTCCATTTATTGAAATTATGCAAAAAGCCAATACTATAGCTTCTCCTTCAAAATCACAAAGCTATCAGTTCCCTCTTTTCTCTACGAAACTTCCCTTTCTTCAAACACTCTATCATTGGTGTTGCAATCTTATTGAAGTTTCTAATAAAAAGTATATAAAATGTAGCTAATCCATAAAAATTTTGCAATTTAGAAACACTCTTTGGCGTAAGCCAGTCTCTTATTACTCTAATCTTAGAGTCATCAACATGTATGCCTTCTAATGATGTAATAAAACTCAAGGATAGTAGTCTCTTTGTCACAAAACTACATTTCTTAAGATTTATGTAAAACTTGTTCTCTTTTAGAATTATCAAAACTCTCTTAAGTGCTCATCTTCTACATAATTATAAATTAAGATATCATCAAAATAAACAACTACAAACTTGCCAATGAATGGTTTCAATATCTGATTCATTAATCTCAGAAAGGTACTAGGAGCATTAGATAACACAAATGGAATAACTGACAATTCATATAACCACTCCTTGGTCTTTATTATTGCTTTCCATTAATCTCCTAGCTAAATTCGAATTTGATGGTATCCATTCTTTAAATCACTTTTGGAAATCATCTAGCATGATGCAAATTGTCCAATTATCATCTAATATTGGGATTGAGAAATTTATAGCCTATGTAATTGTATTGATAGCCTTGCTATCAATATATATTCTCCAACTGCCATCTTTCTTTGGAGTAAAAAATGCACAAGCAATATAAGGACTCGTACTTTCTATATAAGACCCTTATGAAGTAACTCTTCCACTTCTTTCTTGGAATCTCATCTCACTTTCCCTTAGATTCATTCTATAATGTGGTAAGGTTGGCAAACTTGCCTTAAGTATGAGCTCAATTTGATGTTGGATGTCCCTCATTGGAGGTAATTCATTAGGAAACTCTTTGGGCATCAACACTCCCTTGCAATAAGGGTTGAACTGCTTCTGGATGCTTCTCCCTTTGTAATTTTGCCTCATTCATTACATGCTTAACCACTAGCACATGAACTTCTCTCATCTCTTTAATTGAAGAATCAAACTCATATACAATAAACAAGAAATTGTTCCTCTTAAGAATTTCTGACTTAACCTTTAAAGGCATTAAAGTATACTTTACACCTCTCTTCTCTAACTTATAAATAGTACTCTTACCCAAATGTTGGGCATTAACATTATATTGCTAAAGTACACCAAATAGTATATAATAGACATACCTATTAACAACATCATAATAAACTTCATCATGGTACATATTAATTGAGAATGGTACTTTCTGTGGCCTCCATCTTTTCTGTTACTGCTTTGATCCGCCATAAAAAGTAAGGATTAGGATGTTTCTCTATAAGTACTTTCAACTTCATAGTTTCATATCAAGTTGAAAAATCAGTTTCTCTCTTTTTTTAACTAGATTTATATTAAGTTCAACCCACTCAATATAAATCTCTCGACCATATTGAGAAAAGGTTTTATAAAAAAAAAAAAAACTTTTGAAAAAAGGAATTACTATCCAATTGAAATTAAGAAAAAAAAAACAAGTAAAATTAGGTCCTATGGGTAAGTATACCCTCATTTTAGCTATTAGCCCATAGTTTTCTAAAAAAAAAAAAAAAAAAAAAACTTTAGAAAAAATATAAACTAGAAAACTAGGGTTAAGAGGTTAACTTATCAAAACCTAAGTGATTTCCATAAAAAATGATCCATGAAATTGATTAATGGGCCTTTAGAAAGGTTTTCAAATAAATTAGGTTTTTTTTTATTAAAAAATTAAAAGAAAAAGGGGAAAAATAATTTTTTTTTTTTTAGTTTTGGTTGCTAGAAGTGTCTATGTACCTATAGAGCAAGATCAAGCACACATAGTTCTTAATTGATAAAAATTTTAATTTGTTAGTTTATTTTAATTTTTGAAGAATTCTTTTCACTTTAAGTTCATTAAATTTTATTAACTTTGAAAAAATTAAATTTTTTGTCTACTTTGGCAAAATTCTAAGAAAGAAACCTAAATTTCGGAGAAATGCCAATTTATTTATTTTTTTATGAAAAATATTTTTTAAAAAATAAATATTTTGAAAAAGAAAAAGCCTAACTTTATTTGAAAACATTGTAAAAGCCTACAAAAATTAAAGCCCTACACTAATTATTCATATTATTCAAATCATGTCACACAAAAACATCAAACCATATTATTATATAAATTATACTAATTGATTATGCTAAAAATAGACATATTAAAATTTATTAACTAACATATTATTTTTATTAAAGCATGCATAATCATATCAATAGTTACGACTAAACGACAATTAATATTAACATAACATAATCTATTAATACTAATATAACATAGCTATGTAATTAAAATTAGAAAAATTATCATAAACACATTATAACCATGCAAACAAATCAAAATAAGATCAAAATATGTTCATCAACACTTTTTATTTTTTCTATAATTTTCGTTTTTTTTTAACAAGCTGAAAAATAACAAAAGCAAGTTGAAGACTTACCTACATAAGGAAAGAAAATTGATCGGTTTGAGTGGTTTCCGATTGGTTTTCAAGACATAGCTAGTGGTGTTGGACTCTTGACTTCAAAAGTTCTAAATCAATTTTTGGAAAACTCGAGTTTTTCCCTTCGATTTTTCTAGTAAAAAACAACCTAGTGTATAGCAACTTCAAAACATTTTTTTCAATCTTTTTCCTCAAAATTGGTCAAATCCTTATGAACTTAGATGTAATCAAAGCTTAAGCTTTGTTTATAAATGTCAGTAGAATGTTCCCAAGAATTTTCTCAGATCGATTTTCTCTATAGTAAGAGAAATAGAAGAGAGAGAGTGGGTATACATTAATAATCACCTAAAGTGAGAAACCATCAAATTCAAATTTGTGATTGATTGTTAACAAATATGATGCTCTGAATGCATAGAGGAGGTGTTAATTTGTTGTGTTGAGCTGTGATTCCCTCGCAAGAAACTTCCATTTAGAAGAAAGATTCAATCTTCATTCATTAATGGCACTCAGGTTCCCTTTTTTGAATTTCTTCCTTTTTTGCTCAAGTTGATCATGATTTTATGGGAAATTTGGATAAATTAATATTCCTTTATCTTATGGGGGATGTCATTAGAGAGATTTATTTCAGATTATTGAAAGAAATTTACCTAGATTTGCTTATTTTGTTTATGTTGTAATAAATGGGTATTTACATGACATATGAATTTGTTATTTTCATTTTTCATAATTTTCTTAACAATAATTCAAAAAATGTACCTTGCCAAAAAGAAAACTTCCCGAGCTTTGACTTCCATATCTTTTTAGATTTTTTACTTAACAAAAAGTTGGTGAAATTTGATAAAAAATACTCGGAATAATTTCCTAAAATATTACAAAGAACCTACTAATACTATTCACCATTGTGGAATTAAGAAGAAAGGAAGATGGGGTTAAAGGTGTTGACCATAGTGCAATGGGCAATTACATGACACCTGCATAGTAGTCACGTGGTGCTACATGGTTAACACATGGTGGCTTGAGGTGGTGCCACACGGTGAAAAAAAAAAACAACGTGGCACCTCTAATTGGTGACATGTGTAAACTTCATCTTTTTTTTTTCTTTTTTTTTTTTTGTTTTCCCTTTACCCATTTTCTTTTTCCTTCTTCTTTCCTTTTCCTTTTTTTTTTCTACCTTACCCTTGATTCAATTCTCACGTTGTTTGTTATTTTGTTTTTTTTTTTTTTGGGAAATAAAACTTTGATTAATTCTCTAACTCCTAAAAGATCACTATTACACCCTTTGATGAAATGTGAAGTGTAACAAATTTATGCTCAAAATATTTTCAAAAATTATGAAATTTGACTAAATTAGAATTCTGGCTTATACTTATGTTTAGCTTTTATTTTAATAACTTCAAATGACTATAAAATATTCATTTTAACTCTAATTGAGGTGCAGTTTGAAGCTATGATCTCTTTAAAATTTCTACTTTCAAAATATTTTAAAGAAAGTAGTTCAAATTGGGCTAAAAAAATTGATTTTCAATTTAAACCTATATTTTACTTAGAATTCTTAATTTGGTCAAATTACATATATTTATTTTAACTCTAGAAGTTGCTTTTTACCTTGAAAAATTATTTTTACCCTAAAGCTACCTAAATGGACAACCATATGACACTTTTTTTTAATTATTTTTCATTATTTTGTTTTTTTTATATATATTTTTGGGTTTTCTTTTTTCTATTTTGGTTTTTTCTTATATTTTGATTTTTCGTGTATTTTTTCATTTTTCAACTTTTTGGTATTTTCTATATTTTGGCCTTTTTCGAAGACTAATGGATTCTAAATTAGGGATGGACTTAAAGAGGGTGAAAATAAGGTGTGTACAGTTACTCATCTTTATGGTAAAGCTTGGTGGAAAATTTACTATAAAGACTAAAAAGAGACTTCATTTTTACCCTTATGAGAGGAAAATTATCTAAAAAAGATTCATAATAGTAACTTTTGAAGGATGAAGTGGGCTACCTATAGACTAGCTCCTTTGACAAATTGATAGAATAGCACTCTATCAAGCAAACTATCTAAATACTTTTAGAAAATAGGATAGCACTTTATCAAGTAAGTGATTTAAAGACTTTTAGAATATAGGACAACATTCCATTGAACAAGCGATCCAAAGACTTGGGAAAATGGAATAGTGCTCTACTAAGCAAGTTATCTAAAGACTTTTAGGTATAATAAGATAGCATTCCACCAAGCAAGCGATCTAGAGACAAGACACTGCTCCATTGAGCAAGTGGTCTACAAACAATAGGATAGCACTCCACTAAGCAAGCAATTCTAAAAAAAAATAGGAGACAGCGCTCTACCGAATAGGTGATGTTTGGAAGTTTAAGATAATGGTCTACCGAATAGGTGATCTAAAGAGAATACGACAACATTCCACTAAGCAAGAGACCTTAATAAAATAGGATAGTACTCTACCAAGCAAGCAATGTGCCGAACAACACTCCACAAAGCAGGCGATCCTTGGGAATTTTAGGATGACGCTTTACCGAGCAAGCAATCCAAATAAAATAGGACAACACTCCATTGAGTAAGTGATATGAAGGATAATGCTCCATCGAATAGGCGATCTAAAAGAAGTAGGACAACACTCTACTTGTAAGTGATTCGAATAAAATAAGATAGCACTCCACCGAGTAAGTGGTCTACAGGATAGTGCTCCATTGATCAAGTGATCCAAAAAATGTAAGATAGCAATCCATCAAGTAAACAATCTACAGGAATTGGACAAAAATTTGAAATAGATCTAGGAAACAATTGTATGACTTAAATTGTTAAGACAAATAAGATAAAACTAACCAAAAAGGTTAATCATGGGAGTAGAGGTCTTGAAAATGAAAGCTGAAACAGGTATAAGGACTTAGTTATTGAGATTGAAGGAAAGAATGATTAAATAAATTTGGACTAAAATAGACTTAAACTTTTGAAAAATCTTTTAAAGATTGCCCCTTACTTCTTCTTCTTTTTATTTTCCTTTGAAAATTTTCCCTCTCTTTTTTTTTTTCTCTCTTTCTTCTCTCTTTTTTTTTTCCCCCTTTTTTCAAAGATTTGCTAACAAGTATGGATTCTTTACAGATTCTAAGAACACTTTAATTAAGTGTTGGGCCTTCCCATCCATTTGTACCAACTTGAACATCTTCTATTTGTAGGCCATATAATTATCTTTAGGGATTCCTTGGGCTCTAAACTTCTTCTTAGGGGAACTTAAGCTTTATTTAAGGGGTAAATACTACTTGGGATGACTTCTTCCAATTAGACATCTTATTAAAGATAGGTTTAGTCTAAGAGGACTTCCTTACACTCTTTGGGCTTAGATTTTATTCTTGACTTCAATTCCGAAAATTATGGTCAATCTTGCAAGTGATACGTTTTAATCAATCCGTTAGGTCTTTTTTGAACTTGTAATGCAACATGGGATTTTGGTTAATGGTTTCAAAAGGGATTGATGAATAGGCCTATTTTGAATGAATTGTCTTCCAACCTAAGTTTTTAAGTTAAGAACCCTTAGGAGAAACTAAAATAGGCTTGCCCATAGTTTTATGAGTAATAATAATTCATTCTCACTAATCAAAAGAGCTTCCTAAGGGTAGCGTTGTAGGAGGGACCATAGAATGGGATGACGCTTGAGTTTTAAGCTGTAATTGTCTTCTTGATGTGCTTGAGCTTCTTTAGGCTTTAAAAGGTGCCCTGAGATTTTGAGCTTTAATTTTACCTTTAGGTGCTTGTTTCAAACTTGTTTGTCTTATGTTGCTTTTTCTCAAAGGAGACAACTTGATTCCCTCTTTCTCTTCTCTTCTTTTTTTTTTTTTTTTGTTTTTTTCTCTCTTTTTTGTCCCTTCTTTTCTTTTACCTTTTTCTTGATGATCTTTCTTTGGTTTTTCCTTTCTTTTTCTCATCGTTTCTCCTTTCTTTATCTCTTCTCATTCCTTTTGGTCTTCTTTTGTGAGCTTTTGATGGAATGGAGATGCTCACTTACTTTCTCGTCTTAAATGGCTTACAACTTAAAATTCATGAGACTAGATTTGAAGCTCTTCTTCCTTTCTAAGGAAATGTATTATCAATAGCAATGATTACCCATGAATTAGTGCAACTAGGGTAAGCACAAATTAGTTTATCCATTTTTCTCTTGATTAATGACCCTAAACTCTTGATTACCCTAGTGTAGGGTAGTCCTTGATAGGGTTTTAATTTTAAGAACAATTCTAAAAAATGCTCAATGGGGTTGTCAAAGGATACTTTGTGTTAGGGTGATGAAAATGATCGTCTAGTATCATTTTAATTGGTGTATCAATTTGAAGATAGACCTCCCTTAAGGAATAAGACCAAATCCTCACATTAATGACACTCTTCTCTCAAATGTTTCAATTGTTGGTGTTTAGGGTGTAGTTTGCCTCTTTTCATCTTAATTCTTTTTTATCAATGAGATATCTAAAAAAAATGCCCCTATAGCATTAAGCTAGAGAAAGAAATGGTAAAATAGATAGCTCAAGGTACAAAATTTGCCCCTTAAAAGTTATTAGTCAAAATGTCATTACATTCTTTATCTAAAGGACTGGCTTTCTTTTGCCCTTACTCTCTCTTCAACTTATTCCATTAACTAGCTTCTATTAGATATTCTCCATTGTTTCAGGTAGTAGTAAACCTTCAATATCCAATGCTAAAGATAGCTAGCTTAAATTCCCTTCGTATTTGGGTAAAAGGTTACTACTACAAATGAACCCTTCTAACAACCTCAGTTGGATAGCCTTGGTATCAATGATGTCTTAAACCTTGTTCTTCAACCTCGAACAACTTTTAGTAGAATGGCCCATTTGACCTTCATGGTAGTCACAGTGTGCATCCAAATCAAAATTTCTTGACCTATAGTTTAGTTGGGGGCTTCGTAGGCTAGAATATTAGTTTCCTTTAACTTGTTGAAGACTTAGGTTAATGGGACCTTAAACTAAGTGAAGTGTCTCCCTTATATTCTCTTATTTTGTAAATTACCCCATCATTCCTTCCCCTTTAGCCCATTATTGGGGTTCAATACTTTATTCATTGTTTGTGGGCATGGTTTTCTCTTGGTAAGAGTGGCTAGAGATTGGAAACTCTTTAATATAAGGTGCATGGCCATTTCTAACTTAGTAATTCTTTCTCTTAAAATCATCACTTTTTCCTCCATAGCCATAAGCCTTTCTTTATGGGATGCAACTTTTGGTTGAGTAATGAGCATTTTTCTAACGACCTTTTCACTTGTGATGCCCCAAGCAACATTAATCTTTTGTCTTTATATTTAAATTAAGCTAGAATATTCACTCCCCAAAGATGACTAGCTCAATTCCATTGCTTAGAAGGCATAGGTAATTCCTCTAAGTTTTGAACCATGTCTATTTCATCTAAACTTAACATATTAATAGTGTACCCAATGTCTTAAATGGAAATGCAATTGAATTACCTTTGCATTTGTTAAGTCTTGAATTCTATTTTTTAGCTCCTAGCAATTATTGGTAGAATACCCTTATTGCCCTATGTGGTATTCACATTGTGTACCTTGGTCATACTTTCGTAGTTTGTATCTTGGCATTAGGGATTTCTAATATATCAAGCCATCCTTCTTAAGCCTATTAAAGACTTGGGATAATGGGATAAGAATCTTAGTTAACTTTCTTCTAAGCATCTTTAAGCCTTTCTTACTCGATGTAGGCTCCAACATTTACATTTGCCTTAAAGTCCGATGAAGTTAGCCTTTTCCTATTAGTTTCCCTGTTCTTCTAACTTCTTCTATCCTACACCTAACAAGCACAATATCTACAAAACTGGATGTTGTGCCACTCAATAAGTGCCCATATTACGGTTCCTCCAATGTGTCGGTAAATGTAAGTGTTAAGTCTTTTTCTAAGAGAGGAGTAACCTTAGTTGCCACGCCCCTCCATCTTTGCGCATATTCTTTAAAAGTCTTTCTACTACTTTTACTCATTTTGTGCAAGTCCCAAATTGAAGGGGCTAGCTCCACATTGAATTTATGTTTCTTATAGAAAGCCTTGGCCAACTTTTTCCATATGTTCATTTAATTGAGATCGAGTTGGACACACTAAGCTATTGTAGGGCCTACTAGGTTGTCTTAGAATGTTTCTCATAGAAAGCCTTGGCCAACTTTTCCCATATGTTCATCTAACCTTGTTGGCAATTCTTATCTCTTTGTTTTTATTTTCTTTTTTATAATTTTTTTACAATAAACCTTTATTTTAAAATTGATAAATAAACATTTATAGGGGGCTATCTTCTTAATTGGTAGATTGATTATTTTACAACACAATAGGATAGGAAGGACAAGACTCACAATAAATAGAGGATCGAGATTAATTAAGGAAGCGAAATATAGAAGGGTATAGATGGATTGTGAATCAATAGCCCAATGGGGGTACTAAACTTTTTATAGGCTTATGCAAGTTCAAAGACTAGATAATTCACAAAGGAGAAAATTATTTACATTTTTTTTGGGTGATATGAGGAAATTTCATATTTACAAATCTTTTCTTCCCCCAATTTTTAAAAATTTTTGTTAATTCTTTTTCTTTTAGGAAATTTACAAATTGATAGGATTATTTTAGACTAATTGGAGAACAAAGTGGTTAACTTGAATTAGCCAATTTTACCTTAAGGAGGAATTTTAATTTTCTTCTTCTTCGTCTTCTTATTGTTTTTTTGAAAGTATGAGAAAGACAATATTCACATAATTATTTACAAAGCTGGGTAAAAATAAAGACATGAATATTTACAAATTCTAGTAAGTAAGAAGTGTAAGGTGCAATATTTAAGCATGCGGATGCTGATATTGGAGTTGGCAAGTGACCCATAATGTGGTGGAAATATTATTTTTATTAAGATTGCAAATGATGGGGTTTGACTGCAATTGTTTATTTCAAAACTGAAATAAAACTTCTAAGCTAAAAAGCCTATTTGCTAGATCTTCTCTTAGCTACTTGGTTGGATCTTACTTCATTGCTTCTCTTCTTTTTAAATGGGTTAGGCTCTACTGGTGCCTCTAACTCTTGGATCCTCTCATGAGCTCTTGTTAACTGGCCCTTTAATGTCTTAGTTTGCTACTTTTCCACCTTGTATAAGGCCTTCTAGATTCTCCTTAACCTGTTTGCATCTTCATAGACAATATCTACTTAGGCTTGGACTTAGTTTCCATTTTAGTGATAGGATTCTTAGGGCTGGTTGTAGCACATTAGGGGCCTTGAATTGTTTTCTGCGTACTTCCTTGAGGTGTTGGTAGACATAATCTTGCATGGTCTAATACTTCTTAGCATTTTCTACTAAGTCTTTTAGTTAGAGTGTTAAGACCACAACTTGTTCACTCTATAAAGTCTTGATGGTAGGTAGGTGGGATACCTTTTTATTAATCATAAGGCATTGGTCATAATAGCCCATAGTTACCTTATCTAACGAGGGCCTATGGACTATACTTTGAATGGGTTCATCCTGTTGAATCACAGTGGCTAGATAATAGCCTATGCACCAGTTCTTCCCAATAAGTAGGATTGCCTCATAGTCCTTGCAAGCCCTTATCATCTATTTGGCAACATACCATCTAGCTACCTATACTAAGTCTTTAGCACTGAAGTTTTGAAGGGCCTTGACCTAATAATGGATAGGAGCCTTTAGTGATTTAACCTTCACAAAAGTCAGGGTTATGTTGATTTTCACAATAAACTTAGCTTCATAGAAATCAAGTTAATGGATCATCATGTAGTTGACAAACCTGTTCATGAGCAAGCTTAGGGAAGTCTTTATGTCTCCATGTCTTTTGGTCTTGAGGTGAATCGGTGATCTAATTTTCTTAGCTAAAAGGGCCAGAACATATGATTTTCCTTCTAAAGATTGAGTTGTTGATAGTTAGTTTTCATCTACTCAATTTGACATGCATTAATATAACTTCACTTATTCGTCAATTTGGCTGCCGATTGGTTGGGTAATTGATACTCTCGTCATTTCGCTAAGTAATTGACATTTTTGGTATTCTGTCAAGTAATAAGATCCATTCTTGATTTGAATTCAAGTTCATGGTGCAAACAGTTATCACAAATACATTTTTATTACATAATTGCCTGCTCTCTCTATATTTTAGAGAGGGTGTCTAATAAAGAAGCTTCCATATGTCTTGATAGTTATTCCAATAATTGCTCCTTTAGACATGACAGCCTTTTATAAATACAAGAAAGAAACTCTGTAAGAAATAGCTGGTAACTCTTAACTACTTACTTTACTTTTCTTATTCTTGCTTACTGATTTAGACATCAAAGTGCCCACACCAAACTAGCTTCGGTACCAAGCAATTTTCCTTTCTTTGCAGGACATTTCCAACTCCCAAAATTCACCAACAACATGAGCCACTACCTCTATAACTTGGAAGTAGATGCTAAATACACCTTTTAGAAACAAGAAGGTTTCAAATATTGCTAAAATATATATATGGCACCGATTGCGTTGCCATCCTTGCTAGCCCCCACAAATGATGTTGTACTTCTCTTAGAATTTGGACTTTCTTACAAACTAACCTAGCTAGCAAATCCGATAACTTAAGATATCTCCCATTCCATTCTTTCAAGACCTAATCTATTTCATTCTTTTTTACCCCTAATAAATCACTACAAATGCTGCAAGCACCTTTTTTGAGATTTAGAAGGTAGGTTTCATTGATATTGGTAGGGGCCTTCAGTAATTACATGTATTCTTTAATCAATAGGCATAACTGGTGAGGCCCAAATTAGAAAGCCACAAGGTCTGGGTTTTAAAAGTAAATCAGGGCCCATATAAAAGTGAGGTTGATAAAAATCTCCATGAGGGACATAATAGGCTCAATCTTTGCTTTGATGTAATCTTGTTATTTAGGGCTAAAAAGCTAGAACCATCGCTTGAGCATATTCTTAGAGTCCTTAGGCATGTTGATGTTGATCTCTGTCTTCATTGTTCTAAACATTTTCTAGGAAAAAAAACATAAAACTAGTTTTATACATCTTTCTTTTTAAAAAATACAAGAAATTCCAAATAAAGATTACAAAGCACAAAATTTTTATAAGCTTTCAAAAATACAAAAGTACAAAAATATACGTCTTCAAATTCCACCATGTTATAGCCTTTGAATTTAATGGAGTTGCCACATATAATTTATTTACCAACTTATACAGGATCGTGAATACAATTAGGTAAGTCCTAAAAGGTCCCTAAGTTTCAAAAGGCCTTATATAGATCATTGGCCCATTTGAAACTTGAGTAAGGTTGGTCAACTTGGCCTCGAGCGACAATTACATCACATCAGCCAAGACTTACACAATGGCTCCCCTCCTAAGCTCTTAGGATGGTCTGAGTTCAATGGCTTCTAAACATACATTACGATTTAAAATTCCCTTAAGGACCAATGGGCTAACCTCCCCTTTCTTTCTTCTTCTTTTCTTTTTTCCTACATCACTAAAACCTACATTAGTATAACTATTTACATTAAATCTTAAAAGCTAAGAAAAAGGTCAAATCCCAATTATTATTATTTATTTATTTACAAAACAAATGCCCAATTGATTAATTTATGGACTTCTTTTATGACTAGCCTACAAACCATACCTAATGGAGTTGCTAAATTACTAAGTTGAAAAATCAGTTTCTTTATATTAAGTTTAGCTTGCTCAATATAAATCTCTTAACCAAACTAAGAAAATGTTTTATAAAAAAAAAAAAATTGAAAAAAGGAGTCACTACCCAATTGAAATTAGAGAAAAAAAAATTGAAAATAGGGCCTATGGATGAGTAGACCCTAATTTCAACTACTAGGTCATAGGTTTTCTAAAAAAAGTACTTTAGAAAAATAGAAACTAGAAAACTTAGGTTTAGGGGCTAACTTATTAAAACCTAAGTGCTTTCTATAAAAGAGATCTTTGAAATTGATTAATAGGCCTTAAAAAAGGTTTTCAAATAAATTAGGTTTTTTTATTAAAAAAATTAAAAGAAAAAGGAGTGAAACAATTTTTTTTTTTAGTTTAGGCTATTCGAAGTACTTACTTACAAAACAGGATTAAACCCATATTGTTCTTAATTGATGAAAATTTTAGTTTGTTGGTTTACTTTATTTTATTTTTTGAAGAGTTCTTTTCACTTTAAGTTCATTAAATGTTATTAATTTTGGAAAAATCAATTTTTTCATTTACCTTAGCAAAATTCTAAGAAAGAAACCGAAATTTTGGAAAAAGGCCAATTTATTTATTTTTTTTTAGAGAAAAAAAGATTGTGGAAAAGAAAAAGCCTAACTTTATTTGAAAACATTATAAAAGCCTACAAAAATTAAACCCCCATACCAATTATTCATATTATTCAAACCATGTCACATAAAATCATCAAACTATATTATTATATAAATTATACTAGCTAATTATGCTAAAAGTAGATGTATTAAAATTTATTAACTAACATGTTATTTTTATTAAAGCATGTACAATCATATCGATAGTTTGAATAAGCTTAAAAATAACAAGAATGAGTTGAAGACTTATCAACATAGTGAAAGAAAATTGACCGACTTAGGTAGGTTCCAATCAGTTCTTAAGGGGTAGTCGTTGGCACTGGACTCTTGGGACGTCAAACTTCGAAAGCCCTAAATCAAATGATGGAAAACCTAAGCTTTCCCCCTTCGATTTTTCCAAGAAAAAAACAACCTAGTGCACAACAACTTCAAAACGATTTTTTCAATATTTCTCCTCAAAATTGATCAAATTCTCACAAAACTAAATGAAATCAGAGCTTAAGTTTTGCTTATAAATGTGGGTAGAATGTTCCCAAGAATTTTCTCAGATCAATTGTCTCTATAGTGAGAGAAATTGAAGAGAGAGTGTGGGTTTACACTAATAATCATCTAGAGTGAGAAACTAGCATAATTTCAATTTGTGACTGATTTCTAATGAATGTGATGCTTTAAATTCATAGATGAGGTGTTAATTTAGAGTGTTAAGTCATGATTCCTCTCTAAGAAACTTCTATTTAGGAGAAAGATTCAATCTTCATTCATTAATGGCATTCGGGTTTTTTTTTTTTTAAATTTTTGCTTTTTTTGCTTAAGTTGATTATGATTTTATGGAAAACATGGATGAATTAATGTTTCTTTATCTCATTGTGGATGTGGTTTCTAGTTTTGTAGAGATTTATTTTGGACTATTGCAAGAAATTTATTAGGATTTGCACATTTTGTTCATGGTGTAATAAGTGCTACATGGTACCTCCGTTTTTTTTTTTATTTTTTTTTTCATTTTTCCTTTTCCCCTTTTATTTTAGATTAGTAGTAGGTCCCACTATGTCAGTAACTTTAACCAATGAGGCAACTGTCTAGTGGTGGTGGTCATTCCTCTTTAAGTGGTCGTCGGGTATGGTTTCTACTCTAAAACTCCAATCGTAGTATAATTTATTAATTTTTGTAAAATTATTCTTTCCCCTCTTGTCTTCTCTCCCTATTTTTTTTTTTTAAGCTCTCAACTGACCAAACTAAACTCCATATGAGTGTCTCTCAATTTATAGAATTGTTTGGATAGGTTAGTAAATTATTTGGTACCAAATGTCCCTTATCCCTTTTCTTTTTACTTTCTATTTATCTTAATCCTATTTTTTGATTTTCTATCTCGCTTTCCTAGCTTACCACACCCCATTTTTAGGACATTATATACTTTTCCATATTTTTCTTGATTTTTCCTTAATTTTTTTTATAAATTTTCTTTAGTTAATTAATATTATTTTAACATATTTGGGATATTTTAAGTAATTTTGCATATTTTTGCCTACACATAAATACATATATGGTATAAATAAATATTCCTAAATATGATTTATGTTATTTTCTGATTTTTAGTGCACATATAATTTATCTCTATTGATTCATTAATTATCGAAAGTAGTTATATGCTTTTTTGATGAATAACAGGTAATATACATATAATTTAATATTATAATATTTAATTATTTATTTTCTTAAATCTCAACTTACAGGATCATCTTTTACTAATATTCCTAGCTTTATTGTAAAATTTGAGTTCATTCGGATAACTTACTCGATTACCCTAAATTTTTCGGATTGAACCATGAATACCTAATTGCAGTACTTATATATCTATCCTCCTTACAGTAGTTTCAATATTGAAACTACTGTATATCTACATATTAATTAATTAACCAAAAACGATAACTTATACTCTTTCATTATCTTAAAAATTAAAAGAGCCATAAGTAATGCTTCATCTTAACTACATTTTGTTCTATAGTGGCTTTCAAATCTAAACCTTTATCCCGTTGTACCTTCACATATTCCCTAAATCACCTTCTAATTAAGTTTCCACTCCTTCTCTATCTAAACCTTTGCTTTAACCTCTTCATTTATCTCTTAAATTTTCATCCTATTTTTTTTCCTTTGCATTCCATACTTCGATATTAATCATACCTTATTCCATTACTGTAAACCTTTAGTTATATTATACTATCTTATGACTTAACTGTGTAACCTTACAAATTCTCTTGTTGATTTATCCTTCATTTGTTCCTTGTTTTACTGATTCCTAAGTTTTACTTGTGAAAGTTCATCTCATATCATCACCCTTCCTCTCATCCATAATCTTTTGCTTATAATGATTATGCCATTGTTGTAGCTTCTCATTTCTTTCCTTCATACAACTTAGCATAGGATCAACATAAGTAAGTTTGACAAATCTTGACTTCCTCCATCTCTAATTTAAATGAGATGGTTGATATTTTAAATCAATTCAATCTGACTCAACCTGACTTAATAAGAATAAATGTGACTTTTGACTGATAGATTCTATAAGAGAGATAATATTGACAAGAACTTACTATTGGATAAGACGCAAAATGACAGAATATACTAATAAGGTTAACATGACATGAGGCTCAACAACAATGAATTGACCATCTTAGATTTGCCATTCCTCTATTGGATTATCTATTGTAACTACTCATATAAAGTATATTGTAGCTTCATACCTTTCTTGTACATCCTGTTACTTCAATGGATCTTCTTTCTTGGTAGTGATTGTCAACTATCTTTCTTCGGTTATTACTTAAACACTTTTAATATCTACAGAAATTCCTTTTCTAAAGATAACTCATTTAGAGAAAGCAATATTGTCCCATCTAAAAGTTATACTTCTTAAATCTAGTAAAGCACTTATGGTCGCTTAACTTCAATAATGCTATCCACAAATACTTTGTATATCAAAATACTATTGACAGTTATCACAAGTGTCTTCATATACAATTGGTACGTATGTGATTCTCCTAAATTCTGTGAATACAGTCTATGCATTGTTAAACTAAGAAACATTGCTAGGAATTCATAATGTCCATATCATATTGTGATGCAAAAGCTTCCTTTAACTCAATCCTAAATTCGTAACATTCTAATCTGATGTTATTCTAAAAAAACACGATCACTCTTTTAACTTTTAATATCCCATTTACAATACCCAATACAGAATTTTAGCTATATGTTTTATTATTGGCTAACTTAACCATAAAGTTCAAATGTGCACAAACTAATCTTCGAAAATACATTTGAACATTTATAAATTACTAGTAGATTCAGTACTTGTTACTTTTTTCAATCACTCACTTGTAAATATCAACAAATTTCTTATCATCTACCATTAGTAACTTTTCTTCTAAATTCCACTTTAATCTTATCCTCCAGTTTTTTGGATTAATATCTTTCCTCCAATATAAATTCTAAATAGACAAGTAGTGATAACCCTAATCACCTTAAATCCCTTTTCATCCACTAGTTTTTGACTTATAAGGAATGAATATCTCAATATCATTATTGTACTTGCATTTCACCCATCTGTATATACATATATTATGCAAAATTCTACATTAATCTTTTGATTATCAACCAATCCTTTTGTTTAGATTTATTATCATTTAGCTAAGATCAAGTGAGAGTCATTCACTGAAATCACTACTTATCTCCTAACTTCTTTGAGCTTGGATTCTGAAATGACTATCCCTAATAAGCATTTTCTTATTCATTGCTTCATTATTAGGGGTAAAATAACAGCTTTCTAACTTGCAGCACCTAATTGAACAAAATTTGATAAGGAACAGTTTCCATACCGTATTTGTCTAAACACCATTATAAAAATATATTCCATGCTAACTTACTATTGAACACTTGTTAAATAATCTAATCCTTCCTTTTAATTACTTCGCTTCCAAATTTTCCCTATAGTTGAGCATAAATACCACATAATGATATCATTCTATTTGCCTTAACATAACATAAAGATCTTACTATCCACTCCATACTTATTTTGCTTCACAGACCCTTACTTACAAGTCTACATAAAAAGATTCATAACCTCATTATTGCTGCTTATTAAAGTTTCTACAACCATTCTTATATATGCAAAAGAATTTCAATATGGATCACCCAAAACATATCTGATCCTTTTATACCTTTAACTATAAATATATAAAACATTATAGCATATGTACATGTCCAAAAGAATATTCATCCATTAAGAAGTACAACTATATCCATTAAGTGATTAGTAGGATGTCTATGTATATGAATAACTAATATATGATTAATTCTAACTCCTAACAAAACATAATTAGCTATCATATTATATCCATCGTTTAAATCACCATTAACAATTCTTCATTTAAAAAGAAAATTCCACCACATTTATCTTCCAATTAATTTAGTATTATTTCCACTTGTTGATTTCAATACTCTACAATTTGATAAGAAAATAAAAAATACTAATCATTTCAGATATCTTATCATTATCAAATTACTCAATGCCATTATTAACTATTATCTCATATACTACATTCTCCTTCTGTATAGGATCTATTCTAACTAATCCAAAAAATAAGGAAAGCAATCAATAATCCTCTAAGAGTAATCATCTAAAGATACATGATTTGTTGGTGGGAATATTGGTCATACTATCAAGGTATGGTCTCTCTCGTTTATCCTTACTAAATGTATCTCAATAGCATCACTTAAGTCGTAAACCCTTATTTTCATCAATCTTTAATCAACAACACATATTACAATATCTCTATTATAGTAAAAGCTTGAATTAATTTCTATCAATATTTACGAATCTCATCAACTACTTCACATCTATCAATGATCCTTTTAATAATCCCATCCACGATATTCAATGTATCTTAATTAACCATTTCTAACAATAATCTTCACATCTCAACTTTGTATTAGATAAAAAAAAAAAAATTCCTCCATTCAACCTAAATTACTTAAACTAGCTATCACTCAACCATTTTACTTAGATCACTCCAACTAAATATCAATTCTCCATGCGATCCCATAGTTGGATTTAAGTTCAATTAACATTTATCTCAATTCAGTGTTATAGTCTCTACTTACTCTATAATTATAATACCATACTTTACTACCCACTATCAATGTGCTTCTGTAATGTTTATTTCTTTTAATTATAATACTTTGAAGTGAATTCATCAAAATTATGCTTTGATGCCAACTTAAAACTGTTATGCCCTAAAGTGACAGAGTTGTAATAGTCGCACTGTACAAGCTATTCTAGGATAGGAGCTAATATTACAGCCGCTATTTTAGACCTGATTTACACAAGGTATCTATGACTAACCTGTTTTGAAGTAAATAGTTCATAAATTAAATATGTTATTTATTGACAAAAATATGAAAAATTACTTACTAAGATTTAAATAATCCAAGTGGTGTTTACAAGATTTAGGAACATAATCTTACTTAAAAATACATAAATTGATATTAAAAGATTCAAAGTTAAGACTCAAATTTCCACAATTTTATATTATATCCTTACTCTCCAAGATTCAGCGGTTGCTAGCTTCAAGGTAATTATAACTCACTTTTTAGCTAACACTTACAACATCTATAAGGATGTGAGCAATAATTGCTTAGTAAGTTGGGATGAAGACCTAAAACTATACATCGAATATAAACAATGTTACCAATTAAGTTAGTTAGATGCAATGCATGTAAAAGCAAATGTCATCGCATGACATTATTTTGTTTGTCATGAGATTAAAGAAATTTCACTTGTTCTAATCCTAGTTAAGAGGTTTAGCGCACATTTCAACAGCTCATAACCAAATCTAGGCTTGTGTAATGGAGATACCACTTCTCTTACGACTACCTTCGAACCATTAACTTTATCTTATCGTAACCCCCTCCTTTGTTACTTAGTTTGACTAAGGATGAATAAGAGACCCATTATGCTATCCAACATTATTCTTTTCGAATGGATCAATATTTGGCCGAAGAACTTTAAATGTTTCCCTAATTAGGTTACTATGTAGGTTTGTTTTAGACTTATAAGTTATATATTTAGTTAAATCCGATTTAAGGTGTTTAAGCATTTCATACAAGTGACCTAAATTTCAATCCAAAACATCTAACTAGAATCATATAATCAAATCCCGAACATGTACACAATCAACTATTTAACAAGCACAATCAATTATAATCTCAAGCCTGTAAGTACTATAAAATAGTACTCTAAAATACAGTAAAATATCAATCTCGACTTACTTGGACTTCTCACTTGCTCACTTAAGGTGTAGCTTGCATTGGCTATCGCCGATAACTATCATAGATAGGTTTTATTCTATAATTTAGATTATGATTATCTTTAATTTATGGTCTTCTTATATTTAGTGATTTAGTTCTAAGTCCCTTACAATCAATCCTATTGTGTGTTAGGTTTTGTTTCAACTTCTAATTCAATTTTTAATCCAACTTCTAATTATAGTTTTATTCATAAGCCTTAAACTAACCATTAATCCATCCTCTAAGTTTATTCAACTCTGTTACAAGTATAAATGTTTCTAAATTATGCACTAATTCTATTCCTATTCACTCTATACACCCAACATCGGATTGTTCTTTTGATTTGGCTCCTGATTTCATTTTACACTTAAGTCTCAAGAATGTCTTCTAACCAATTTCACAGGGTTTAACTATCTCTAATTCGAATAAATATAGTATCTAATTAGTTTCCGTTTAACTTCCCAGTTTGCTAGTTCTTCCCTAGGTTTTGACTTAATTTCTAATTTACCTTCTAATTATGATCTTTATATGGAAACCTTAGGAATTTCTTCAGAATCAATATAGAAAACTCATCCAACTATATTTGGATATTCTAAATCCTCTATTTAGTTCTTAAGCAATATTTTAGTTAGTATAATATACTATATTTCTAATTTAACTACCAAATTTGCTCCTGATGTGAGAAACATTTAGATTTTTCATATAATTACCTAAATTTATATTTCATATTAGATTTATTGGAAATTATTATTATTATTATTATTATTATAAATTTTGACCTATTATTTTCTACTCATTAATTTCCTATATATACATATTATTTGTTCTTACATAATTCACACGTAAATCACTTATCTAACATTATTAATACTATAAATATCATCTTTAATCACCAAATAATATATCAAAATGTCTAATTATTCCTTAAATCATAATTTATACCTATTTAATATCCAAATCACAAAATTAGCTTAATTATATACTTTTACCCATTATTCATTTATTATTATTGCCTATTATGCATAATATACACAATTAACATTCTAACTCTACAAATACCATCATACATTGGTAAATTACATCTGAAGCTCCTAATTACATACCAAATTAGTATTTACATCAACTTATTATTAATTTACCAAAATAAGCCCAAAATCACTCTTTTATATATCATTTTAAAGCCTAAAAATTATCTAAAATTTTTGAAAATTAATTTTTGAAAAATCTCTCATAACACTATTATAAACACTCTAAATAGTCTACACAAAAATTTTGGGCTCAAAACTACACTATTAATGTTATTTATTTCTAAATCGAAAATAAGCTCGAGTTTAGGGATTTCTTAAACACTGTTTATCATAGGACCTAAATTTATTAAATTGACATTTGTCCTTAAATCTACATATAAAAGCACCTCAAAATACTAAATTTCATAATTTTTTACATTAATTTAATATTTTTAATAATTTAGACAAAATCGAGTAAGAAAATTGACTCACCTAAACGAATAGCTTCTAGCCATCAGTAGCAAGTCCATTGTATCAAAAACTCTAAGAGGTGAGACAATTGTCTAATGGTGGTGGCCATCGCTCTCCAGGTGGTCATTGGGTATGGTTTCTACTCTAAGGCCTTAATTGCACTATAATTTGTTAATTTTTGTAAAATTAGTCTTTCCCCTCTTATCTTCTCTCCCTATTTTTTTTTCTAAGCTCTTAATTGACAAGACTAAATTGTAGATGAGTGTCTCAATTTATAGAATAGTTTGGATAGGTTAGTGAATTATTTAGTGCCAAATGTCTTATCCCTTTTCTTTTTACTTTCTATTAGTCTTAATCCTATTTGTTGATTTTCTATCTCACTTTCCTAGCTTGCAATGCCCCATTTCTAAGACATTCTACATTTTTCCATATTTTTCTTGAATTTTCCTTAATTAATTAGCACTATTTTAGCATTTTCACGTATCTTAAGTAATTTTTTATATCTTTATGTACATGTAAATATATATATAGTACAAATAAATGCTCCTAAATATTATTTATGTTATTTCATGATTTTTAGTGTATATATAATTTATATCTATCGATTCATTAATTATTGAAACTCATTTTACATATTTTCGATAAATAATGGGTAATATACATATAATTTAATATTATAATATTTAATTATTTATTTTTCTAAATCTAAACTTATGGAATTACTTATACTAATATTCCTAGTTTTATTGTAAAATTTAGGCTCGATTAAACAACTTATCTAATTGCCTTAAAATTTTTCAGACCGAATCTTGAAAACTTGATTACGAGGCTTACACTTGTTCTCAAGGCACTACTCTTCCCATGAGAATGTTCATTTCTAAATAACTTATTCATCAAAGGTGACATCAAAATTCCTCTAATAAATCCTATAGGGTATTCATAGAGACGTAAATCTCATTAATGACCCTATAAGTTCAAACTCGTTAGTTATATGGTACCCTCTTAAGCCTAAACCCATCAATGGGTTAGTAACCTTGTAAACCCAAACCCATTGGTTAACTAACATCCTGTTAAACCCAACCTGTTAGTTGGCTAGTGCCCTCTAAATCTACACCCGTCAATAAGTTGGCACCTTCTTAAGCCTAAACCCACCAGTTGGTTGACACCCTCTTAAGCCTAGACTTATCGGTTAGCTAGCACCTTATTAAGCTCAAACCTATCAATTGGCTTATACCCTCTTAAGTTCAAAATTGTTGGTTGGTTAGCACCTTTGAAACCAAGCCCTTACCTATTGCATTTAAAATCAAGCCTAATCCCATTAGTTGTTGGCACCTTCATAATCAAGCCTAGTCTCAACAATAGTTAGCCCATTTAGAATCAAGCCCAATCCATTGGGGGCAAAAATGGCTAGTCTTTTTTTTTTTTTTTCTGTCTTTGTAGAAAAGTTTTCGCCAAAGTTCCAAACTTCACCATAACAAGGAGTTGTTATAAATACCATATTTTGGCCTACCTTAAGGAAAAAGGCTAATAAATGAAAAAGTTCAAAAAATTAAGAAAAAAAAAAAATTGAATAATAAGGAAAAAAAACCCAAAAAATTAGAAAATCCAAAATGCCTAAAATATTAAAAAATCATAAAAGTGCCATGTAGTAGTCTATTTAAGTTGTTTTAGGGTGAAAAGAGTTTTTTGAGACCTAAAACAACTTTTAGAGTCAAAATAAGTATGTGAGATTTGACCAAATTTGAAATTCCAAACAAAAATGAGAATTTATTGAAAACCAATTTTTCTTACTTAGGTTCAACTAACTCATTTTGAAATATTTTAAAGTACGTATTTTTAGGACACCATAGCTTCAAATTGTGCTTGAATCACATATAAAATAAATATCTTATGGCCATTTGAAGTTCTTAATAAAAGCCTAATAAGAGTAGAAATCAAGTTGAAGAGAGGAATTTAATTCAAGAAGTTAAGGAATTAATTAGGTTTCATTTAGGGGGTATTTAAAAAAAAGGAAAAAAAGAAGAAGAAGAAACAATACAAATGCTAACAAGAGAAAAGGAGAAGAAAAACAACAAAAAATAAATAAATAAAAAGGAGAAAGAAAAAAAGAGAATGTGACAAGTGTCACCTCTATAAGGTAATACGTGTCTATGTGGTGATACGTAGCACCCATTTTTAAGTGCCACATGGCACCATTCTCTAGTCACCACATGGCATTGACATGTTGCCTTGTAGTAGATGATGAGATGCTACATTACGCTAATCGGATTGCATTACGTGGTGCCTACATAGGTTAAACTTTTACCTGTCTTCTCCTTCTTATCCTTAGTAAGTGTTGAGTAGAAGGTAATTTAATTATGGCATGTTTGGTTCATATTGCACCTATATTTTTTTACTTAATTTCAACAGATTTTTGTGCATCTAAATTCATGAAAAATATGGAAATATGTATTTTTATGGGTATCAAATATATTTTTATTGAAGGAAATTACACCAACAATAATAATAACAATGGCTAAATTATACACACAAAATATTTGCACTCGGTTTGAATTTGATAAATTAAATCTTCTTGATGTAAGCCTATTACAAAATTATCACATGGAAAATGGTAACAAGGCATAAATTAACAATTCCATATCATTAATTGCTAATAATTTGATTAGAAAAAAAGTGTCAAAATTGAATCAAAAAGAGAAAAAATGTAAAACTTGAGATATTCATTAAAGATGCAATAAAGATTCTTTTTTGATCAAATAACGAGGTTTCTTGAGCTTCAGTCCTAGCTCCATAGTATAAATAAGACCTCTTACACACAAATAATTAACAAGCTCCCATGTTCAAGAAATCGCCACTTTCTCTCTCTAGAAGCTTTGTTGCATACACTACCCTCTCTTTCTTCAATTTCTCACTCCTTAAGGTTAATTGAAGCAAACTAAAAATACAAGAATGTTCTTTACTCTCTAAGGATTAAAATCCATGAGTGAATTTTATATAATTATACTCCATAAGAATTTAATTTTGTTTTGAATCAAGAGTACCTAATTATAGGGTTTGTTCATGAAATTCTTTGTTTTTCAAGAAAACTAGGGATCTTACACTTACAATTTCTAGATATTGATTGAGGTTTTCGAAGATCAATGCATCGAGAGTTAGGAATCGCTGCCACCTCACCAAAAAGTGATCAAACTAGCCATCAGTTCACCAATGTGTGAGGTTAGTCTCTTTTTCTTTGTTTGTTATTATTTAAATTGCTTATTTGATACAAATTTGATCCATGATTCATTAAATAAATTGTTTATGTGATTTGTATAATAATGTACCTTGCTGTAAAATTAATTTATCAAATTTGATGTAATTTATGTAATCTACATGATAATATATAATATAGCAATATGGTGCTCTCCTAACGGTTTTGTACACTCTTATCAATGGTCCTTATGTAGTATGGGCTCTCCTTCGTGAAACTTTCCAACTCCAATTCTCACATAGCTTTTTCTATCATAAAATTATCCATGGTACTTATGTCTAAAAGAACTCACAAAAAAAGCTTATCCATAGTGGTGCATAACATAGTAAATTTCCTAAGATCATCTAACTTACATAGAAACTGAAAGCCACTAGTACCCTACTCTTCAAGCACCATATCAATAATTTTAAACTCATCAATATTGGGTTTTTCCTCCAAATTAGCCCCAAGCTCATGCTTCGATTCAAATTTCTCAAAATCTTGTTTTTCATCCTTTTGAAAATTCTCTTCTTTTGGGTTATCTTCATCCATCTCTTTGCATTTACTTAGGTATTCTTCTTCCTCACTCGAATCCTCTTCTTCACCATCTCTCTTTACTTCATTAATCACATTATATACCTCATTATCACTAGAGGCTTCTTCCTCAACTTCTTCAAATTCCTCTTCCATCTCATCATATATATCCTCCTCTAACTTAATTATAAGTTCTTCTTCTAATGGTGTAGACATATCTTAATCCATAGTCTCAATTTGTTCATTAACAAGATGAAAGATCCTCAGGCCTTCTATATATACATCAAAACATTTGCTTTCCACAAAAGTACAATTCATTCTCTCCTACACTAGATTTATTACCATTCCCATTAGATGTTCTAGCTTAGTGTCTTAGGTTTTGCTTGGTATTGCTAGGTAGTTGCCCTATGAATCTCTTGGTTAAGTTTTCATTATACTAATCCATCATTCTTTGTACATCTTGAAGTGAAGCCTCTTGCACATCCATTCTCACATCACATTTTTTAATGAAATTTCTCATTAATTGCTCAATGGCCTCTCCTTTTGAATTTTTCATTGGTGGAAATGGAAGTAGCGACCTAAGTTGTATCTTAGATCCTTAAAAACCTTTGTTTAATCCTCCTCCTTGATTACATCCCCTTAATAAATTAGGATGGTCTCTCTAGCTTGCATTGTAGGTGTTTGAGTAAGAGTAATAATTTCTCTATCCTTAATTAAAATTCACCACTACATTAATTTGCTCCTCTTAACTGTCTCTTCCGACTTGACAGCTTATGCTTACATGCTCTACTCCACCACATACACAACAATGCTTGTAAGTTTGCTTATGAATGCTAGAGCCGTTAGCTTGGTTGGCTTTTTCTATCTAAGTAAGTTAGGCAGTAAGCGATGCAACTTGCTCTCTAAATCGACTTAATTCTTCTTTTGCACTTATGCTTGCCACCCTCCTTGGTTAAGCTCTCTTAGAATGCTAGCCATGAGCACGTGATGCCATATGTTCAAACATTTGATGCACCTCTTAAGCACTCTTGCTCATTATACTTCCTCCAATAGCGGCGTCAACCATCATCCTTAATTGACTTCCTAACCATTATAAGAGTAGACCATGATGGGGATATTTCCTCAACAACTCTTTAAACCTTACCCAACTTTCAAATAACAATTCCCCATCAAGTTGTCCAAACTTAGTAATATCATTTCTCATTTTCATAGTCTTAGCTAGTAGGAAGAAGTAAGACAAAAACTTTTGAATAAGCTCATACCAATTAGTGATAGAATTGGGTGGTTGGGAATTTAGTCAACTTATTGCCTTGTCTCTCAATGAAAATGGGAATAACCTTAAGCTAATTACATCATTGAACACCCCATTTGTTTTCATAGTAATGCATAATGTTAGGTTCTCTTTTACTTAGTTTTGATGACAACAAAAAGGATTAATTGATTATTATGTTGCAAGATGTGTTTTGCAACAAAGGAATTTGAAGAATTTCTTTTTAAAAGAGGTAGATCTTTAGGTAGAAGATTGTACAAAGGAAAAATCAAAAGATATATGTATGTAGAAGTTGTTGTAGAACCTTTGGATGCAAAATAAAAGATTAAATGTTATGTATAAAATGTTGGAAGAAGCTTAAGTAGGAGGTTTAGTTGGGTTATGAAGCTTAGTTTGAATTGTAGTAGAAACTTGAAGTAAAAGTTCAAGGAGATTCACTAGAAGACTAGTAGAAGTTTATATAAAAGATTTAAAATAACATGTAGTGGAGAAATATGGTAAAAGCTTTAATGTGAAAAAATATAGAGCACTTGTAGAATCATTTGTAGAAGATTAAGAGTAGGTAATTTTGATAGTTTGTCAAAGCTACAAAAGCTCAAGTAGAAGCTCAGGAGGCTTACCTCCAATGGTTAATTATATTTAGGTAATATAATTAACCTGTTCCACTAAAGTAGAACAAATATCTTTAAAGATTAACACAAAAGCATATTCTCAACAAATTTGCCATCATTAAGGATAAAGATCAATATGGATATACAGATAAAGATGACTCAACAAAACTAAAAATCTGGTGTTACAAATCC
Organism: Lumnitzera littorea; assembly: GCA_024138015.1. NCBI lineage: Eukaryota > Viridiplantae > Streptophyta > Magnoliopsida > Myrtales > Combretaceae > Lumnitzera > Lumnitzera littorea. The sequence goes on along the minus strand of JAMXBB010000009.1, from coordinate 32,236,343 downwards.
AAATCAGGCTTGAGATAAAGATGAAGAGATTTGCCAAAAATTACTTGATTCAAAGCTAATCTATTATCTGCAATGTTCACCAAATTATTAGCAAAAATATCTCTTCTTGAACATTGAAGAAGAAGCTATAAATAATCAAAGTATTCAAATAAGCTAGATATAGAATAGGAGAGCAACATACATTTCTACTACTATCATGATCGATTTTCCTTAAACTAGAATTTTGAAGAATTATATTTTTCTCTTCAATTGTGTAATCTTTTGAGAACAAAATTTGTATGTAACTTTAAGAGAGTAGGATTATACTATAACTTATGATTAGTTTATATAGAGACTAGTGAGACAATGTAGTTATATGTAAAGGTCAAGAAGACCAAATATTGTACTCTCTTTTAAAGTTGATTGAATTGCTATAGTGAAACAATCGGTGAAGACAACAAGATCCCTAATGGTGAAGTTGGAAGAAAGGGCTAATACACGAGGTAGAACCTCTATAAAATCACTTACCTGATCTTCTTATCTCTTCTCTTTTATTATTATGTTGTTTTGGTTTCTATTTGATTGTCAAATTATTTTTCCATTTACAAATCTTGAGGAGGGTTAATGTTTTCATTAAGTTTTGCAAAAAATTTTACATTTACAATAAATTTACAACAATCAATTCACCTCCTTCTTGATTGTTAAACAAAACTAACAATTGATATCAAGGCCAAAGCTCTTTTATCATTTGAGTATAAGATTCAATGGTAGAAAATAATTTAACCATCTAAGCTAATAAGATATCCTATTTTGATGGCAATAACTTTGCTTATTGGAAATATAGGATGGAGACCGATATTCAAGCCATAGATTATGAATCACAGGACATTATTGAATCTGGAGATATTTATATCAGAGGCAAAGCAACTTTTGAAGATGACAAGAAGAAAGCTACCCTAAATAATAAGGCTAAGAATCTCTTACTCTTTTCAATAACTCCTTTTGAGTTCTATTTAATCTCTTCATGTAAATCTGCTAAGGATATATGGGATGTGCTTTGTCAAACTCATGAAGGAATTAGTACCATTAAAGAAACACATATTAACTCATTGCTACAAGAATATGAGCGTTTCTTGTTACAACAAAAAACCAAAGATTCTTTCAATCGACTCACAGCTATCACAAATGAACTATCTTCATGAGGAAAAAAAGATTAATGAAGCTAATATTGTTAGGGAAGTGCTATGAGTACTCCTTATGGTCCAAGAGTGAAGATGATTGCCATTGAGGAGGCTTGCAACATAAGCAAACTTACCCTTATGTAGTTAAGGAGTAAGCTTACAACTTATGAATTAGACTTCTTAAGCAAAGAAGATGAGCAAGACTCAAAGAAAAAAACCTTAGCGTTCAAAGCAAAAGATATTGATATAGATTCAAATGATGAATAGTCAAGTGATGAGGAAAGAGATGTTACTCTTCTAGCAAGACGGCTCAATTGAATTCTTAGATCAAGAGATAAAAAAGGTTCATGTTCAAGAAAATTTAAATCTAATAAGTTATTCAATGATGTAGGTAAAGCATATAAAGAAGAAAAGAAGAAGGAGAAAAAAGAACTTATATGTTACGAGTGTAAAAAACCAGGCTATATAAAATATGAGTGTCTAGTTCCTGTGAAGAAAATGGAAAAATTTAAGAAGAAGAGAAAAGCCCTGATGGCCACTTGAAGTGATTTAGATGAATTAGAAATAGAGAATGAGGAATCATATGAATATCAAGGAGAAGAAGGAAATCTATGTTTGATGGCCTTCTCTAAGGTAAATTAAGAATCTGAACTTGAGTCTCTTCCTAATGATGTTTATATAGAGATTGAAAGAGCATTGAATGCACTCTCTAAATCCAATGCCAAGATCTCTAAACTGGATAATGAGATTCGAGCTTTAAAAAATGGAAAGGAGGCTTCAACCTAAACACATGCTATTTTGGTGAATGAGATATATTCTCTCAAATCTGAGAATGAGGTTTTAAGGGAAAAAAAGAGAGAGAGAAAAAAAAAAAAACGAGTTTTCCAAAGAAAATCAAATTTTAAACAATGGTTTGAAAACTAAAGTCAAAGAACTATCTCACTCAATAAAATCCACTTTCATCAAATTTGATAAAAGAAATAAAAAGCTTCAAATGTTATTATCTAATTAAAGAATAGATCAATCTAAAGTTAGATTGGGATATGAAATTGGTCAATGCTTAAATGCTTCATCCAAAACTATGCTTATGAAAGCTATGAACAAAAAACAAAAGGAGTCGATGGCTTAGACACTAAACAAAGGAAAGAATGTAATTGATAGTAGAGGGTATAGTAGAAAATACCTAATAGAACCAAAATTCAATAAAAATAAAAGTAGAAGGTATAGTAGAAGGTACCCTTTATGTAATAAAAGTCAAGTAGAAGAAAATAAGTATAGTTGTTCTTCATCTTATGTGTTGTTAGTGAATTTTGAGGGTCAGAAATATTTTGCAAAGATAAGAAAACTACTTGGTACTAAGGCCAGTTTAGTGCGGCCAGTCCAGTGAGAAGGGTAAAGTTAAGAAGTTAAAAATTTTTAGATATCTCTTATAGAGTTTCATTCCCGTATTTATAGGAGATTATTATGTCATGTCTAAAGGAGTAGTTATCAGAGTAACTGTTGAGACACGTAGAAGCTTGTTGATTAGACACCTTCCCTAAAATGTAGGGAGAACAGGAAATTATGTAATATAACTGTATTTGTGATAATTGTTCACACCATTAACTTGAATTTGAATCAGCAACTCAACTATGTCACTTAGTGTAGTGCCGAGAATGTAGATCACTCGGTAATATGCCAAGAATATAGATAATATGGCTTGTCGGTAACCGAATAGATGAGTAAGATGTGTGGACAAAAATTGACTAGCAACATTTGCCCGTCAATTCCTATGTTCGAGAATTCGACAAAGAGAGTAATACATAATGCTCTAGAGGTCAAGTAAGGTGCAATTCTTTAGATGCCGAGTGAGATGGGCAATAAGATGGTTTGTATCCTAATTGGGAAGTTGCAACTTTCAAATTCCCGCCTGTTCAAGAAGCCAAAAAGTATGTGGTATGACACGTTGCTGTAGTCATCATTATACCATAGGCCTAATAACTATTGGGGAGTTGTTAACCGTTGGATTTTTGTTGCAAAACACATGTCAACAATTCGTACCACTATCTAATTAGCACATCATTACCATAAAAAAAAAATTTGCAGTTACGAGGATAAGCTGTTTGTATTTAAAGGACTTTTCAAAATCATAATTCATTTCTACTCAAAATCACAAACAACTTTTCTTGCTCTCTTGTCTTTACTCTCACGCTCTTCAACTTCTATGATAATAGTCTTCATAATCATTTAGGTATGGCTTGCAACGTTGTTTGTAGACTGGTTCTCTTCGATTCTGAAGCAACAAAAACTAAGGCTACTTCTCTCCCCCAAATAAGGAGCGAAGTAGCATGCTCTTTTAGTGGTTCGACCAACAATATTGAGGAAAGGTAGGATAAACCCACCTGGATAAATGCTCTTATTATGGATAATTATCTGAAGGACGAAGAAGGAAAATCCTTGATAAGATATCTATATAACAACATAGTCTATTATCGTGATTCTCTAGATGGGATTGCCAGTTCTGCCAATAGAGTTCTTGTCATGAAATACAACCAGTAGTAGTAAGATCTTCCTAGAACATGGAATCTAAGGAGGTTGAGAGAGAAAGAGAGGGTATGTTTCCTAAGGGATCGTGAATTCCATGTATACTTGAAATATTTAGATTTTAGGTTACGCTTCCCTTTCTCGGCTTTTGTGAAAGGCTTCTTCAACTACTTTAGAGTCGCACTAAGTATGTTCTCACCCAACACGTATCGGTTTATAGTAGCTTTTGAGATAGTTTGTGAAAAAGTCAAAGTTATGGCTATGCCTAAACTATTTTATCTCTTTTTCATAGTTAGGAGGTAGCCTGATGGGTGGTACTTTACTGTTTCAAGGCATGGATTGAAGTTCATAGATGGGTTAGAGTCTAAGATCCACAAGTGGCATGATAAATTCACGTCAATAGTATCTAATGAAGAGCTGGACTTATGGACTTAATGGACTGAGCCAATCTACAGTAAAGATATAGTCCTGATGCCGAATGATGTAGTGGTAGCAAAGAAAATTTAGGAAAGGAGGAAGAATAAAATGCTCTTTTGGGACGCCAAGAGAATTATACAGCATTATAAAAGCGGAGATCCAATCTTTTTTGAGAAAGAAGGTACGTTAATGAGTTACCACTATACCAAGTATAGCCACAAGAGGAAAGTTATTCTTGCAACTTAGGGGGAGAATTGTCGCTTTTGAGCCTTGCTCAGCATGGAGAATGTAAGTTTATTCTTTTCCCATATTAATATTAACTTGTTTGCTCATGTTGTAGATATGGGTGCTGGCGAGGTAAATCCTGCCAAGCTACTAACCCAGGCAAAGGCCAAAAAATCAAAGGTGAACAAAAGGGTAACTACAACAGTGCCTACCACTTGGCCTACTGTTGTAAAGAAAACGGCAAAAGAAAACACATCTAAGCAAGCAACAGTATAGAAGAAGGTGTTATGGCCATTTGACAGGCGGAACGAGGGCAAGAAAACAATGTTGACTGAGGTCCTTTATTTTGTGGAACCTTCGGTTGAAAATATTCAACCATCTATTGAGCTAAAAAAGGTAGGCTGAAAGAGCCAACCCCGTAGGGAAGCTGAAGATGTTACTGTTGTCGAAGGGTCATCGTTGGTGCTGGAGGTAGTTCTTAATACTGATAAGAGACCGGGAAAGGAACTTGTCGGCCAACCCCTTACTAAAAGGTCCAAGAGTTTAGATGAGAGGACGAAGGAGGCAATGCGCTCTAAAGCTCTTAGCATCACCAGGGCTGAATTCGTCCCTAACAAGGAGGTTAGCGAGTACTTCATCTCATGTTGGAGCCAAAATGTTTTCGATACTGGCTTAGCCCTAGGTAATAAGACAAAATCTTTGGCCTTGATGGAAGGAATTATTCTTCCAAAGGATAGGGATATTGTGAAGAAGGATGTCAACAAGGTTGGTAGTTATAATAAGGCCCATATTGCGACCAAGTTATATGATGTGAGTATCTGTATGCATCTTTATAACAATTGAATTTACTTAGTTATTGATATTCGGTTACCTTTTTAGATGAGCAGCCACATTTTGACTGCTTTAGATGAGGTTGATAGGGAGACAAAAAAGGTAAGATCTATAACAGTCTTCATGTATTTTGTCAAGTCATTTCGGGTACTCAACTTATTAAATGAAATTGTCGTAGAAAATTGAGGATGCATATAATGCATTTAAAGCCCAAATTGCCACTATCGACAACGCGAGGATAAGGGTCAAGATGGAGGCAAGAAAGCTCTAAGAAGACCTTACTGTTGAGAAGTTAACACATACCCTTATTACCGATGAAGTCTCGAGCTTAAAGGCCAAAATGGAAGAGCAGTACAAAGAATCTAAAGGCCTAAAGGAGGAGCTATAGAAGAAGAAAGAAGAGCATTGGGGGCTAGGCCAAACTCTTTGCATGATGAGTGACGAGGAAGACAAGCTTAAAATACAAATTAAGGAGTTTAAGACCAATAACTTGAACTTACAAAGCCATGTTGCCAAATTGGAGAAGACTCTGAGGAGAGGACTATCAGTTGAAGAGACCTTTGATATAGTCACTTTTAGTCAGCAGTATGAGAGACTTCTACGAAAGAAGTTATTGGAGGGTGTCTAAGCAGCAAGAGAGGAGATGCTGAAGCTTCACCCTGATTATGATCTCTCCTACCTCAACTTTGTCGAAGTGGATGATAAAGTCAATAGTGATGACAAAGAGGTAGGTGTTGAGATCATTGAGGGTAATCATGAAGCTCATACGAAAGATCTAAAGGAAGATGAGGAGTGTTTATCAAAAGAAATCCCCTATATATGGAAAGAGAAATCTATTGGCTTTAAGACCCCAGGTGCCAAGAAAGAAACTTGCTTAGAGAAAGTCCCAACCTTTGATCCAAAAATACTTCTACTGATTCTGAGAGTAGGCCATAAGATTTTCTTTATATTCTTTGTACCTTTCATCCTCTTATGTAATTGTTTGAAGGAAATATTTTTCATATAACAAGCTATACATTTGTAACTGCATTGATTGAATGAAATATCTTTCATATGACTATTTTCATTATGTTTTTTTCATGCACTACAAGTTCCTTATGTTCTATTTCACACGTTCTTATTCATTAACATGTTTCATTTCTCACATTAATTATTTTTCAGCATGTTTTATTTCACACACCTAACTAATTCTCGGTATGTTTTATTTCTCATGCCTAACTATTTCTCGACATGTTTTATTTCATACGCATAATTGGTTCTCAACATGTTTTATTTCACACGCCCAATTCATGCATCTTTATAGACATTATCCATTAGCCGTTTGAGACATGGACTAACCACATTACTCAGTTGTATGATTAATTTATGCAATTCGTTAACTGTGATAAGCTAAAACTTAGGTCAGTTCATTTATCGTGCAGCCTAAAACTCATTAACTCAGCAATCATAAAGAAGAATAAGAAACATAATGAGATTTCAAACATAATTCGCATAAAAAAGTACTGTAGTCTTACAAGCATGTAGGCTATTACCTTACAAATAAGTAAATATGAACATCATCCTAACAATTCTGTACATTCCATGCTCGAGGGATGATAGATTTATCTAACTTTCTAGTCAATAGGCCCCTTCTCCAACGACTTCTTGAATCTTAACAAGATCCTCCCAGTTCGCACCGAGCTTCCCTTGACTCACTTATGCACCAATAGCTTCCATCTTTCAGTAAACCAGATCTTTAGGTTGAAAAACCTTGTGCTTCACTTTCTTATTGTAATACCTTGTCACTCTATGCTAGTATGCTACGACCTTAGCTCTTATAATATCCCAAACTTCATCAATGGTGTCCAAATTCATTATTAATCTAACTTGATTACCCATAACATTGAAATTCTACATCCGTAGATTTAGCAAATCCAACTCAATCAGAAACATAGCTTCCATGCCATATGCTAACCTAAAGGGTATCTCCCTAGTCACATTTCTATGAGTGGTTCGATACCCCCATAAAACAATTGGTAGTTCATCGACCCATTTCCTCCTGACTTGATCTACTTTCCATCTTAGGTTGTACAAAATGATCTTGTTTATGGCTTCAACTTGTCCATTCATCTGAGGGTGCGCTACAGACGTATAGTTGAGGTGAATTTTGTACTTTTTGCAAAATGCTTAGAACTTATTTTTATCAAACTGCAGTCCATTATTGGTGATTATCATGTAAGGAACTCCGAATCTTGATATGATGGAACTAAAAACGAATGCTTCCACTTTTTGCTCAGTGATCTTCACCATTGCTTCGACTTCTACCCATTTAGCAAAATAATCTACAGCAATAATGACGAATTGTCATTGGGCAGTAGACTTCAGAAAGGGTTTGAGCATATCTAGCTACTACTAAGTGAAGGGCTAAAGGTTGGTTAGGCTACATAACTCAGTTGCAAGTGTATGACTCGGTGACTTGTACTTCTAGCAGTGAGGGCAGTACCAAACAACTTCTTTTGCATCTTCTCTCATGGTCGACTAATAATAGCTGATTCGTAGTGCTTGAACATATAATGTCTACGCTTTTATGTGGTTACTACATACACCTGCATGCAACTTGCATAACACCCTTTAGGAATCTCTCGAAGGAAGGCATTAAAGATAGGGTTGTAATATGCTGTGTTTGTATAGTTGACCATCAATCAACGTATAGTTCATAGCCTAAGAAGCCAATCTTCATGCTCCTTTCTTATTATCTAAAAGAATACTGTCTCTCAAATAATCCACTAGTGGATCCATCTAAGATTCTTCTCTTGGGCAAGGAGCTAACTTACCGCTCTACAAAAGAGTGGATAAACTTTTATGTGGAAGAAATTTGACAAAAAGTTTGTCGCTCAATTTAGGGAATGCCATACTGGCTAATTTTGACAACTTATCAATAGCAATATTCTTGCTTCTTAGAATTTTGTAGGTGGTAAAAGTTTGAAATTCTTCTACGAGCGTTCGTATCACCAATAGGCACTTACTCATCTCCTCTTTCTTTGCCGTATAACTTCTCGTGACTTGATTCACCACTAATTGCGAATCAAAGAACACTTCAAGTTTCTTGATGACAATCTCTTTTACCAGTTTCAGTCCGGCAATCAAAGCTTCATACTCTATTTCATTGTTACTGGGCAAGAATCCAAATTTTAAAGCATAATGAACTTTAACATTGTAGGGGCCTTAAAGAACAAGGCCTGAACTACTTCCTTCTTTCATTGAAGAACCATCTACATAAAGGAACAGAATAGGTTTCTCATAAACTCCACTATATCTTCATTACCAATGAACTCAGCTACAAAATCTGCCAATGCTTGAGCCTTTAGTGTCATTCTGGGTTTGTATTGTATGCCTTAGGCACTCAGATCTAAGGCATATTTTATCATTCTCCTAGAGGAGTTAGGTCATTACAATGCTTACTACAATAGCTGATTAGTCAGCACTATGATCTGGTGAGCTTAAAAATGCGGCTTTAACTTCTTTGTTAAGGGAACTACTGCTAAAACAAATTTTTCAATTTTTGTGTACCGAAGCTCTAGCCCTTGTAAAACATGACTCACGTAGTAAATGGGTCAATGCTATTTGGCATCAATTTGGACCAATACAAAAAAAAAAAAAAAAGAGCTCGACAACTAATCGATAGATATAAATATAAATTCCTTCTTGAAATAGGTGTCGAGAGTATTGGTGGCGATGCAAGGAACTCTTTGAGATCTTTGAAAGCTCTTTCATAATCGTTAGACCACTTGAATTCTTTCAAATTCTTTAAGATTTTAAAGAATTTCGTACACCTATTAGCACTTCTCAACACAAATTTGTTGAGGTGACTATATGCTCGGTGAGTTCCTACACTTCCTTAACTGTGTGAGGGGATTTTATCTTCCTTATCGCCTCAATCTTTCTTGGGTTAGCCTCAATGCCATACCGATTAACCATATATCTTAAAAATTTTCTTGATGTTGTGCCAAAGACGCATTTCTATGGGTTGAGTTTCATGCTATATCTTCTTAATGTAGTAAACTTCTTCTTAAGGATAGCAAGATGTTGATCCTCCTTCACACTCTTCATAATTATGTCATCGACATATACTTCAATGTTTTTGTTAATCTAAGGTTTGAACATCTTGGTAACAAGTCTTTGGTACATTGCACTGGTGTTTTTCAACCCAAAAGGCATCACCATGTAACAATATGTTCTAAAATTGGTAACAAAAGGCATATGGACTTCATTATCCTTATCTATCTTGATTTAGTTGTAACCAAAGAAGCATCCATAAAACAAAGTAATACGTATCCAGTGGTTGCATCTACTATCTGATCAATTTTCAATAGTGGAAAATAATCCTTAGGATAGGCTTTGTTGATATCTGTGAAATCTATGAACATTCACCACTTGCTGTTAAACTTCTTAACTAGCATACAATTGGCTAGCTAAGTTGGATAAGGCTCTTTTTGAATAAATCCTACCTTTAATAATTTCTGGACTTCTTCCTCTATTGTTACTTGTCTCTTTGGTGCAAAATGCCTCTTCTTTTGTTAGACCACCTTCATATTTGGATCAATCTGGAGCTTATGTACAATAACTTCTCTTGGGATACCTAGCATGTCTAAAGGGGCCCATGCAAATATGTTAGTGTTGACTTACAAGAAGTTGATTAAACTTTGCTAAATATCTACTAACAAGGGTTTCCTAATCTTCATAGTTTTCTTAGGGTTATCTCCTAAAGAAATTTCCTCAGTATCACTCTCAGCATTCTTTATGTCGACTGACTTGCCTTCTGGACAGGTTTCCACCTAAAATACCTCTTCTCATCTTAAAGCCCTCATGTATAAGGACCTTACCAATTGCTAGTCCCCTTTGTATATGCCAACTCCCATGGAAGTAGGGGACTTGGCTTTAAGATGTACAGTTGAAGGGACAATGTTAAATAAATGTTGATACAGCCGTCCTGTTATCATGTTGTATGGGGACCAACATTTGATGACGAGGAAGTCCACTTTACGCTTTGCAATATGCTTGTCATCACCGATCTGTATTAGCAAAGAAATTAGCCCTTAAATTGGTTGGTTGTTAAAGGCATATAGATCATACTTGTAAGATCTTAGCTATGCCTTGATCTTCCTATGTCAATAAGAATCTTCTTGACTTCAAAGTTTGCGATTCTTGCACTGATAACTAATATGTCATCATGCGGTCTCTGGATGCCCTCAAAGTCATCCTCTATGAAAGAAATTATGTTATCGATCCCAACCTTCTTGCCTTGGATGTTGTAAACATAATTTTTGGCATTCGTCAAACTCAAAGAGCTTGATTGGCCGATAGTAGGTCTACCAACAATGGTGTTGATCACTTCATTGGGTGCTCTGTTGGGATTTGCATCCCTTATATCTTTCCTAGCTACAGTTAGCCAAGTATTATTCTCTTGTTCCTTATGTTTTCTCTGGGATGGTCTATCGACATTTTTGGTGTCATGTACTAAGAATTTTCGTAAACCATGTCGAATTGCATCTTTAATCGTGTTCTTGAGCTGTATGCATTCATCTATGTTATGACCCTTGTTGTGGTGGAAGTCATGATACTTGTTGGAATTTCTCCTCAAGAGATTTCCTCTCATTCTTTTCGACCACTGTAGAATGCTTCACTACCCACGTACCTCCACCAATATGTTTGAAATTGGATGATCGACTGGTATGTAGGATGAAAATGTTAGAATTCTTAGTCTCTTTCTCTCAACATTTGGACTTTGATCATCATTTGAGCTGAGTCTGTCCTTCACACTTTTTCTCTTATCGTTTTTTTTATCTCCTCTATTTTGATCAGCCTCTCTCTAAGCCTTTATGTTATCTTCTTGATGGATGTATGAGGTGACTTTAACCTTGAACTCGACGAAAGTTTTCGGCTTGTTCTTTATGAGAGACTTGAAAAAGTCTCCATGAGGCTTAAATTCATCGATCATGGCATTGAGGGCCATATTCATGTCCAATTCTAGGATTTGAACCATCTCAGCCATAAACCTAGCCAGGTAGTCTCTGATTGACATATCTGATTTTTGTTTGATTGTGTTAAAGATTGAGGAATTCTTAACAGGAAGTTTGCTTATAAGGACATGTTGAAGAAACACTTCTACTAATTCATGGAAACAAGAAATGGTGTTTAGTTTTAAGTGTTTAAACCATGTATTGGTTGCATTCCTCAAGGTTGAGGGAAAAGCTTAGCAAGCTACTGTAACACTCAAACCATGTAATTTGGCCAATGTACGGTAGTACTCCGAGTGATCTTTGGGGTCCTTTGTTATGTCATAAGTTTCAAACTACAACAGCTTGATTTGCCAAGGTATCACTTCCTTCAAAATTGTTGGAACAATAGGAATCTTCTTGATTTAGAATTGCTTGCTCGATGCAGCAAGGGTACTGACATACAAGGGGTCCGCATGGTGCACCTATTGCGGTTGCTTACCTTTGTCATTCTTTTTGAAATCAAGAGCCGAGGGTCTCATCATAACCTCAGCTTGCTTTTTTTGTAACTCAGGTGAATAAATTGGATCATCGCTATTATCGGCATTGTGATTGCCATACTCACTATTCTGATTTGGATGAATACTATTAAGAAGGAGGTTAAGGATCTATTCATGTTTTTTGTTCAACTCTAAGTTTTCCTTAGCCAATTCAATGCATAATTGCTTAAGCTTAGCCAGTCATTGCTCATCAGTATGCCAACTCTCCCCTTTATGGTGTTGGGAGGAAGTGCCAGCACCTGTACTCTTGGTCATTCTAGTTTTAGCCATGTGGGTGTGTTTAGGAAAAATAGATGATGCCAAATGTTGTTAGTGAATTTTGGGGGTTGGAAATATCTTGCAAAGATAAAAAAAATACTTGGTACTAGGGCCAGTTTGGTATAGTCACTTCAATGCCTAAGTTAGTAAGCAGGAATGAGAAGGGTAAAGTAAAGAAGTTAAGAGTTATTAGATATCTCTTATAGAGTTTTATTCCCATATTTTTAAGAGATTGTCATGTTTAGAGTAGTAGTTATCGAATTAACTGTTGAGATACGTGGAAGCTTGTTGATTAAATACCTTCCCTGAAATGTAGGAAGAGAAGACAGTTATGTAATATAACCATACTTATGATAATTGTTCGTGCCACAAACTTGAATTCAAATCAGCAATGGATTTGTGTCACTCAGCGTAATGCCGAGAATGTAGATCACTCGGCAATATGTCGAGAATATAGATTACACGGCTTGTCAGCAACCGAATAGACGAGTAAGATAGGTGGAGAAAAACTGACTATCAACACTATCCATGCTTCTTTTGTAATAAAATAGGTCACATAAAAGAACATTGATTCAATCTATTTTGATGAATGTAGGAGCGCAAAGCAAACTATTGTGGAACCTAGTATCTTGACAATGGTTGTTCAAACCACATGACTAGAAGTGCTTTGCTGTTCACCAGTTTGATATGGAAGGAGGAAGGTCATGTCACATTTGGAGACAATGGAAAGGGTAATATAATTGGCTATGGTTTTATTGGCATTTCCCCCTTCTCTATTGAAAATGTTTATCTTATGAAAGGTCTAAGGTACAACCTACAAAGTGGCAATCAACTATGTGATAAAGGACATAAAATAATATTTGAAAAAGACAAGTGTTATGCTTATGATAAAAATGGTGAATCTTTGTCGTTTGACCCATCCAAAGTTTTAACTAAAAAATGTTTCTTAACAATTACTAATAATGCTCACACCTTGCATAAAAAATTGGGATATGTTAATTTTCATTATTTAGAAAATCTTTTAGAAAACAATTTGGTGTATGGATTTCTTAAAATAAACATAAAAAAGATATTAATTGTAACTCTTGTCTAAGAATAAGATTGTTTTTGTGCCTCACAAAAAGATTAAGGTAATTTTAACAAATAAGACTTTAAAACTTCTTCATTTAGATCTATTTAGCCCAACTCGAACGATAGGTTTTGGTATGAACAAATATGGTCTTGTGATCGTAGATGATTCTTCAAGGTACAATAGGTTCTTGTTTTTACAAAATAAGAGTGATGCATTTAAAAACTTTGAAATTTTCACTGAACTTGTCCAAAATGAAAAAGGTGATTCCATGGTCAATTTGAGAACTGATCATGGAGGAGAATGTGAAAACTATGATTTTATAACATATTGTGAAAATCATGGTATCACTCACAATTTTTCTATGCCTTACACTCCACAACAAAATGGAGTTATTGAGTGTAAAAATCACATTATCCAAGAGATGACTCATACCTTGTTTAATAATAATAGAGTAGCTAAGTTCTTTTGGGCCGATGCTACTTGTACAACATGCTACATTATATAAAGGAAGAAAACCAACAATCTTATACTTTTATGTCTCCAGATGCAAGTGTTATGTAAAAAAGAATAATGCTAACTAAGGAAAATTTGATGAAAAGGCCAATGAAGCTATTTTTCTAGGATATTCCTTAAACAATGAAGCTTTTTAAGTTTATAATAAATCAACTAAAGTAATTGAAGAATCTATTAAAGTAAAATTTTGTGATGATTTGAGAAGAGAAAAGACAAATGAAGATATCCCATTGATGATAAGTAATAAGGATGAGAAAAGTAAGACCTAGCAATTTAAACCATCTCATCCTCCCAAATTAACAATTGGAGATGTCCAAACTAGAGTTCAAACATGATCCAAACTACAAAACATAGAAAATCACTTTGCTATGTTATTTGAAGAACAACCAAACTCTATCAAAGTTGCATTGAAAGATTTAAATTAGATTAACGCCATGCAAGAAGAATTAAATCAATTTCATAAAAACCAAGGGTAGACTCTAGTTTAAATATCGCCTAATAAGACCATAATTGGAACTAAGTGAGTGTTTAAAAGTAAGTTGGATAAAAATGGAAAAGTTATATAAAATAAAGCACGGTTGGTGGCAAAAGACTATTCACAAGAGGAGGACATAGATTATGATGAAACCTGTGCTCCTATTACTCGATTAGAAGCAATTCGTCCCTTACTTACATATGCTTGTTTTAAGAACTTTAAATTATTTCAAATGGATGTGAGTTATTAAATGGATATATCAAAGAGAAGGTTTATGTAGAACAACCCCCTGGATTTGAAGAATTATTTAAGGAAGATTTTGTTTTTAAACTAAGAAAAGCTTTATATGACTTAAAACAAGCACTTCGAGCTTAGTACAAATGGCTTAGTGAGTTTCTTATTAAGAACAGTTTTAGTAGAGGAAAAATAAATAGAACCTTGTTTCCAAAACATTATGGTAAAGATATCCTGGTTGTACAAATTTACAATGATGACATCATCTTTAATTCTACTAATGAACATTATTGCAAAGAATTTTCTAAGATGATGTAAACCCTTAAAATTATCAACCTAACTTTTGTAATAGACTCAACCATGTTAGATAATTTAGGAATCGACAAGGCTAATGAAAATGAAAACCCTAAAAGAATTATTTAATCGCGTAAGAAACTTTTCTACCCTAAATGTTTCTAAATGCTTAAGATTTTATTCAAAAGTGATAGAAACCCTAAAAATGATTATCTTAAAGACATATGTGCACTAATCCAACATGATACACCCGAAAACCCTAATTGATAATATAATGCTCATCTTTTGTCCAATTCACTAGTAAAGGGTTAGAGATGACCCTTATTTATGTTTATATGATTTAAATCCTTAGGTAATCCATTAGAAATTAAGATAATGAGTCATAGATTATATTCACTCCTTAAGTAAGTGATTAAGATAGTTTCACTTGGAGTTAGGGTAATAGTTGAAGATTAGGTTATATGTAGTGAACTTTAATACTCAAATTAGTGCTTTTTGCATTTGTTATTCAAAGTAGTTTATCAAATGAGATATATAAGCTATAAAGACCTAAAGTAAGATCTCATCAACAATGTTTCCTAATCAATTCATCAAATATCTCATTTCCCCTCATTTCCTTCATTTTTCCTCTAATTTCCCTTAATTACTACATTATGTGCACAAAATTACACATACTTAAGGAATGTTGACTAAGGTAATGCATGTTGACCAAAGTCAAAGGGTTGACCAAAGTCAAAGGGTTGACCAAGTCAACATTTTGAAAAGTCAAAGGTTTTAAGAGATAAGGAAAATATCTTAGTTTCTTAATGATGGTTTTCTTTTCTTTTCCTTTTGATTTTTCTTTTCTCTTCTTTACAATTGTTGCCGTCCACAATTCTCCCATCTTGGCCCCACCATTTGTTGTCTTCCATAATTGAAAACAAAACAAAAAAAACAAAAACAAAACCTCCCTTTCATGTCGTGAACTTCCCTCCCCTCTTTCACTTTCATTCCTTTGCTTTTGTCTCCATAAACTTCAACAAAATTAAAGGTATGTCTTTAAGTTGTTTTATGTTACTTTATGTTATTCATTAGTTAGTTAATTAGGTAGATTAGATAAGTAGTTAGGTGTTTAGTGAAGTCTTGAAGAAGAGGAAACAAAGTTTCCATCTTTAAGTATAGAAAATGAAGAATCATGAAAGAAATGGAAGAAATACATGTGTATATACTCTTAGATATGTGTACATAAAGAAATACCAAAGGAATACAAGTATATGAACCTTTATACATAAGTATGTATCATGTACATAACCTAACTTAAGCCCATATCTAACTATATATGTATATACTATACTAAATACATACATAGAAATACAAAAGGATGGAATTGAGAGGATTTTCTTAAGGAAAAATTTGGCATACGAATTTTTAGTATAAAAATACGTATCCAACCGTATAGGTATATGAGTAGGTATACATGTATAAATACGGTATAAATATATGTAGATGTATAAGTATATGTATGTATAAGGCATATGTACATAAGTATAAGTAAGCGACAAATGTACATAAGACATGTACATATGACATAAGCATAAGGTAATGCTTATGTAATCAAATGATGAGGTAGATGATGACATAAGCATATGATGACATAAGCAATGACATAAAGAAAAGATGATGTAAGTAATGACATAAGCATAGGTTTAGAAAATGAGAAAAATAAGAAAAATGTAGGTAATTAGGTACTAAATTTAGTAAATCCTAATACACCTTGTAAACTAGATTATACCTAAATCAGTACATGAATTAGTAAAAGCAAAGTAAAACCCTAAATTATAAGAATTTAAGGAATAAAGGATATAAATATAAGTAATAAGAATACTTAAGTATTATAGCTAAAAATTTCTATAAATTTAGTTCATAATGTAAAATAGGGGTCTTAACATCCAAAACAAACATTACCATATGAATATACGTCCGAAAACGATGAAAAACGACTATAAATTCATAAATATTAGAAATAAAACGAAAAAGTTATATACGATTAATAATAAAGTCTAACCGGGTAAAAGTTGATAGTAGTCTAAGTAGAATTAGGTAATTAATTGTTTAGAATTATTAGTTAATTTAAGTACTTATTAGCCTTATCAAATCATAATGATCAGGTGACCTTGAGGAGCGTGAGGACCTCCCGATCGACTACTACGATTAGGACGAATCACCATGGCCGAGTGAGTATTTACCCAATGACTCCATGCTTGTTTTGTGATTGTAGATAATGGACTTGAATACTATTGTTAATTGATGATTGTGTGGGGTTTGGGAAACGCCTGTGTATGCTGGTATGTCTTACGTTGTGAACTTATCTTAACTATTGATAATGCTATGTTTGTTGCATGGTAGGATAGAAAATGATTGTGTGTACAATTGGATGGTCATAGCATAATTTGAACCTAATTATACTCGGCCAATAAAAAAAGAAATTTGGACATGCATAGCATAGATACTATTCCGGCCATCACATCACACGGAGGTAAAGAGAGGCCATTCGGGGGTTGATATTATTAATTTATTTGGTTATGTACGGTGCACTCGTACAAAATGACCTTACCTTGGCCCACGGGAACACTAGGCGTTGGAGGCGCCAACCGCCTGGCTAAGGGTCAAGTCTAGAGGCCTCCGTTTAGGGGTGAGTGTGGACTACGGGGGCCCACTCACAATTATACTAGAACTTGGGTTTTATGAAAATAACAGAATTATTTGATATAAGTACGGAATGTGGAATTCCGTAGTAAAGTAAGTTCTAGTATAATACCCAGATCTGATTGGTGCCGTGTAAACTCCAACCCTGACTTCGGAGAGCGTTAAATCTGAGTTACGTATATGAACTAGTTAATTATACGTATTGTTTGGCATTCTGGTTGATCATTCATTCATATGCTTAAATATAATGTGCCTATAACTTGTTTGTGGTGTGGCTGAGGGTTTTGCTCACTAAGCTTAGGCTTACACCCCTTTAGACTTTTGTTGTAGGATAGCCTGTTCATAGAGGCAGGACGAGGGATGCCGCAGGTTAGCTTGGGAACTTGGGCAAGAGCGAGCTATTATGTGTACTGAGAGAACAGTTTATGTAGACTTCTACTCGTGTACTTTTGTTTATCTTATTATTATAAACCTAGACATACTTAAACGCTGTGTATTGTAAGCTTTATAACTTAAATTTTATATAAATATGTTTGTGTAATGATATCATGTGAGTCTGGATGTTCTTTGGAAACTAGTGGTTGTAGAGTCTTGTATATTGTGTGAAGAGTTCCTGATTGGAAGGGTAACCAATCAGGGGTTCTTTGTATAGTATACGGCGTCTGCCACGACTAGGCCGTCCTCAATTCATGACAGATGATACAGGTTGAATTTAAGATATCAATAATGGATGACTTAACCTGTTTCTTAGGCTTGCAAATTAAGCAAATACATGAAGGCATATTTATACACCAAGAAAATCATACTCGCTAAATAATCAAGAAGTTCGGCTTTGAAAGTGATAAAGGTGTTTCAACTCCAATGAGCATATCAATAAGGTTAGATTTAAATATTGAAGGTAAGTGAAAAACTCTATTAAAAACTTTATAGATGTCGTATTAGATCATTATTGTACTTAGCAACTTCTAGAACTAACATCTTATTTAGTGTTTGTTTGTGCACATGTTTCCAAAGTTCTCTAACTAAAATGCATCTTATAGTTGTTAAAAGAATTTTCAAATACCTATTAACTACATCCAAGCTTTATATTTATTATCCAAAGAATCAAAATATTGATTTAGTTGGATATTTAGATACAAAGTATGCTGGATGTAAAGTTGATAGCAAAAGTACCTTTGGTACTTATCGATTTTTAGGTGATAAATTGGTTTCTTGATTCTCCATAAAACAAAATTCTATTACCTTATCAACAATTGAAGCAAAATACGTTTCAATAATGTTGTGCTCAAATTTTGTGGATAAAACAACAAATGTTAGATTATGAGATAAACTATAAAAATGTACTTAATAGATGTGGTAATATTAGCACCATTAATTTAACAAAAAATCCCGTGCATCATTCAAGATCTAAACATATAAAAATAAGACATCATTTTATTAGAGATTACATATCAAATAGAGATATAAATATTGAATTTATTCCAACTGATTTGCAGTAGGCTGATATTTTTACTACACCATTAAAAAAAAAAAAGATTTGAATATATAAGGAATGAGCTAGGAATTAGCAATCAATTATCTTGAAAACTATCTGCACCTTTCCCATAAATAAATTGCATGTAATCTCCCACATCTCCACTTTCTCACGTGTTGGTTTTTAATAAACTATCTAACCTTGCTATGTTATTCTCTTGCCTTTTTTGAAAACATCTCTTCATCTCTCCTTTCAAAATATCCCTATATTCTTCTACATTCATCACATCTTCTCTTACTCCCTACAGTAGAAACCCTAATATGGTACCAAAGAAAAACACTCCAACCAAAGGGAAGTCCAAAACCTAAGACGAACCAAAAGTATCCTCTCTCAATCATTTTACCACTCAAGAAGTTCAAGAATCCATGAAAACCTTAGAGGGTAAAGGTTATGGGTCCAAGAAAAGAAATAGAAAGGCATAATTTAAGGTTGAACCAAGCGAGGCACCCAGCAAGAAATCACGTCAACAAACATAAGGCAATTTAAGTTCTAAAAATAGTAAGGATAAAGTCTATGAGTCGTCATTTTTTTTTATCTTAGATTTTTTTAAAGAAATTGATTTTATTGGAATGAGTTCTTGCGAAATTTAGGATGCATGGGGTTATTGGATATTTAAGAAATTGTTAATGTGGATGTCCTCAAAGAGTTTTATGAAAGTTTAGTAACTGGTGTTGGGATAGAGGTGCTGAATACTTCAGTTCTAATTTAATGAAGTAGAGATTTGATTGATGATAAAGAATTAATAAGGCTTATAAAATAAAATGCCTTTAAAGAGTTAAAGGATGGAATAGATGAGGATTATGGAAGAACAAAAGCTATAGTTAGGATCATACTAAAGCTATAGTTAGCTGCATTTTACCCTAAAGGATACGTTCACTAGGGTAATTATTGAGGATGATGTGATAATACTTGCTACTTCGAAAGGGAAATATTCGGATATGCTTACCAAAATCTTGAGGCATATGGGACTGAATCCCCTGCAATGGAGCTGGAAGAGAAAAACTAACGTATAAGGTGGAAACTTTATAAAATCACTCACTTGATCTTATTATCACTTCTAGTGATGGTGTGATCACTATAGGGTCTCCTAAGTCAACTCCAAGTAGTCCTTTGGCTATGAACAACAAATAACCTACACAAAGCCTCCTATGGCTAACCTAGCAAGGCCCTCTGGCACTCAGGTTAGTAAGAAAGGAAAAGAGGTGCAAGTAATGAGAGCTAGTTCCTAAGAGAGAGTTGCATGTTGTAAGTGCTGATCCTTTTACTAGGTGAACTCAACTTATATATAAGTTGAAGGTGCTTGTTGTTGTTGACACGTAGTAAGCTATGGCTAGCCAATGCAGGAATCGATGAGGCGATGTTGCCAACACTCAATTAAACATTCTTACTTTTACCAATCATTAGAGGCAAAAGGGATAGACCCATCCCATTGGTAGAGGGTAGCCACCTTGGTTCGATAGCTAAGTAGTAGCCTACATGACATGAGGTCAATTAGCATTAAATGAAGAGAGAGAAAGACCGAGTAATGGACTAAGCGAGTGCTCAGTTCGCAGTTCGGTGCTCCCTCCAATTGTGGTCTTTGGATAGAATGAGGAAGAATCTTGCATGAGCACTACGGGCAATGATTAGTTAGGTCGAAGGTGCTCAAGAACTTTTAAATGAAAGGTAAGGCTCAAATTCACTCAAGGTGCATACCTTGATGGCCCTTTATGGCTTAGGTTGACTCCCTAAGTGATCTATGAGGCCTAGTCTAGGTACTTCGGTAGGCTTAGGCCCTAAGAGTCCTAATGGTAAGACTTGGCCATCAACATTTGCTCCCTGCCACTACCTTTACCCTTAACCCATTCTCTTAGTCATCTGACTAGTAAGTAGAGTACTCAGTGCTTCTAAGGCTCAAAAGGGGCTAAGCCCATGTCGTCTTAAGGCTTAGGGTAGGTCATGTAGGGATTGCCCTTTTAGGGACGATCTTCTAGACGTAATGGTTGATGTGACCATTGGTAGGGGACTCTTCATTGGCATGGTCCTTCCCTATGCTTGTGTCATTTCCAATGTACAGTAATAGTACCTTATAGAACGTGTCATACGTAAATGTCATTGATTACGTTGGGGAGATTGCTACTAGTCATTTATGTCTATCATAAATGCTTAGCTTTTCGCTGTCATTCCTCCCTAGCCATTGGATGGGTTGGTAGGTGATACGTTGATGGATGGGATTCTTCTCATTTTTACTATATAAGGAGGCTATGGGGACCATCTCCCTTCATTCTATCTTATTCTAAATCAAGTCATCTTCTATTCTTAGAGGACCTTCTCTACAAATGAGTAAGGCATGGGTAATCCTCTTGAGTGAGAGAGTATTGAGATTGGGGCTCTACCCTACTAATAGGACCTCTAAGCACTAATTAAGGGCTATAACGAGTCGCTTGACATCGGAGGATAGACTCAGAGTGCCAATCGAGGGGTGTATGAGTGTTAGTTCCCCTTTGGTCAATGGTTCATTATCCTTACCACATTATCGAGTGCTTGTAGCATTAGCATCTAAGTTTCCCTGTCATATGTTCAAGTAATTCTTATCATTAACGTATGCTTCTAGCCTTGAAAGGGGGTGACTTCGATGGTTTAGGGGTTCTCGACCTTCATTAGCTAGAGGACTCATAGTAGGCTTCATTAGGGCTTGAGAACATGGCAAGCTGTGCGAAGCAATGTGTTCTTAACCTTGCAATGGTTGTCATTATGAGCTTAAAGTGCTTAGGTGACTTCCATAGGCTTGCTGGTTCTTTTTAGTTAAGTATTCTAACAGGTCTAGCAATCCTTAGTCTCTTATGTGTGTAAGAAAGCATTCCTCTTAGGGTCACCATAGTAGCCTAAGCACGATGAAGGAAGAGTATGCCATTAGGACCTTAGACGAGTCCTTAGCCAAGTCTTTCAAGAGGTTAGGTGATCCTTAGTCACTTGTGAGTGTGAAAGGGCCTTCTACTTAGGGTCATTGCATTGGCTTGAGCACAACAAAGGAAGAGTATGCCATCGAGACCTTAAACGGGTCCCTAGTCAAGTCTTTCAAGAGGTTAGGCGGTCCTTGGTCACTTGTGAGTATAAGAGGGCCTACCTCTTAGGGTTGCTGCAGTGGCTTGTGTACAACAAAGGAAGATTATGCTATCGTAGCCTTGGATGGGTATAAAGGACCATTCTCTACAATGGTAAAGGAGGAGGAGCAATCGCTATTCTTAGGTTAAGCATGGTTCATTGGGAAAGGTAGAGCACTGAGTTGAAGTTGCGAACTGATCAATTTGGGTCAAGGTCCCTTGCTTTATGCGAACTTAAGATTGTATGCAAACTAGGTCAGCAAGGTCGCCAGTAGAAGTCAAGTTGAAGTTGAGAGTTTTATGATTAAAGTCGATCAATAGAGTAGGAGAAGGCTCCAACCTGTGCAATTGTACTTTATGTTTCTTGCTATAATAACTTGTACTTGGGTTTGATATGCTAGCCCTTAGGCCTTATAATGATTTACTAATTTAGTGAAGCTTGGGAATTTTCTTTACATGTCTATGCCCTTTCTCATTTTCCATCTTTTCTACTTATTTAGCTTTTCTTTTGCATTTTTC
Organism: Lumnitzera littorea; assembly: GCA_024138015.1. Lineage (NCBI taxonomy): Eukaryota > Viridiplantae > Streptophyta > Magnoliopsida > Myrtales > Combretaceae > Lumnitzera > Lumnitzera littorea. The sequence goes on along the minus strand of JAMXBB010000009.1, from coordinate 32,213,985 downwards.
CAGCCGTTGCAATGTACTCACAATCGAGCATCCTTGAGCTAAAGGGGGCTCGCGTGGGAGCACATTTTATCATGGTTTTTTTTGTACTCGAGGAACCAAGCCTAAGGTGCTTATGATCGAATGCCCTTCGAGTAGTAAAGAGCTCATATGGGTATGAGTTCAATGACTTAGGCTTTGGTTGCTTCTAACACGACTGTTGATGTGACCAATGTGACCACTAGAGTATTCTAGGTCCTTAAAAGTCGCGTCCAATTAATGCCTACACATATTCGTGCCTTGTTAGCAATCTACTTACTCACATAATATCTAACCTTGATTCAAGGGCCTTGACACATGTTTAGTTAAGGTCACATTTGTCAAAACGACACTTTGTTTAGCTTAGCCACACTTATATAAGGTCTTAAGGGAAATCATTTTTACTCTTTAGTCCTTACCTTGCCAAAGTTGTTCCATAACACTTTTCGCTTCATGAGCATCTCTTAATCTTTGCTTTTCTTTCATTTCTTAGATTTTCTTTCAACTTCTTCTTTTTCAAAATGGCAAATGAGCAAACTTAAGGGAATGTTTCAAAGGTAAGGTAAGCATAAGTTCCAACTGGAGGACCAAGCCAATCCCTACTACCCTCAATAGGCGGTGGCGGCAATGAGAAGGTGGTGGTGTAAAAAGAAGTTACACTTGGATGGTCTAGAGGATGTTTAGGGAGGTGAGACCTTGGTGAGAGTATTCACCTAAGAAGGAGGATGTAAGTAGATGCTTAATATACACAAGTGAAGGGAAAGGTATTATTACTAAGGTTAAGTATGCACATAGGGAGGATCAATGGCTGAGGGTATGCAAAGAATTGGATCATAAGACAAACATGTAGGAAGTATGTTTGCCTAAGAAAGGTAAGCAAGCTTATGATTATGACGAGGATGGGCAATCGTTTTTCTTGTATTAGAAAGTAGTGGAGATGGGGATACGACTATTGTTTACTAATTTTTAGTTGGACATGTTTAAGTATTTTAAGGTCTACCTAGGTTCACTTCATCCAAACGCCTGGTAGATGCTAGTGGCGTTCGAGGCATATGAGGAGGTCGATGGCTTAGTTGTTTCAGTGCTTTCTCCATTTGAAGGGGAATAAGGGTGGCTAGGTGTATTATGCTAACCAAGGAGTTCTAAGGAAGTTGTTTTGTGGGTAGAAAAGTAAGATTAATGAATGGAGGTATCAGTTTTATGTGATAAGGGCACCTTATGAGCTCTATTTTTCCACAAAGTAGATGAAGCTAGTGTATACATTGTCAATTACCCACTTAAAGGAGGAGAACAAGGAGATGAAGCAATGGATCCTCAATATTAGTTAGTGGAAAGGGCTGAGGTTTAATGTCATGGAGGTAATGGACTTATATCTGAAGGGTGATATGCTTGACATTTGGGAGATAAGTATGGGTATTTTTATAGTCTAAGAGGGTAGCTATCGATGTACTACAATAATGGTCTATAGGGGGCTTGGAGCTACTTTCCTCTACAGGTATGTGTTCTTTAATTTTTTTCTTAAAGTTACTTAGTGCTTTTTTTTTTTTTTTGCAGCTTTCGGCTTGTCTAGGGAGGACGTAAAGAGACAGATGATATCCAAGAGGAGAGGTATCGTCGAAAGGTATAGGGGCTAGAGGAAGTGGATGAACCTATCCATGATGTGGCCATAAAGAGGTCTACTAATAAAGTTGTTCATGTGGAGAGTAGCGTCATGCCTTCATTAAAGAGGAAGAAGAGGGTGGCTATGTGAAGATAAGGTTGGACAAATAAAAGCTCAAAAGGTTAGGGAGCATTCCAATTAGTGCAGCTATGAGTAACACTAAGCAAAGGGAGGTTGATGTGGTTGTACTCAAGTAGGGGGTGTTCAAGCCCAAGCAAGCTGTATTTAAAGTTGCTGTTGAGAGGGCACTGGAGCAAGCAATAGGGGAGTCAGTTGCACTCATTGATGTAGGTTAGGGAAATCTTGTTCTCGACCAAGTTAGTTCTCAAGATGGCAATAGGGAGAGGAGTGTAAAGCTTATAATCGGTTTAGTGGATAGGCCTACTTAAAAGGAATTGGACTACTAGGCCTTTGATATGCAACCAGGCCCGAGGCCTTGAAGGACTAACAAGATGAATCCTCTTACTCTAGCTGACTCCTATAGAAGCCAAGATGATTCCTACTACTAACCAACTCCTTATATCGAGCCAGTAACTCCTCATCTCTCAAAGGTCGTGCATCGACTGGATGAAAGCACTATTGATAACCTAACCCCTCATACGTGTTTGCTTAGCTATGAATAAGTTGACCCCTAGCTTGGCAACATTGGTGTCGAGAAGTTGAAAGCTCCAGCACATATCTACTGCCATTCCTTCTTGGATGAGTCCACCTTGACTTGGTAGAAATCATGTTGATTGTATAGAATTGTCTTTTCTGCCAAAAAGTCATCCATCTATAGTGAGCCACATAGTCGAGTAGCCATGTAACAGAATCCCCCGTACAGAATACTCACTTTTGTTGTATTTTCCAATATACTCTTCATCATTCCTTGTATCTTACTTTTTTTAGACACTACCCTTTTTGGTCTTTTCTATTTTAGGTAGGTTACCCTAGTTTGGCGGGTATAAATACCCTTTATACATATAGCTACATTAGATCTTCTATCAACAATATACTAAATATTCCTCTTATTGTGAACATTGCTTGTTTACCCTTCTTACTCTTATCCTAACCCTTAAGTAAGGCTAAGTGGTAAGTAATCTCATCGGATCACCTTGTGTATCATATCAAGTTATGCCATGAGTCCTCAGAAGTTCTTTGGTATGTCCCATCCTTGAAGCTGTTGATGGGTTTGCTTACTTTATGTTTATTGTTTTTGCACAATCTCATTGCCTACTTTCAAGCTTTTGGTAAGCTTGGACCTACCCTGCAACTAGCTTTATCTATTCTTAGCTTCGATACGCATTATCTTGCTATCAGAGCAAAGGTTTCGTTTGGGTAAGTTGTGTTTGTGTTTTATGAAGTAGTGTTTGTTGTAGTAGTGTATCAAAGTTGTAAGGGGAATCACAAAAGTGTTTGAGTAAGAAGTATAGTGTGGTAGTTGTTCTTGAGTATACTTTATTTTGCCTTGTTTTGAACATTTGAAAACAAAGCAAGTTTCTATGTGGTAGTTTGTTCATTTGTATAGTTGTTATGTTTATGGGTTAACTAGACATCTATGTGGAGAGTGTACGTGTTGTTTAGTTCAAAGGGATAGTGTTAGTTCTATCTAAGATTTGAACTTTGAAACCAAATTTGTCAAAGAAAATGATAGACCTAAGTATAAATGCTAGTATTAGGGATGATAATAGTGGTGTTGTCTACCATAACCAACAATCCCAAGGTACCCCCATAAGTACGGATAAGAGACTAGATGAAGTAGCTAACCTTGATTTAACCAGACTTATTCATACGATGGCCTATTGACCTACTAAGGCAGTATAGAACACCCTACAAGTTGCTCAACCTAATAGAGGTTAGAACCTAGCTTAACAAGTTTAAGGTAAAGGAGTAGGTTGACAAGCATGATAAAGGATTGACTTAGGAGATATGGATGATGTGGAAGAAGAAAAGTATGAAGAAGAAGAGCGAGTTAGAGCACCCCGAGCTACCAACTATGTGAAGCTTTAGTAGTTTTAGAGTGTAAACGATTATTTAGATTAGGAAGAAAAGGTTGAATGAGTGTTTGATTGTTACTAGTATGAGGACTAAGAGAAGGTAAGAATTGCTGTTGTTGAGTTCTCAAGATATGCTACCATGTGGTGGAAGAACTTTTAAATCAAGAGGAGATGGAAAGGATATTGAGAAGTAAGCACTTGGAAGATGAGAAGGTACTTAGAAACAAATTCGTGCCAAATACATATCTACAAAATATTTTTGCTCGACTTCAAGAGTTGAGATAAGGAGGATGAATTGTTGACAAGTATGCTTAGGAGTTCTAAATACTCATGATTCGTTGTGAAATAGAAGAGCCATCAGCCGAATAGTGTCCATGTTCTTTACTAGATTAAGGAGTGAAATTCGAGACATTGTGGAACTTCAACAGTTCACCACATTGGATGAGGCTACAAGGATAGCCTAACGAATGGAGAAGCAGAGAAGGAGCTAAGTACCAACCAAACCCTAGATGAGTTGACCCAATCAATCAAGCAAACCTGTTTAAGGAAGTTATCGAGCTCAACCTAATACTAAACCAACTAGACGAACAGATGTCAAGATTGAACAAAAGGGCCGGCCTAATAATGATGCACAAACTTGAATATATGAGAAGGGGTAAGGATTTTGTAGGAAGACAAGCCAGATCAAGTGCTTTAAGTGCTAAGGATTTAGGTACATAGTCGCCCACTGTTCGAACTAAAGGACCATGATCATTAAGGGAGATGTCTTGAAGATTAAGGTAGATAGCATAGATGAGTAACTAAAAGAGTAGAAGGAAGTAGAAGATGAGGTTAATGTTAATGTCAACCTGATTAAGGAGAATGTGTTTGCAAAAGACTTGGATAAGTTGACTCTAGTTATCCGACATGCCGTAAGCTTAGATTCTCTACCGAGGAGGAGCAAAGAGAGAACTTACTCCACATCACCTACAAAGTGAATGATTAAGTATGTGCACTCATAGTGGATAATGAGAGCTACACTAATGTGGTATTTGTTGACCTAATCAAGAAGCTAAAATTGTCAACTATCACGCATCTAAAGCCATATAAGTTGCATTAGCTAAATGAGAAAAGAGCACTACTCGTAACTCAACAAGTATTGCTATAAATCTCTATAGGGAGTTATTTTAATAAGATTCTATGTGACGTACTACCTATGTATGCATCCCATGTACTGCTTGGTTGACCTTAGCTTTATGACTAAAGAGTTATACATGACGAATTAAGGAATACCTATGTGTTCGAGAAGGATAGGAGGAAGGTGACTCTAAACCATATGGTGTTGAGTCAAGTTAGCAAGCCATAAGCTAAACTAGCCTAAGGATCCAGCAAAACTTTAATCCTAAGCAAAGCCAAGTTCCAAGAAGCTATCAAGGCCAATGTGCCAACCTTCCTATTAATCAGGCGATTATTAGAGTTAAAGGAGCGGGCTAAACTACCCTTGGAAGTCAAGGAATTGTTGAATGAATATGCCAACCTATTTCCTAAGCAATTGCTAGAGGGGTTACCCTCTCTTTAAGGCATTAAACATTACATTAACTTAATATCTGGCATTGTTCTGTTGAATAAGCCAAAATATCAAATGGACCCTAAGCAAGCTTCTAAGCACTAAAGACAAGTCAATGAACTTTTGGATAAAGGATATATGAGGGAGAGCCTTAGCCCCTATGCTATGCTGCGGCTCCTTATGCCCAAAAAGGATATAATTTGGCAAATGTGTGTCAATAGCCAAGCCATGAACAAGATTTCCATCAAGTACTGGTACCTTATCCATAGGTTAGATAACATGTTAGATAAATTGAGTAGGGCTAAGGTCTTCAGCAAGATTGAACTAAAGTTTAACTACCATCAGATCTAGATGAAGTTAGGAGATGAGTGGAAAATTGTATTTAAAATATGGCATGGACTCTATGAGTGGATGGTAATGCCATTTGGCTTTTGAAACACCCCGAGCACTTTCATGTAGCTGATGAACCATGTAATGAAGAATCTAATTAGGAAATGTATCATGGTGTACTTTGACGACATCCTTGTGTACAGTGCTGACCAAGAGAGCCATTGTAAACATCTTCGTGTTGTACTAGAAGTACTCCGAGTCGAGAGGTTAGTCAACAATCTTAAGAAGTATTGTTTCTGCTAAGAGGAAGTGGTATTTCTATGTTATGTACTTGGAGGTGGCTTACAAGTGGATGATGAGAAGATCTAAGCTATTGTCAAGTAGCCAACGCCGACTACTTATGCCGAAGTTAGAAGTTTCCACGAACTAGTATCCTTTTATCAAAGGTTCATTAGAAACTTCAATGCCATTGTTGCACCCTTTACTGAGCTAAAGAAGAAGAACATCGAATTTAAGTGGGGAAAAAGAGAGGAGAGGAGTTTTGTTTATGTAAAAGCAAGGTTGACTTCCGCAACCATATTGGCCTTACCCGACTTTGAGAAGATTTTTGAGTAAGAGTGTAATGCGTCAAGTATAGGTATTGGCGTATCTTAATGCAAAAAGGGTGACCAATTGCTTACCATAGCGAGAAGCTTAGAAGGCCTCAATTGAACTACTTAATATACGACAAAGAATTCTTAGCCTTAATCCAAGTGCTCCAAGTGTAGCATTACTATCTATTATTGAGAGAGTTTGTTGTTTATACCAATCACAAGTCTTTAAGGTAACTCAAAAGTCAAACGAAATTGTCAAAGAAATAAGTGAGGTAGGTTAAATTCTTAGAGGGATTCAACTTTGTAATCAAATACAAATAAGGTAAGGATAACATTGTTGTTGATGCTCTATCAAGGAGACATGTCTCCTTGATTGAGTTATAGACCAAATTGTTAGGAATTGCAAGTATCAAAGAACAGTACCCTAAAGATTCACACTTTGAACCTATATTTAAGCATTATGCCAAAGGAAGAACAGTAGATGAGTATCATGTGAAAGATGGTTATCTATTTCGAGGAGGAAAGTTATGTGTATCGACCTATTCACTGTAAAAGTTATTTGTTAGGGAAGCCCACAGTAGAGGACTCTTTAGGCATTTTGGAGAGAGAAGAACATATGAGCTATTGAGTAGACGGTTCTTTTGGCCAAGATTGAGGTGAGACGTATACCAAATTGTTGAGGGCTATACTACTTGCAAGAGGGCCAAATGCGAAGCCAAGTAAGGGAAAGCAATGCCACTACTTACCCTGACCTAACCTTAGACTAAGTTGAGCATAGACTTTGTCCTCAAATTACCTAAAATTACCCAAAGCAAAGATTTTGTAATGGTAGTCATAGAAAGATTCAATAAGATGGCACACTTTGTGCTTTGCGCTAAGACTAACGATGCCTTGGCTATTGCTCCACTCTTTTCGCAGGAGATTGTTCAAGTACATGGCATGCCAAAAAGTGCAGTCTTAGACAAATATCTAAAGTTCCTAAGCCAATTCTAGAGGACTCTATGGCATCAGATGGGGACTAAATTGTTATTCAGCACTTCCTATCATCTCCAAACTGAGGTAGTCAATTGTACTTTGGGATCACTACTCTCAGCTGCAATGGGTAAGAACTTAGCTAATTGGGACGTTTGTTTGGCCATGGTAGAATTCACTTATAACCATACAATACATGACATCACCAAGCAGACATCCTTCAAAGTTATTTGTAGTTTTAATCTCAAGCTACCCTTTGATCACACCCTTGTACCCGTATCTGAGCAAGAAGACCCTAACACGAGAGCCCAAGCACAATCTATAATAAAGTTATTCAGTAGATCGACCAAGTTACCAAGAAAATGCCAAAAAAGGTCAAGGGAAGGAAGCCGATACAGTTTCAGCCAAGAGACCTAGTAAGGTTGTACTTAAGCAAGGAGAGGTTTTCGAGTAAAAGGAAGAACAAGCTATTCGCCTAAGCTAAAAGCCCTTTTACAATCCTCTAGAAGATCAACGACAATGCTTATAAACTAGAACTACTTGAAGATTATAGGGTTTTTGACACCTTTAACATTGCTAACCTCAACCCCTATCACCTTAAGGAAGAATTAAGTAAAAATCAGTTGGATTTGATCCCAAATCTAAATCAACTAGGAGAGAGCGATAAGAATCAGACTATTGGGCCCTATAACTCGTACCCAGGCCTAAGGCTTTGAAGTACTAACAAGATGAATTCCCTTACTCCAGCTAACTCTTATAGAAGCCAAGCCGATACTTGCTATTAACCAACTCCTTATACTAAGCCAAGTAACTCCTCATCTCTTGAAGGTTATGTGCCGACTGGTTGAAAGCTCTATCGATAGCCCGACCCCTCACAAGAGTCTACTCAGCCATAACTGAGCTAACCCCCAACTAGGCAACATTGATGCCAAGAAGCTAAGAGCTCCAGCACATGTCCACTGCCATTCCTTCTCGAATGAGTCCACCTCAAGTTGGTAGAAATTAAGATGATCATGTAGAATTATCTTTTCTACTAAAAAATTGTCCACCCACCTGAGCCACATGTTCGAGTAGCCATGTAACAAAATCACCTATATAGAATAGTCAATTTTGATGTATTTTCCATTATACCCTTCATCATTCCTTGTATCTTACTCCTTTTAGACACTACCCTTTTGGTCTTTTCCATTTTAGGTAGTTTACCCTAGTTTTGCAAGTATAAATACCCTTTGTACAAGTAACCACATTAGATTTGATATCATCAATATATTGAATATTCTTCTTATTGTGAATATTGCTTGTTTACTCTTCTCACTCTTATCTTAACCCTTAAGCAAGACTAGGTGGCAAATAACCTCACCAGACCATCTTGTGTGTGATATCGAGTTATGCCATAAGTTCTTGAAAGTTCCTTGGTGCATCCCATCCTTAAGGCTAATTGTGAGTTTTCTTACTTTATCTTTATTATTTTTGCACAATCCCATTACCTTCTTTTAAGCTTTAAGTAAGCTTGAACCCACCATGTAACCAACCTTATCTGTTCTTAGCTTTAGTATACATCACTACTAGTCATGTAGGTTTGAGTGCACATGGAGCTAAGTGCAGTATGTTAGAGTGGCCTTTAGTAAAGTCATCCTTAGAGATAGGAGCTAGTGGACATGGGCAAGAGAGGGTCCAAATTATGAAGAGTGGCTGCTAAAAAGTATTCATAGGCAGTGAGTGTAAGATAAGTCAATGAATGAGTATGAGTTGCTAGCCTTAAATTGTATGGGGAGGCAATATGTGTTTGTCGTCATGTCTTTATGAGGGTGAATTGGCTTTGTTGCGAGGTATAGTTCCAAGTTTTAAGCAATTTGTATTTATGTCATTAGCATGTGTATAGGTCTAGCTTTGCTGCTTTTATTATAATTTAGCCCGGTAAGTAGGTAAGAGTGTAATGAAGAATACGAGTGACTGAGGTAGAAGGTAGTTACACTAAAGAGGGAAATGTCTCAATTGCAGGGGAAGAGCAATGAACGAAGGATTGAAAAGCTTCAAGTGAAGCAAGATGTTGCTACTCTTCGATCAAAGCTGGGTCAGTATAAGAAATAGGTGGATGACCTAAAGGCCAAGGATGTTGCTCACGAGGAGGAGCTTGCTACCACAATGTGTGAGTCAAACATAGCTAAGGAAGAGATTAGCATTGCTTAGGATGAGGTAAAGGTTGCCATAGACGAGGCCAATGGGGCTTATAAGGTTGAAGAGGTGGTGATACGAAGCAAATGTACCTATCAAATTATAGTGAAGTGGTTATAAGTTTGAATGTCAATCCCTCGAGACCCCAAATATTATTACTAACCTTAACTCTATTATTTAACCGATAAATTCAATTTCATGATTTCAGTTCTTTAAATTAAAATTGTAGCAACAAATTAAATTAAGCAAATAATCAAGAACCAAATAAGAAAGCAAAATTTCAAAGATTTAATCCAAGACTCAACATCATACCTAGATCTTGATTCCCTAGATCTATGCATGCAACTTCCCCTAAAGATAATCTAATTTAATGTTTAATTTTTCTTAACCGGGAGAACTATATTTTAAAGTTAATAACTTCCTCGAGCTTATTAACCTTAATCTCTAGATTACCTAATAAAATCTCTTTCTTATAGTATAACCTAAGATTGCATTATCATACAACAAAAAGAAAATATTATTGATACAAAAGAATTTTGCAATTTTTCTCTAACATTGCATAAACTCTCATCAACTATGCTAGATCTAATTATATAAGAAATATCTCGATCTTCTTGTATAATATCAAATTTAAATTAATAACCTATAGAATTATCAATCTAAAACATATAAGCACACATAGTTGATTTAAGAAGAATAAAAATTTTCATTAGATCTAATAAAAACCAAGCACCACACGTGAGATTTAGGTTTCACAAGATTCTAGATAAAAAAAAATAAATTCTACTTCCTACTCATGATAAAAGAATGATCTTTAATAAAAACTAAAAAAAGGTAGAACAAATATATCATGGGTTTGACAAAATGGTTCTTGAATGTTGAAATCTTAATATCTTAATGCACAACACTATCTTAAGTGTTTTTTTTCTTGAAAAGCTCTAAAAAATTCGTGCCAAAAGTTCTCTTGTGAAAACCCTAAAGAGGCTTTATATAGATGAAAAAAATATGGTCAATGCAAAATACAAGACCATATCCCTTAGTCATGTACTTGGCTATGATCGGCTGTTTCCTCCTTTTTTTTTTCTTTAAATCTAGAAATAACACAACTAACGACATAACCATATCCCTGGTTCATGTAACTAGTTGTGGTCAGTGAAAATTTGGTCTAAAATTACTTGGAAATGATATAGCCATGTCATTTGGTTGTGTCATTTTTCAAACCTTCATAACTTGCTCATTTTAACTTCGAATTGAGTGAAACTTGTTTCTGTCTTCTCTTTTTCTCACTAAATCGTTTCAAAACCTAAAGAATAAAATTTTACTCAATTAAGAATCATTGCCTAAAAATAAACTCAAATTTCAAGGAAAATCATCAAAAATCACTATGTAAGATATATCCAATTTAGAGCTTATCTAATGGCTAAAGGGGACGTTGCCCACTTGCAAAAAGAGCTTAAGGGTATCCATGCTGGGTTTGCAAGGAGAGAGGAGGAGCTAAGGGATGGGTGTAACTTGAAATCAGTAGTGTTGAAGAAACTCTTTGATAAGTTCTCATCAAGTTAGGCTTACAAGGTTGCTATCTTTAATGCTATTTGGAATGGTGAAGATGGATTGTGAGAAGTTTTATCCCAATTTAGACTTTAGTTTCTTCGATTATTTATGGGAGGTGTATCATTATGAGGGTCAAGGGGATGTTGCCAATGGAGGTGACTAAGGGAAGCCGGAATGAGCTTTGTACTGAAGGGTTGCACTTTTCCGCTTCTTATATTTTGTTAATGTTTTCTATAATTCCTTTTCTTTGCGGGGTGAATATAGACCTATGATTTTTGTATTGTTCAAATGCTAGTGTATGAATGAAAAGCTACTTTTTTTTTTCATACTCTTATTTTCCTTTCATTGTTGCTTTTATAGTTCTTGCTTTTATTATGTATGAAATGCTTAAGGTTAGGCTTGAAACTTAAGTTTTTTGGATGAATAGTTCCTAAGAGAAAGTGCTCAAGAAAAAACTTGAAGCTTATGTGTTAATGGGCGAACAATTCTTATGAGAATATGCTCAAAGTAAACTCAAAGCTTATGTGTTCATGGGTGAATAATTCTTGTAAGGTAGTGCTTAAGGCAATACTCGAGGCTTATGTGTTCAGGGATGAATAATTCCTATAAGGAGGTACTCAAGGTAGGACTCAAGGCTTATGTGTTCTCAAACAAATAATTCCTATGAGAGAAGGTGCTTGTAGTAAGACTCGAGGCTTCAGGTTTTCTCAGGTGCGAAGTCTTGTAAGTTGGTGCTAGAGGTAAGGCTCGAAGCTTTAGATTCTGTTAGGCATAAAGTCTTATGAGTTAGTGCTTGAGGTAAGACTCCAGGCTTTAGATTTCTCTAAAGCATGAAGTCCTATGAGTTAATGCTCGAGGTAAGACTCGAGGCTTCAAATTTCTCTTAAGGATGAAAGTTAACTCGATGTATCCAATACTAATAATTTATGTTTGTCAGAAGGGATGCAATGTTGTAGAATAATCATCATTGTTTATGATTAAGTTTCTCAAAAGTTACATAACTATGCATGCCCTTGTTGTGTGGTTTTACATGAAGTTTAGCCAAAGGTTAGTGGTGTACCATGTTCGAGAAATAGGCTACCCATCAAGAGATTCAAGTTTATATGTACTGCCGCCTAAGTCCACTTTCACATGGACAAAGTCCTCCCAATTGGGGTATAATTTTCCTTGTCCTTCATAGGTCCCTATTGACTCTAGCTTACAGAAAAGAAGATCTCCTAGTTGGAAAACTTTATGCTTAACTTTCTTATTGTAATATATGGTCGTACACTGCTGGTATGTGACTACCTAAGCTTTTACAGCTTCCTTAACTTTGCCAATGGTGTCTAAGCTGGCTTAGAAAGCTCTTTTGTTAATTCTAGCATCCAAGTTTTAGGTTTTGCTTGCTAAGAGTTTAAGCTCTATTGGGAATACAACTTCCAAGTAGAAAGCTAAATGGAAGGGGGTTTCTCCTATAGTTGTATAATGCATAGTTTGATATTCCTAGAGGATGGAGGGGAGTTAGTTTACCCATTGTCCTTTGGCTCGCTCAACCCTTTTCTTTAGGTTGTCTAAGGATGATCTTCTTAACTGCCTTGGCTTGTCCATTACACTATTGATGGGCAATAGAAGTGTATTGGAGTTGGATGTAGTGCTATGCTTAGAATTATCAGAACCATATGCTATCAAGTCTTTTGTTATCTATAATGAAGGTGTAAGGGATGCCGAGCTGAGTAAAGATGTTCATTAGGATGAAGCCTTCGACCATTCATTATGTGCCTCAACCCACTTAGTGAAGTAATCTACAACTACTAGGATGAACTGCTACCCACTTGATGCTTTAGGGAAAGGACTTAAGATGTCGAGTCCCCACTAAGCAAAAAGCCATAACTAGTGATGGAGTGAATGTCTGAACTAGATGCTTAACTAATGGGCATGTGCTTCTAGCAAGCATAGCATTGTTAAAATAGGGTCTATACATCCTTCTTCATGGTAGGCCAATAATATCCGAAGTAGAGGGCTCAAACATATAAGGCTTGGGCTTTTATATGATTTCTACATATGCTAGAGTAGAGCTCTTCAAGTACATAGTACCCCTCTTTAGCAGTTACACACCAAAGGAGAGGTAAACTGTATTCGCATTTATAAAGGACACCATCTATAATGATTTAATTGGCAATGTTATAAGCGAGTTCCTTAGCCTCATCTTCATCTTCGAGGAGGATGCCTGTGTTGAGGTATTCGGCGATGGAGGTCATCTAAGGAAGGTTAGTTGGGGTGGTTATGATTTCAAGGACTTGCTAGGAGGAGTCATCTACCATCCATTGTGGCATAAATTGGAGAAAAACCTATTTGGTGGATTCCCACAGGGTAGGTAGTAGCATAGAGGCAAGCTTGGAGAGTTTTTCTACCTCTAAGTTTTTTATTCAAGGGATCTTAGTAATTGTTCATGAGGAGAAATTTATAGCCAAGACTTGCACCGTTTATAGATATCTAGTCATGCTTTCTCCTTTTGTCTTATAATCGCCTTTAACTTATTGGACAACTAGCCTGGAATCTAAGTATATATTGGGTTTTTCAACCCTTATGTCTACTACTATGAAGGCTTTGTATCCGGCTTCATTGTTGTTAGTGTGGAATCCAAATTTGAGGGCATATAACACCTTAGTGCCAAAGGGTCCTTATAGGACTATTCCTGCTCTACTTCCCCTTCTAGTAGAGGAATCATCCATGTGAAGGGTCTAGATTGGTATGTCGTCCCTAGTAGGTAGTTCTACTTCACTAGTATATTCAGCAACAAAGTCTATGAGCACTTGTGCTCTAGGTAGGGGTGAAATTAGACTCCATGAACACTGAGCTCAAGTGAGTATTTGACCATCTGTCTCAAAGTGTCAAGCTTCCATAGTATCATTCATATGGGTTAGTCAATCGGGACAATGATAAGGTATGCTTGGAAGTATGGGTGGAGTTTCCTTACCATAATGATGAGCTCGAAAGAAAACTTCTTAATTTGAGTGTATCTAGTCTCAAGACCTTAGAGTATATGATTGACATAGTACATAAGCTTGTGTTCACATTCTTCTACTCAATAAGTACCGAAGAAAGTGCTTAGTTACTAATGGTAAGGTATAACTAGAGTTCCTTGCCAGGGACTTGTTTAAATAACACTAGTAAGTCTTGGAGAAATTCCTTCAACTTCTTAAAAGTAACTTCTCATTCAAGTGTCCAGTAGAATTCTAATGGATTCTTGAGGAATTTGAAGAACTGAGAGCATTTGCCAACACTTTACAAGAGTAAGCGATTTAAAGTAGTAATTCTACTAGTAAGGCATTAGACATCTTTGATTTTCTATGGGGCCTTCATGTCCTTGATGGCTTGGATCTTATTAAGGTTGGCCTCAATACCTATTTCCGTAACCATGTAGCCAAGGAATTTACTAGATCTCATGCCAAAGACATACTTCTAGGGATTGAGCTTCATTTGGTATTTTCAGATTGTACCAAAAGTCTTACGACATTCGGTAAAGTGGTAAGCTTTTGTATTACTTTTAACGATCATGTTGCCAGCATAAATCGTGATGTTTCTACCAAGCTAGGGTTTTAAGACTGCAATTATAAAGCGTTGGTAGGTGGCTCTAGCATTTTTCTATCCAAACAACATTACCTTATAGTAGTAGGTGACAAAGTCTATAACAAAGGAGGTGTAACCTTAGTCTTTAAGGGCTATGCTGATTTGGTTATAGTTGGAGTAAGAGTCCATTGAACTTAGTTGGGTATCTCTTAAGGTGGAGTTCAACAAACTAATCGATTCTCAAGAGGGGGAAACAATCTTATTGACATACCTTGTTTAAGTTAGTGTAGTTGACTCACATTCGCCATTTTCCACTTGATTATTTGATAAGGATCATGTTAGTGAGCTAAGTTAGGTACCTTTCTTCCCTGATAAAACTAGCCTTCAAAAGTTTTTGCACTTCTTATTCGATGGCGGCTTGTCACTCCGTGCAAAGTGTTGCCTTTCTGTTTTACAGGGTAGACATGTGGGTCAACCCTTAGGTGATGCTTTGCCTTAGAAATGTTGATTATTCCCAGCATTTCATCTAGGGATGTAATGAAGACGTCAGAGTTGTTGCGAAGTAACTTGGTCTTGTCTTCCTTTTCTTTTAAAGATAAAGAATTTGCTATTTAGCTTATCTGGTCAAGGAGGTCACTACACTAGATGACTTTAGTTTTTTCGACTGGCTCGCCACATAAGACCTACAAGTTCGTTGAGGAAGGCTCAATGTTCATGATCTTGTCATAGGTTATAATAAGCCCAACCAAGAGTTGTTAAGGTTGGTCGTATCAAAGGTAGGTCTAACCTTGAAAATGAGGATGGAAAAAGTATACGAAAGAGGGAATGAATAAGAAAACCACGATCAACTTTAAGGGTATTACACACTAAGGACTCACAAAGTGATAATGAATTATATTCAATATCAGAGAGAGAATGTTGCAACTACATTCATAAGGTTATTTATACCTGAAAAGTTAAGGCATCCTACTTTAAATAGAAAAGACAAAAAAGGTACTGTCTAAAAGAGGTAATGCACAAGGAATAAAAAAGGTTACAAATGAAAAATCAAAGAAATTGGTAATTGGTGCAGCAAATCCTTTCACATGGTACTGGATATGTGGCGTTTAGTCATTGGGGCGCTTTTAACAGAAATAGGCAAAGTTGTACAGTTAAGTTAGAAATTGTCAAGCAAAGGTACCTAGTAAACTTTGGGATTCTTCTAAGGAGACATTGGCTTAGAAGCATTCAGGGGCTCTCTATATAAGTATTATTGAGTTAGTGCTTGGCACAGGCAGAGTAGAGCAGATGGTAGGACTAGCTAAGCAGTTAGGGGAATATGAATTAGGTCGATACACGATGGTTGATAGAATTAAAGCAGCTTAACTCAATAAGTGAAGTTATTCTGCAATGAGGATCAATTCAACCTCGGTTGGAGTTAGCTGGAAAGATAGAATTCGATTCATTTGTCCTTCAAGACCTTAAGCGCAAGCTTAGGTCAAGGGTCCGGTTGTTTAATTCCCATTATCCCCTCTGAATTGATTTGGATTTAAGATCAAATCTGGCTAGTCATTGCTCTATTCTCCTCCATGTAGGTGAGGGCTGAGGTTAACAATATTGAAAGTATTAGAAACTCCGTAGTCTTATGGTAATTCCAATTGATAGGCATTATTGTTGATCTTCTAAAGTACTATAAAAGGACCTTCGACTTAAGTGAACAACTTACTCCTTCTCTTGTTTAGAAACCTCTCTTTGGTTAAGTGTAGCCATACTAAATTGTTGGGTTGAAACTAAATTGTTTTCCTTCCCTTACTCTTCTCTCTCAATTTCTTGGCAACTTGGTCAATCTGCCATGCAACCTTTTGGCAGATCTGTTGAACAGACTATGCTTAGGCTCTTGCTTCAAGGTCTTCTTACTCAATCATGGGTATTGGAGTGTGATCAAGGGGTAGCTTTAGGTTAAGGCCATAGATGATTTCAAAGGGTGTTTGTTTGATGGCGTTGTGTACCATGTGGTTGTAAGCAAATTTCATCACAAGCAAATGGACATCCCAATCAGTTCAATTATTCCTTACTGTAGCTTGGAGTAGTGTTCCTAGAGTGTGATTGATTAATTTTGTTTGGCCATCAATTTAGGGATGATAAGAAGTACTGAAGAGTAGTTTAGTCCCTATACAATGCCAAAGAGTTCTCTAAAAGTTGCTTAGAAACTTTAGATCTCTATCTGACTCTACGTTTCACAGCATGCCGTACAAACAAACAATTTCTTGCAAGAGGAGAAAAATAGTAGCCGAAGCATCATTAGTTTTTTAGCAAGGTATAAAGTGTACCATTTTACTGAATCCATCCATGATTACCATTATTGTATCCTTGCCTCAGGTAGTTTGTGGCAACCTGAGAACAAAATCCATGTTGAACTCAAACTAAGGCATGGTCAAGATAGATAAAGGCATTGCTTTTCTTCGCTTAGCTTAGCACTTAGCCCTTTCACATGTAATGCAAGCTTCAACAATTCAATGTACATCTCAACTCATCTTAAGCCAAATGAATCTCCCATTCAATAACTCATATGTTCTCTTCCTTACAAAATATCTAGAGAGTCCACCATGAGCTTCTCTCACTAATAACTCCCTTACAAAACAAGTCTACATGCATAATTTACCACCTCGGAACAAGTATCCATCATCCATATGATAGTCATCTATTATTCTTCTCTCTATGCATCATCTAAATATAAGAACAAAATGGGGTTATTGAGGATATTGCTCTTTAATGCTCACAAATCCCAAGAGTCTTGTCTGTAGCGTAGTAAGAAGAACATGTCTTCTTAATAAAGTATTAGCAACTACATTACTCTTGCCTTGCTTGTATTTAACGATGAAATTACATCCTTCTAGAAATTAAATCCATTAGGCCTATCTCTTCAATAGTTTTAATTGGTTCCTCAAATATCTCAAGGACTTATGGTTAGTGTATATGACAAATTCCTTTAGCAAAAGATAGTGTTGCTAAACATAAAGAGCTTCAATTAGTGTTAAGAGTTCTTTTTCAAACAAAGAGTAGTTCAGTTGTGCTCCTCTAAGCTCTTCACTATGATAGGCAATGGGTCCGCCTTCTTACATCAGTACAGCTTTGATGCCAACACTTGATGCACCGCATTCAAGCTCGAACACTTTCTCAAAGTCTAGCAAAGCTAAGACTAGGGTAGAGTTCAATCTTTCTTTCACCATGACAAAGCTACTCTCCTCTTTAACAGCCCATTTAAACTCTACATTCTTCTTCGTTAGCCTGATAAAAGGGTGTAATTATTGAACTAAAGCCCTAAATAAAACGGTAATAAAGGAAGCCAATCTACGGAAACTCTTCACCTTGACATAGGAAAATTGGGTCAGCTACTCAACAATGGCTCGAATTTTCTCTTCATCAACCTTCAATCCTCCCACACTAACTACATACCCTAGGAAAGTCACCTCTTCTTAGTAGAAACAACACTTCTTCAAATTTCTAAATAATTTCTCTACTCGAAGGACATAAAAAACAATTCGGAGATGGCTAATATGACTCGCCAGGTTAGCATTATGTATAAGGATATTGTCAAAGTAGACTATTACAAACTTTCCAATCAAATTTCTCAAGACATGATTCATTAGTCTCATAAAGGTGCTTAAAGGGTTTGATAGTTCAAATGGCATTACCATTCACTCATACAAACCATGCCGAGTCTTAAAAGTAGTCTTCCACTCATCATCTTGCCTCATATAGATCTGGTGGTAACCTGACTTCAGGTTAATCTTGCTAAACACTCTAGCACCACTCAGGTCATCTAACATATCATCTAGCCTTAGATTGGAGCACCTGTACTTGATCGTGATCTTGTTCATGGTCTACTATCCACACACATTCACCAAGTACCATCCTTCTTCAACACAAGTAATGTAGGTATAGCTCAAGGGCTAAGACTCTCTCCTACATATCTTTTTCCTAGCAACTCATTCACTTGCCTTAAGAGTTCGGTAGCTTACTTAAGGCTCATCTAATAAGTTAGTTTGTTTAGTAGAGCAATACGAGGTGTCGATTCAATGTAGTGTTCAATGCCTCAAATAGAAGGTAATCCTTTGGGCAATTGCTCAGTAAATAAGTCTGCTTACTCATCTAATAGCTCTTTGATCTCTAAAGGTAGCACAACTTGCTCCTTTAGCTCTAAAAGTCGCTTGATCAATAAAAAGGTCGACATGTCAACCATAATAGCTTCTTGGAGCTTAGCATGGCTTAGAATCAAGGCCTTCTTTAATCCTTAAGCTAGTTTAGCTTGCAATTTGCTAACTTAGCTCAGTATAATGGGGTTCAAAGTTATAACGACCCTAAGAGGGGCCTAATAGTATTGCCTAGAATTTCCATATCATATGTACACTCATGATAAAAAAATTGCCTTGTAAGTCAAAGATCACAAGATTCTAAATAGTTATTTGCTAGGGTCTTCAATTTTAGTTCATTGACTCATTATATAATATAAATAATTATGGATATCCATTTTTCCATAGTTCCTCAAAACCGCAAAGAATCAGTATCCCTTACCAAAATAGTGAAATAAAATAGACAATTCCAAAAAATTCTAAACTTACTAAAGATACTAAACTTAATTGAGATATTAGTTGTTTTCCAGAGCATTCCGAAGTAACTATATAAGCTTTTTGTCATATTGATTTAATGGTAGCACTCTGCACTCAATTCCTATCCCTGTCCTAACTATTGATCAACCTACAAGGAAAAGAACTATTGAGGTGTAAGCTTACGTTTAGTGAGATAATTACCCTCATCAATACCACATGGCAAAATTTATTAGATGCACAATCATATGAATGCATAAACAATCAATATGCCAAACAACGTATGCAGTGGCCTAGGAATTGCATATGACTCAGAATTACGCCTCCTGTAGTCAGAGTTTGGAGATAATTAACCAACCAAAACCAAAATCCGGGTTCTAGACCTTGAATTTTAATTCATTTGCACTATTGTGCTTAAGTCAAAAACAAAACCATATATATATATATATATATGTATATATATATATATACGCAGATTGTATATAATATACTTTCTTTCCAAACAATAAATCATAATTTCAAAATCCTAAGTTTGGTGGTGTGGTGAGCCCCGCAATTCACAAACACACACCTTAAGCAGAAGCTACAAGACTTGGCCGCTTACCGATAGTTGGTGTCTCCCGGCGCTTAGTAAGCTCATCAGCTTAAAACAGAGACTCAATAAAAATGATGACATAGCTAGTACCCAATCCTACAGGAGGCTCATCCTCTTATAAGTCCCTTCCCATTTTCTACATGAAGCGACAATTGGTGTTATCCGAATGCAATATAGGGAATGCATGATTCATCTTATTTCTTAATCATATAGATCATTAATCCGATTTTTCAAGGTGATTAGATAATTTCATTCCATACAATTGCAGGTATAAATTATCACAACAATTCCCATTATTATATAATTAACAAGTTATAGTATTCAGTTCACAAATCCATACACATGCATTTCCCATATCCCACAAGCATCCAAATTTATATATATAAGTTTAGGTGTATCTATTCTATAAGCAAAATCAAGTAAAGAGTCATCAGAAATTTACTCACTCCGCCATACGGATCAATCAAAATAATCCAAGATAGGTCGTCTCCCAAAAGTCGAGTCCCCTAGACATCACAAATATAATACTAAAAGGATTTGAAATAGAATTTGGAAAACTAAACTAAAACCCTTTTAGTTATACTTTTGACATGGCTTCATATTTTTCCCGGTTTTTACTTAAAATTTAATCGTGTATAACTTTCTCGTTTAAATCTGATTTTTATGATCTTATAGTCAATCTTCATCATTTTCGAGTGTACTTTAATGTGGTGAGGTTATATTTTCGTAATGAGGCACGCAAAACCGCCCGTAGATTAGAACAGTAGCGATCTGCATGATTTGGAGTGCTTTTGGGCTTTGTTTGGTTAATAGGCTTTTTGGTAACTTAGGAAATTCTTTAGGCTTGGGCTTAGGACTTTATTCCAAACTTAAAATACTCCTTAAGGTTAGATTTTCAACTTTAGTGTACACTCTTGGTGCTAACAACAACTCCTTAGGCTTTTATGTGGGTTTAAGTTATCAAATGGGCTTGTTTTTTGTTTAAATCAAAGTTAGTGACTTTGTTGGGCTTATGGAGTCTTAGGTAGACTTCTTGTGGGGTTCAAAACAACCTTTCTTAATATTTTAAAGTGCTGGTCAGAATTTTAATGAAAGCCTAACTTAGATTTCTAAGCTTGTTTTGAGTGTTTTAGGTTCGGTTTTGAGTTTTAGACTTTATATACTTGCTATACTTACTTTGGTTGATCTTTTCACTTTGTTCACTTGGTTTTATCATATCTTTAAGTGGTTTTTACTTATGTTCTAGATCTACTCGTGATGAATCCAAGGGGTTCTCACTTGGTTTTTTAACTTGTTTTATCATTTCCTTTAGTTTAAGGGTTAGATCATGAACCTGGGTTACTTATATTTAAATCTCAACTTAAATTCTCTTCCATGGGATGATTACTTAGCTCATACTTTACATGAAAATAGCAAATCTCATACTTATCACAACTTCCATATCATGGTCATACCTCACAAGGTTGGTTTCTTCATAAAAGCTTCATGTAATGGATTTTTCTTTACCTAATGCTAGGTTTAAGCATCTTTAACTTAATAAAAATGAAAATAACATCTAAATGACTAACATACACTCCACATCTAGCATGATGTCTCCTCATTCATGTACACATTTCATGATTTTCTTAACTTAAAATCTTTCATTCTAAGTGTTAAACATTTATCTTTACATAACACCAACTTAGCATGTTCATATTTCAACATTCATGTAAAGGGGTTCACAGACTTACCTCTTAAGGTGATCTAACTATTTTATCATCTTATGATCATGCTAATATCTTCGTGAAATCATGGTCTCCTAACATGTAATACTAAACCACTAACACAAAGAAACAACTTACTCGTCCTCAAAGCGAAAATAAGGTGGTGATACAACTAAGTATCCTCTTAGCTCATTATCTTCCTTCCTCTTCTTGTAAGTTCTTTTAAAAACTAGAGTCTTGATCTTTGAAGTGGGGCTTTTAGAATATTTTAAA
Organism: Lumnitzera littorea; assembly: GCA_024138015.1. NCBI lineage: Eukaryota > Viridiplantae > Streptophyta > Magnoliopsida > Myrtales > Combretaceae > Lumnitzera > Lumnitzera littorea. The sequence continues at coordinate 32,192,461 of JAMXBB010000009.1, read as the reverse complement.
GGTCCTGAAAGTGGTTTTTGAAGCTAACAAATAGAGGTTACAAAAGAAAGCTTGGTGCCATAAGTATGGAAGCAAAAATAGTGGCAATAATGTTGGGATTTTTATGGGGTTAAATTTCTTCTTTTAATTTATGTTTAAAGTAAGAGAAAAGGAAGTGAAAATGAGACTGAAAGAGGGAGAGAGTGATAGATTTTTGAATGGGAGAAGAAGTGTGTGTAAGAAGCTTTAATTTATTGTCTTTTAGTATACACAAATACTAACTTTTTGACAAGACTAGATGATGTAAGCATTAAGGAGTAAATAGTAGATGTGTAAGACAATTGACTGATTGAAAGTTGACAAGGCATGGCCTCCCTTAGGCTCTCTTCCCAACCGACCATAGGGTATCCTCCTTGAGCATTGAGTTGTCTTGTCACTTAATTAAAAGTTAAACATATAAAATAATGTGATAACTTGTCCATATGTAGTATAAGTGAATGGGTGATAACGAAAGTATCTTATCACTAGTTTTTGATAAGTTATTAATTGATAAATGATTCCAACTTTCAATTGATAAGTTATTTAAGGTGATTGGTTATTTTACTTATTCATGTGCACAAGTCTTATGCATAAAAATAAGGAGATTATCTTATATGAAATTCTTTTGGAGTTTGTTTCTTAGATTGATTCGTACGTTATGATTTAATTCTTATAAAATTATGAAAATTTCTAGAGTTTGAATAAAATTATTCAAATTAAATTATCAATTAGTCACTTAAGGTTATAAGTTCTTAATTGTTTTAAGGTTTAAGGTTTTGAGTGACTTAGAGTCCGTAGTTCTCCTAGTCAAGTTTTATCGATAATAGACTTTTGAATTGGAAAATTAAATTCATTTTTAAATGCAAACTTGAATTCTTAGCTTAGTTTATCCTTAAGAACATTTAGGAAGTGTTCTTAGTTAAATCATAAGTCTGTTAGAAAGTAAGGTTTACAACTTATCTATATATAATATGGCTTATAAGTGACAATAAGGGAATTGTCTTATATGAAATTCTTTTGGGATTTGGTTCTCAAATTAATTTGTAGGTTGTGATTTGCCTCTTAAGAAATTTTAGAGTTTTCTAGAGTTGACTAAAATTTACTCAAATTATATTTTTAATTATTTATTTAGAGTCATAAGTCCTTGATTATCCTAGGTTTTAGGGTTCGAGTGAGTTTATGTATATTTTAAGGTTTTTCACCAACTTAGGAGTAATTGACTCACACTTAAGAGCTTAAGGTTCAATTGGTTTAATTATTTCGAACCATCACTTTATTATGCAACATATATATATATATATATATATATGATAGATTATGAAAAGAGAAGGAAATTGCTTAGTAATATATTTAAAGATATATATATGTAGACACTCGATTTTTGCCCATAGTAGTTATAATTTTTGTTTTTAGGGTCGTAATTTAAAAAATAAAAAAAAAA
>JAMXBB010000009.1:31422930-31538712 GCA_024138015.1 Lumnitzera littorea | reverse complement strand
GGCTTCCATCTTTTTCTCTTACTCATCTGTTATCATCTTTTATTAATATTATAATATATTTAATTATGTTATATAATTTTATATATACGCAACGCGAGTGCATTATTTGTTAGTCTTGCTTAAGTTGTTACATTAGTTTGATGATGATCGTAGATTGTTTTTTAATTTTTTAATTAAGCAAGCATTAGACTGCTACATTTTCGCATAGTAGAATAATATTCACGTACCTGAAGTCAAGACAGAAATGATTCTGTTAAAGGGAATAAGATGTTCATTCAATTGGAACTGTAATTCCCAATATATGAAATGAAGTATATGGTTTTTACATGTTACAAGAACAAATAGAGTCAATTATAAAAAGATTCCTTGAGTTCTTGAATTTTTTCGTTGTGCTGTGTTGGTTTTACTGTTTTTCCCCTTTGTTAGTTATATAACGAGAATTTTTTACTTTTTCTTGCTTTACATAGGTATTATCATTTCTCGGTTACACAACCTAGTTTTTTTTTTTTCATTTTGCATATCTAAGTTATTAATTCTTCCATTTGTGTAAATGCTCGTTAAATACATAATTATTCAATATATAATATTTTTCCGTCTTTGGGGCTCCTTTTAAACTATAATAATAGAGTTGAGGTATCTAACTAAAAAATAAATGAAATTTGCAACTATACCTTTAAACTATTAAGTGGATGCATTAAGCTAGCTTTAAGAATACTACTTCACTTTCATGTAACTTTTGAAAATGTGCACATGCATTTTGTACCATATTTTGAACCCCAAAATCTATATTATTTACTGTCCTTGTTAGAGATAGTGTTAAAATTTTAACAATAATTAGGGGATTATTTACATATTTTTAAAAAATTATGAGAGATGAAATGACTTTTTAAAGTCTAGGAGATTTATCTAGACTTAACCAAGGTGCAGATACAAAGGTTAGAAAAACGAGAGCTTTTGTTTATGTAATCCAAAAAGTATTAATACAAGATTACAAAGTGAAAATGTAGGAAACCTTTAATTTATGTAACTATAAAAAGAAACACATGGGTTATAAGAATAAAAAATCATAAAACTTGGCTTATATAAAATGTAAATAGAAAGAACTCATATTTTCAAAATGAACATGCCACTAGAGTCTCACAATTTCCTCCTCCTCCATTAAATATGCCACGTTCTTATTGTGAGACATTACAATTAAATCAAGATCTTTTCCTTTTTTTGGTGTGATACTCTTCTCCTTCTTCGGATTTTTTTTTTAAACTGGAGTCAAAATTGACTGCTCTAATACTATTTATAATATACGTTAACAAAGTATTCATAACTATAATTTTATAAATTAATATTACAACTTTTTATAATTTACGTGGGGTCTCACAACATGTGGATGAAAGTATTTGATGCAACTAACCCTTTCTTGACATCGCATCTAAAACATAGAAGCCTTAAATCACTAAGTATCCTAAATCTCCTAAATCTCGTTATTAATGCAATCGCTATTACATACTGACTATAATAACATCGACAATGTAAAATATCGTAATTGCACTTACCGAGGAAAAATATTATGATCGAAACCATTATCCTTACCGTTATTTGGCCATGGATTTCTTGTGGGGATAGCAATGGAATCCCGTCGACATCTTTTAGAGAAATGAGAACATCAAGCAAGTCCTGAGGTTGCTTCTCATCAACATTATCATTGAATATTGCAGCATGTTTTCTCCAATGTTTGATTCTCTCATTTATAATTGGTTCATGCAAGTTGTTTATCGTCATCATGGTTTGCTTCACTAATTTTTCATGGCCATCCAAGTCAAGACCTACTAGAAAAGGAAAATAATCAGAGATGCAAAATGCATATATATACTTAAGTGCATCGAATATTGCATCGACATGCTGTTCTTCTTTAATACTTGGTCCTCCATCTTCTCTATCGTCACCAAAATATCTTATTCCAAACACCAATTTCCTTATTACATTTCCGCAGTAGTGTCTCGAAGCAATACGCAAGTTCACTTGAGTATTCTTCAAGGTCTTGCATTGATTCGAGACATACTTGACAAGGTTGTCCGCTTCTTCAGCTCTTTTATTATTGAGCCATTTATGCTTTGAAGGGCATAGTATTTCCGAGGACAGGACTCTCCTCATTTTCTTCCATTGTTCCCCAAAAGGTGTAAGAGTAGCAGTGAGGTAACCATTGCTAAATGTACGTGTGGCAAATGTGTGCGGTCTTGATGCGAACAAGGCATCCTGTTTTCTCAAGATTTCTCTAGCGATTTTTGGACAGCTTACGGGAATAACATGAGTGGTACCTAAAACAAAACATGCAATATGGGCTTTTCTCTCCTGCAAATAGCGATGAATCCATCGAAAAACAGGTTTGTTGCGAACCATGTCGGGAGCGCAACCAACAAGGGGCCATGGGGTTGGACCAGGAGGGAGGGGTGGTTTTAGTTTGTTGTTATGTTTAGTACTATATCTTCTGGACTTAACCAGCTTAAAATATGTTATCAATATTAATAAGGCAGCAAGCAAGAAAGCATTAATGGAAATGACCGAGGTTGTGTTAGGAAATAGAGGGATGGTGCCCATATTTTATCTCACTGGTTGGCTAGTATGCAAAGTAGGAGAAACTATGGATGAACTGAACGCCAGATGGCCACCTATATATACACGACATCTTCATGTGACCCTGCGGTATCCGCCCTTTTAGAACAAAAAGAAAAACGTTTCTCACATATATCTAAAGCAAAAGGAGGAATGTTCTCATGGGCTTATAGTGGCTCAACTTAGTATGCCGATATGGGACCCTCTGTACATGAACATCGTATAAAGTTTGCCTAATGCGTTAAATTACAATAATTGTGAATGTCAAACAAAACAAAGAGATTTAAATTACATGATATAAGTAAGAAGATGATATCACGAGACAATCAAATTAAATAAAAAAAAAAAAATTGATACAACTTAAACAGAAAAATAAAATTTATAATACCCTAAAATAAGATGGTCATAAAGATAACGTTTGAATGTTGGCTAAAATATGGGATATTCATAAAAACTGAAATATGCTAGTCAAAGGTTAATTAATTAAGAAAAACAAAATAAAAATGGAAAATAAGTAAGTAATTAAGGAAGAGTTTTTTTTTTTTTTTAGTATTTCATAAATCAAAGTTGATAGTGGATTTTCATTTTATTAGTTAGCTGCTTGATGCTATACTAACCTGTTCTAAATAAGTTGAAAATCACCTAAAGGGTCAGACCTTTAGCTAGGTTCTGTCGTAGTTGACCACTTAATTGATATCACTCAATCGACAGTTTGATTATTGACCTCTTTTTAGAGTTTCTACATCTCAATATCATCCCTCTGACCAGTATCACTAGAGGCCCAATTGTTAAGGCCTAGTCTAAGAAGGTTTAAATATTCAAATGTGGGTAGAATAGTTCAACTGTTCCTAGGCAACAATTATCCAATTGCTTACTTCTCCATATGACTTATACATGGCTGAATTCAAGAGATGTTACGTGTCACTAGCAATTCAATAATCAACCACTACAGTTATCAGATAAAAGCTCATAAATATGGGAATACAACCACTATAAGGACTTTCTATGCACTTTACACACTTACCTTCATACATTTCCTTAACCAAAACACTTCCATAACTTAGGTATTGGAGTGGCTATGCCAAACTAGCTACGACAACCCTAAAGCCTAACTTTTGATCATGAATGTCAATCTAGAATTTGACAACAACACTTTGGTACCATATGTGCTCGAACTCAACCATGGCAGCCAAAACACGCTTAACTAAAAGTGATTGTGGTATTGCTACTTCCTACCATCCTTTTGAGGTAAGGGGAGGGAATGGGAGACACCATTTAGTTGATGATCGACTAGCTAATTTGGAGTGACTCTATGCTAACTTAGCTAGGGGAAATCAACATTTTGCACTGAAGAATGATGAGATCTTGAACTTAACATGTGCAAATATGTTGCCAAATCAGAATGACAAATAAGATCGCAATGGTAGAGAAAATTCAGATGATTCCATTTAGTCTCTTGAATAGTAAGCTAAGTAGGCAAGAGTTTAGGAAACTTAAGCCTTTTCTCTAAAAAGAACTACTAAAGGAAGGGGTCTACAACAAACACATCATATTGGCCCATAGCAAGTTAGTGCTTCTGCTTCTATAAATAGTCAGTTCATCCTAAAGAAGAGGCAATTTGTCTTAGAAATTTTAAAGAAGATATTCTTCGTCATATTAAGCTCATACACATTGAGACATATGATGGGACAAAATATCTGAAAGACCATTTGGAATATTACTGTACTTTCACTGAGTTGCACGACCTTAGTAATGTTGTTGCTTATTGGGCTTTCCTGTCAACACAAAGAAATGCTATGAGTACGCACAATATTATCACTTGTTTTAATGATTTAGTAGAAGTGCTTTTGCAGTACTTGCTAGCAAGCTCCTAGTGAATGGCTCTTCTATCCTTAAAATGATCAGGTAGAAACTTGATGAGAGTACTTAAGAGTTCTTGGCTTGGTTCATGGCTAAGATGGTGTAAATCCCAAAGCTTGACATGACTGTGTAATCCATCTCCAAGGTTGTATATATGGAGGTTGCACCACAATGAACATAAACAAAGAAAACCAAAAGGGGTTTAGCAAAACTCGATCAATTACTAGTTGGAAATGATACATTAACTGATCCTACTAGGCCTAATCTCTACTTGATATGACGCATAAGTGAGGACTAGGGTCACTTGCTATTACCCTTTGCTAAAGGGAATAGATAAGAGTTAGGGAGAAGAGAAGACAGAGATTAGTATTCTCAAAGGAAATAACTATATTCAATATTTAAGATATGATGTTTGCTTATAAAGTAAATGGGGTTTATACACTAGCCTAACTAAGGTTACAAGCATACAAGGAAAAGATAAAAAGGTTAAATTACAAATTGGAATGCCTAAGACATGCTGAAAGGGTAAAAAGGATAAATGCTATATATTGTATGGAAGAAAGAGACATTCTAGAATATTATGTTAGGCGACATGTGTTGATTCAGGGTTGGTGGGTAGAATGACATTGTATTTGGTTACTACTGTGACGTCTTTAGTAGGTCGGCACTAGTTGGAGTTAGGTCGGAGAGGTAGGCAAAGGAATATATTGTTTGGTCAGCTTGATTTGGGTTAGGTTGGAGCTTGGGTGTTGGGCCTCATAAGAGATTTCGTTAGGTCGGTTGTTATGATTGGTCGGCTCGGGCAAGGGTTGTATGTACGCCAGCTCAGAGTGTCATGATTAATTCTCGACATTTAGATCGGATAAAGTGAAAGAGTACTTTGTTGGTGATGGAATCCTCATCCTTGAGTGGTTCTTGAGCTAATATTCATTGAGCAAGTCCTTATGATCCTTTGGCTTGGCTTCAATTGATGGTTTTGAGGAGTTGACTCCCATCATCTACTTGGGGGTCAGGGAGATTTGGCCTCAAATATGTGGGGCCTTCATTGGTTGGGCTAACTTTGGTATCATCTAAATGGAAGGGAATCATATTTGATACATTGAAAGTGGAAGAGACATCGTAGTCCTTAAGTAACTCAATTTGGTAGGCATTACGGTTGATCTTTTTTAGGACCTTGAATAGACCATTAGCTCTAGGTGATAATGTTCTCTTCCTGAGATGTAGAAATCTCTTTAGGCTAAGGTGTATCCAAACTAAGTTACCTAAGTTGAAAGAAATTGCTAGGAGGTCTTGGCTGTTGATCTTAGGGTACTGTTCATTGAACTTGGCGATCTTCTTGGTCACTTGTTGATGCAATTTGTATAGTTCATGAGCTTGATCAACTGTAGATTGGCTTTCTTCAAGAGCTATATGGGTATTGACCATGTTTAGTGGGATGGTTGGGTTAAGGCTGTAGACGACCTCAAAGAGAGTCTTTTTATTGGTACTGTGGATGGTTTAGTTGTAAGAAAAGTCTATAATAGGTAAGCGTAGATCCTAATCCTTCAGGTTCTTTCCCATTACAGCTTGAAGTAGGGTACCTAACGTCTTGTTCACCACTTCAGTTTAGCGATCAGTTTGAGGGTGGCTACATGAACTGAACATGAGCTTGGTACTAAGTCTTTTCTATAAACTCTTCCAAAAGTAGCTCATAAACTTAATATCTCAATACAAAATAATAGACTTCGAGACTCCATGTAGGTAGATGATTTCCTATAAGAACAAATAAAAAATATAAAAAGTATCATTAGTTTAGTGGTACAGGACAAAATATGCCATTTTGCTAAATCGGTCTACCTTTATGAGGATTGAGTCCTTCTCTTTAGATGTTTAGGGCAACCTTAGGACAAAGTCTATGCTAAGGTCGGTGTAGGTAAGGGCATGTATTCTCCATGTGGTTCCTTCTTTCCCTTTGCCTTTTTGCATACATCATAACTACTGATGATCTTGTGGACATCCTTGACCACATCAGCCAGTAAAAACTTTCCCTCAACAGATTAATGGTTTTGGTTTCACCAAAATTCCCAGATAAACTACCACTATGAGCTTCCTAAACTAATAGCTCGTATGTGAAACAATTGGGTATACATAGCCTCCATTCCTTGAACATTAGCCTCTATTCCTTAAATAAGTATCCATCCTTCAAGTAGTATCCTCAAATAGCAACTCCATCTCGACACTTCTCAAGTATGGGACCAAAGTGTGAGTCCTGCGCATACTGCTTGACAATAAGAGAAAATCCTAACAACTTTCTCTATAGGGTAGTTAGGAAGACATGTTGATGTGATAGAGTATCAGCGAGCACATTAGCACTACCCTCCTTATGTTTGATCATATAGAAGAATCCTTCTATGAACTCTAGCCATTTAGCTTGCCTCTTTGAAAGTTTGTTCTAGCTTTCTAAATGTTTAAAGGACTTATGGTTTGTATAAATGATAAACTCTAGAGGTAATAAGTAATGTTTCCATATCGTAAGCTTAGAAGAGAGAATACAACTCCTTTTCATACATGGAATAATTCAAGGCAGTACCACTAAGCTTCTCACTATGGTAAGTAATAGGTCATTGTTCTTTCATTGGAATTGCTATAATGCCAATACTTGATGTATCATACTGTAAACTAAATGGCTTGCCAAAGTTAGATAAGGCTAAGACAAGTGCAGTGGTAAGTTTCTCTTTGATCTCCATAAAGCTCTTCTCAGCATGGTTAGTCTATTGAAATCCATTAGCCTTCTTTGTCAACTCGATCGAGGGAGCTGGAATGGTATTGAAATTCATGATGAATCTTAGGTGTAGGCCACTCCAAGATACCTTGAATCTTTTTACATCATCTTGAATTCCTTCTCTAAACACCACAAATCATAGAAAGATAACTTCATGTTAGCAAAATGTGCATTTCTTCAAGTTTCTGAACAATTTTTCAGCACGAACTATGTTAAAAACAACTTGGAGATGTTTTAGGTGATCGGTCAGGTCAACACTACATACTAAGTTATCATCAGAGTACATAACCACATATCTTCTAATCAAGGGGCACATCACATGGTTCACATGCCTCATGAGAGTGCTCGATGCATTAGTAAGCCTGAATGACATGACTAACTATTCATGAAGACCATGCTGTGTCTCGAATACAGTTGTCTACTTATCTCCCAGTCTTAAGCGAATCTAGTAGTAGCTACTCCGTAGGTCGATTTTCGAAAATATCTTGGCACCATGAAGCTTATCCAACATGTCATCGAGCTTAGAAATAGGATGCTTATATTTGATAGTAATTTTGTTGATAACTTTGTTATCAATGCACATGTGCCATGAACTACCTTTCTTTGGAACTAGCAGGGTAGGCATGATACAAGGGCTTATGTGTTCTCTCACATAACCTTGCTTAATAAGCTCATCCACTTATTTCTTTGGTTTGGCAGCTTACTCTAGGTTCATTCTATAAGCAGGTCTATTTGGTAAGGTTATGCCTAGCTATAAGTTAATGCAATGTTCAATGCCTCGGACTAGAGGTAACCCTTTAGGCAGCTCATTAGGAAATTAGTTGGAAAACTCAGCTATCAACTTCTAGACCTCTTTTGGTATATTATCTAAGCCTCTTAACTCCAATAATCTTTGAATGAATAAAAACATAGGTTCTTTGGCCTTATCAATAACTTAGAGTTCTCTTCGACTCATTACTGGGGCCTTCTTTTTGCTAGCTTAGGTGAGCTGATTATGAGTCTCACTCACTTGACCAGGGTTCATAGGCTACAGTATAATCTTCTTCCCATCCTTTGTAAAGGCATATGTGTTCTTGTATTTATCATGTATGATACGTCGATTGAACAACCAAGGTTTTCTTGACAACAGATGTGAAACTCTCATAAGGATAACGTCACACATTACTTCATCTTTGTATACATTCCTCACAAAGAATGGTACGACTACTTGTTTGGTTACGTATAGAGCACCCTTATCATGCAACCAATATAGCTTATAAGGTCAAGGGTGTTTAGAGTTCGATTGACCTAACTTTTGCATAAGGGACTTAGCAACAACATTGTTACAATTGCCTTTATATACTATGATCATGCACATTTGTCCCTTAATAGTATACTTGGTGTGAAACAAATATTCTTTGGTCTTCCTCACAACTCGATGTTGAGTTCAATACTTGTGTTCATACTAAGGTCATCACTTCTCCTTGATCGGCATAAATACAGGTCTCTTCCTCATGCTCCACTTTAGTTCTTCTAACATCCTTCTCTTCTCTCCCTTAGGTTCACTATCATTTGTACTATCCACATCATCGCTTCAGAGGACCATAACACGTTGGTTAGGACATTCAGTAGCCATATGTCCATAAACCAAGCACTTGAAGCATTTTATCTCACTTGTCTTGCGTCTTGAAGTTTGTCCTCTTTTGTGTGTATTCTAAGTTGCTTTATCATCAACTCGGCTCTTCAGGCTAGTTTAGCTATCAGGAGGTTGGTCATTCTTCTTTTCTGCTTGGATAGGTCTTCTCGGTTCATGGTGAGTAGGTTAATGTAGAATAAGAGTTTGTACAGAGCTTAAAAAAGGTTTGATCAGGGTATCTCTCCTATGCTTCTCGAACCCTTAGGCTATTTTAATGGTTTCTTTAGTACGTGATACCTTTAGACTTTAACAATGTTTCGAATTTGATATTGGAGTCCTACAATGAACCTTGATGTAGTGTGGGCTTTCAAATCATCCATGTTAGCTTGAATCATCTACATTTGAAACAGATATGATTGTGCCAAAGACTGATAAGGTTGGTCATATTGGGGTGGTTCTAAGCTTGTGGAAAGCTTGAAAATAAGAATAGAAAAGTATACAAAATAAGGAATGAACAAGCAAACTATGGTTAGCTCCAAGGATGTTATGCACCAGAGAACTACTGAGGATTTACAAAGTGAACTTGATGTGATGCACGAGCAAACTCAATGAGGGTACTCGCTACCTAGCCTTGTTTAAGGATTAGGATATGTGTGAAGCAAGTAAAGAGAATGTTGACAAAAAGAGACAATGATATATATTCAATATCAGATTTGTTGTTGCGACTACATTTACATGGGTATTTATACCTGAAATATTATGGCAACTACTATAAATGAAAATGACTAAAAGGGTTTTGTCCAAAATGAGTAATTTACAAGGAACGTTAAGGGGTAGAGATGAGAAATCAAGATAAGCATCCATCATGTACAGAAGATTCTATCATATGGTGGCTTAGACATGTGGCTAGTAGTTGATGGGAGGACTTTTAGTAGAAACAAAAAAAACTGTATGGTTATCCTAGTTGTTGTTGAGCAGGGATATTGAGCTGAGTTGATGGGAGGACTTCTAAGGAGTTCAAATTTAGGTCAGCTAAGCTAGTGGTCGGGTTGGTGGTTGATTAGAGACTATTGATAAGAAGGGAGAGTTTAGCTCGGATAGGGTAGTAGGTTGATAGACTGTAATATCTTGAACTCTTCAGATGTTGGTTGCAAAGAGAGAATCTACCTTGCTATACTTTTAAGTCCTTGAGCTTAAGCTCAAGTTAGAGGTCTGGTGGCTTGATTCTTATTATCCTTGCCGGGTTAATTGGGATTTAGGATCAAATTTGGATTGTCCTCATTTAACTCTTCCTTGGGTTGGTAAGGGCTTAGGTTGGCAACGTTAAACACATTAGACACTTTGAAGTCCTCAAGTAACTCTAACTGGTAAGCGTTGTCATTAATCTTCCCGAGGATTTTAAATAGCCCTTCAGCTCTGGTAGATAGCTTGTTCTTTCTCTTATTAGGAAATCTTTCCTTAATTAAGTATAGCCATGCTTGGTCACCAGGCTAAAATTGCTTGGTCTTTCTTCCTTTGCCTTTTTCTCTTAACTTCTTGGTAGCTTAGTCCATGTGTTGAATGACTCGTTGGTAGATCTATTAGAGGGACTAAGCTCTAGTTCTTGATTTTAGATCTTCCTGGTTAGTTGAGGGCATTGGGGTGTGATCAAGGGGCAGCTCAGGGTTGAAACCATAGATAACTTTAAACATGGCATGTATGGTTCTATTGTAAGCAAACTTTACCACAAGAAGGTAGACATCCTAATCGGCTAAGTTCTTTCCTATTGTAGCTTAGAGTAATGATCTTAAGGTATAGTTGATAACCTTTGTTTGACTGTCAGTTTGGAGATGGCAAAAAGTACTTAAAAGTAGCTTGGTGCCCATTTGACGCCATAGAGTTTCTCAGAAATGGCTTAGAAATTTTGGGTTGTAATCGAACACCACACTCCTTGGCAACATGCAAGCGTATAATCTCCTGTAAGAACAAAGAAGCAATAGTTGAAGCATCGGTGGTTTTGATGTAGGGTACAAAGTGTGCCATTTTATTGAATCTATCCATGACAACCATAGCAGAGTCTTTGCTTCGGGTGGTTCGGGGTAATTTATGGACAAAATCTATGCTTAAGTTAGCTCATGGTTTGGTCGGGATAGGCACATGCATCTCTGTCCATTGTTTAGCTTGACTCTTAGCCTTCTTTTAGGTAGAGCAATCTTCAATCACATGATGCACATCTCACTTCAATTTAGGTTAGAAGAGCCTAACAGTCAGTAATTCATGTCCTTTTCTCACTAAAGTGCCTAAAAAGCCCTCTACTATGATCTTCCCTCACTTATAACTCTCATATAGAACATGTTGGCACACATAGCTTACCACTTCGGAGCAGATAACCATTTTTCATATGACACTTATGCCCTTCTCTACACCTTCTATATATAGGACTAAAATGAGAATGACACTGATATTGTTCTTTAATGCTTTCAAAGCCTATCAGTTTGGTTTGCAACTTAGTAAGAAGAACATGTCTTCTTGATAGAGCATCAACAACTACATTACTCTTGCTTTGCTTGTATTTGAAAACAAAATTAAATCCTTCTAGAAATTCAATCCATCAAGCTTGGCACTTAGATAGCTTTGATTGGCTCTACGGGTTCTTGAAGGACTCATGATCTGTATATATGATGAATTCTTTTAGCAAAAGATAATGTGACCAAACATGAAGAGCTCGGATCAATGCCAAGAGTCCTTTGTCATACATAGAGTGATTCAATTGTACCCCTTTAAGCTTTTTACTATGATAGGAAATAAGTTAGCCTTGTTTCATCAGCATGGATCCGATGCCAACATCTGAAGCCTCACATTCAAGCTTGAACACTTTCTCAAAATTTGGTAGAGTTAAGATTGGGATAGAGGTCAACGTTCTTTTCACCTTGGTAAAACTCCTCTCTTCTTTTTCTCATCACTTGAACTCTACATTCTTCTTTGTTAGCTCGGTTAGGGGTACCACTATTGAATTGAAGCCTTGAATGAATCGTTGATAAAAGGATACTAATCTATGGAAGCTTTGCACCTCAGCATAGGAGGATGGGGTTAGTTACTCAACAATGGCTTGGACTTTCTCTTCATCAACATTCAGTCCTCTTCTACTAACCATGTAGCCTAAGAAGATCACCTCTTCTTGATAAAAATAATATTTCTTCATATTTCTAATCAAGTTTTCTGCTCAAAGGATGTTAAAAATAGCTCAGAGATGGTTAATATGTCTTGCCAAGTCAGTACTGTAGACAAGGATGTCATCGAAGTAGACCACAACACCATCTTTTGATAAAGTCTCTTAGAACATGGTTCATCAATTACATAAAGTGCTTGGGGTGTTTGATAACCTAAATGGCATGACATCTACTCATATAAACCATGTTGAGTCTTAAAGGTAGTTTTCCATTCATAGCCTTACCTCATACGAATCTGATGGTATCCTGACTTTAGGTCAATCTTGTTAAGCACTCTAGCTCCACTTACTTCATTTAATATGTCGTCTAGCTTAGGAATGGGGTACTTGTACATGATTGTGATAATATTTATAACTCAACAATCTATATACATTCGCCAAGTACAATCCTACTTCGGCATTGGTAATGCGGGTACAACACAAGGGCTAAGACTCTTTCTTACGTATCCTTTTTCTGATAGCTCATTGACTTGTCTTTGGAACTTGGCAGCTTATTTGGGATCCATTTGATAAGGTGGCTTGTTTGGTAGTGCAACATCAGGTATCAAGTTAATACAGTGTTTTTTGCCTTGGAGAAGGGGTAACCCTTCTGGTAATTGCTCTGGAAACATGTTGGAATACTTATTAAGCAACTCGACCTCCTCTGGTAGCTTTACTTGTTTCTTCAATTCTAGTAGCCTTCTTATCAATAGGAAGGTTAGCAGGTCAGACTTGATGGCTTCTTAAAGCTTGGATCTATGTAGAACCAAAGCCTTCTTTGATCTTTTGGCTAACTTAGCTTACAGCCTACTCGCTTGACTTAGGGTCATGGGGTTTAGGGTGATTTTCCTCTGATCTTTCTTAAACACATGTATGTTCCTGAAACCGTCATCAATGACTCTTTGATCAAACAGCCAAGGTTGGCTTAGCAACACATGTGATGCATACATAGGTAGTACGTCATAAAGAATCTCATTAGAGTAATTCCCAGTTGAGATTGGAAACAAGACTTATTAAGAAACATGTAGTGCTCCCTTCTCATTTAGCTAGTGTAGCTTGTATGGTTTAGGGTGTGACAAGGTTGGCAGATTGAGCTTTTGAACTAGATCAGTAGAGGTAACATTTGTGTAGCCACCAATATCTACTATGAGCACATAAACTTGCTCATTCACCTTACAAGTGATGTAGAATAGGTTCTCTCTCTTTTTCTCCTTCGTGGAGGATCTTAAGCTCATTACACGTTGGACAAGTAGAGTCAGCTTGTCCAGGTCTTCACAAACACCTCCTCTTCAACAAGTTCATTTTCTTGGGTGGCATTCTCCTCGGGTGCAACCTCATCTTTGGGTTTCACATCAGTTCTATCTACTTTAAGCTTCAAAATATCTCCTTTGATAATCATAGTTTGTTAGTTTAAACATTAGCTCCCAAATCCTTGGCACTTGAAGTACTTGATCTAGCTTGTCTTTCTCTTAGATCCTTGTCCCTTCTCATAAGTTCTCTTTAGCAACTCCTGGTTGGTAGGGCGACCCTTCAGCTCAGTTATTGCCTCAACTCTTCAATTAGAGTTATCACTTTGGGGAGCTAGATTATTGCTTTGAGCAGGTCAGTGAGATTGGCCAGGTTGGCTCATTGGAGGTTAGCTCAACTTATCCCTCCTCTATCTCTCTACTCGTTGGGTAACTTTGATGGCCTCATTTAGTATGCTAAAATGCTGTAATTCCACTATGTCTCTAATATCATATCTCAATCCATTAAGGAATTTGGAAATTGTTCAAGTTGAAGGTCATCTACTTCACATTGGATCATAAGCATTTGAAACTCTTGAACATATTTATCAATAGTTCGGCTCCCTTGCCTCAACTCTTAGAGTTGAGCAAAAGTATCTTGCAATTAAGTATTTGGCACAAATCAATTTCTGAGGACTTTTTGTATCTCAGGCCAGGTGCTAACCTTTCGATATCCTTCTCTCCTTCTCATGACCTAGAAGTTTCTCCACCACATCACAACATATCTTAAGAATTCTATAGAAATAGGTCTTATTTTCTCACGGTCCTTATACTAGTAGTAGTCAAAGACTTGCTTTACTTTCTCTTCCTAGTTGAGGTAGTCATTAGCATTTGTAGAACCATTGAAGCTTACGATTTGAAGCTTTACAAGGTTGGTAGCTAGGTGTACTTGAGCTTGTTCTTCTACTTCAACATACTCTTCCTCATCCTCTTCATTTACTTCTCTTAAGTCAATCCTCCTCTACATACGTTCTTCTACTCTTTCACTTTGATTTTGTTAAGCTAGGATTTGTCATCTTAAGAGCTGAGTAGCTAGGGGAGTGTTCTGAACAGCATTAGTAGGCTAAAAGGCTATTGTAGGAATAGTTCTGGTTAGGTTAGCTATCAAGTTGGCCATTTCATTAAACCACTTATCATTGCTTCTAGGAATATTCTAAGGTTGTTAGCCATCATGGACAGCACCATTGTTATCATCTCTAATACTAGCGTTTACACTCGAATTGGTTATCCTTTACTCAACTTCGTGTTTATAATAACAAATAACACTAGGGCTTCTTATAGAACAATACACACTTACAATTCCTAAACACCCATCTCACTACTTCAAAGAAAATATACAACTACTACTATTGCTTTGTTTTCATAGCCTAAAACAGTGTACAACAGGGTACATACACAACAACAAACCAACTATAATGCCCCGGAACCCAAAGGGGTGCCACAACTCACTACGTGTCCCTACTAATCAGGATTATGTTAACCCTCTTAAACTAACTACAATCTCCATAATCACTGTTAACAACCGCTTATCAAGTACAAAACAACAATCCTCCAAAAAAACAACAATTGGAGTAACTCATAAGCGAGTCACTTTAGCCCCATACATACTAAATAACTATATCTTGACCTTTTACAACAAGCAAAACTAATCGTCCCTCTTTCCCAACCCCATGATAGTAAATCCTGTACTTATCACAAACTTATTAAATTAACTTGTAGCTATAAAAATAGAAGAGTGAGCCAAAGCCTAGTACGGGTATACAAACATACACGGATGTTAAGCTCAAAACATATAATGCAACTGTAATAACATATAAACAAACAATAGTTTAGTTATCTTTAATTTAGGCCAGCAATCATCAAAGGGGTACTCATAATCCCGCCACACATGATCTGTGTCCACATACATAAGTAGATATAATATAAATATTCCTTTAAGTCCTTTATGCTTAGAGTTCAGAGTCTAGATACCAAAAACCTAATATTCTAGTTGTATCATCTTATATACGAGTTCACTAGAGAACCTTCACATATGATCAATGATTGCTCCTTTAGGGAACTACCACTGCGGGCCCCTAGAGCAAGCGGGTCAATCACAACAAGCAGTCAAGGTCAATTAAGCCTAACATAGATTATTCTAGTTATATTCTAAGTCCTATCAAGCACATCCATATAAAAAAGCACCACGTACCTAGAATTGCTCCACAATTGAAGATAGGACTCCAATCTTAAAACTCGAACAAAAGCTTAGACCTCGATAAGGGAAACCGAACACCACAAATCTAAATAAAAAATAAGTAATACGTTAACCTTCAAGCACTCTATAACTAAGTTCTACCTGGAAGTTATCTATAAATCTATAATCTATCGAATCAAGGTCCCAAAAGAAATTGTTGAATTAAATGAGAATTCCAAAATAGAAATAGAATATAATACGATTAAGCCAAAAAGTTGATAGGACTATATAAGACTACTTAATTTATAATAAATCGTAAAGTATGTCATATATATATCTATATATATAAAAGAAAACGTAAAATGAACATATGATTAGAGTATCAAAATATATAGGTTATCAAATTGATATGATAAACAAATAATATGTACTTCATCGGAAAATAGAATCATTCATAGAATTACGTAAGGAATAACATAATAATAGTCGACATATAAAATGGACACACAAAGCATAATATAATATGCTATATATATTCATAATACTGATGTGATAAAATACTTAGGTTACAATATCATCGATATCAATAATAAAGCATACTAATAATAAAATAATATCATAGTACACCAAAACGACACTCGTGACTTACATAGAATACTATTATTAATATACTCTATAAATAACTAGAAAATAGTGACACAACTTGAATACAATAGAAAACAGAAAATTGGCCCCAAAATATATATCTAACTAACAATAATTCGAAATACGATAAAATATATTTAACAATAATTCTTATATAAAATAACACTATATAACATGATAATTGAATAATTTATTAATAGTAATCAGATACTAATACTTAATTATTTTCACAATCATAATGAAAAACAAAATAATATACTATGTACATGGTATCAAATATAAAATCGAAGTGGCTTGCGAAATTAAATTGAAACGAAATCATTAGACGGTCGCGATTTGACATTGACTGGGAACTTACCATACACAAAAATATAGAAATTATATTTCATATAATAATGCACTTAAGTAACTAACAAATATTAAATTTACCGGAGTGGTTCAGATTTCGTAGAAATGAGGATGTAACAAAACATATAGATCGGAATGATCGATTTTGGTCCATCTACGAGGAAAAAAAAAAAAGAAAAAGAATGAAGGAGGGTGAGGGAGATGAGTTAGACGAGTAATGAGAGGACGATGGGGAGGGGTTCGACACGTAGAAGTTAGGGTTGGGGTTGGCTTTAGAGTGTGCATGGGGTTAGAATTGAGGGGTGAGAGATTGGAAAGAAGAAGGGGGATAGGTTCAGGCGAAGGGGATTAGGGCACGAAAGTAAGGATTGAAGGATAGGGAATTGGGGTAGGGTCCGGTGACAGGGATAGATGACGAAGGACTTGGGAAAGGGATAGAGGAAGAGACGGAGATGAGAGAGAGAAGATGAACAGGGGGGAGGGAAGAGATGATGGCGAGTGAGAGACAGGGGGTAGGGTTAGGTAATGATGAGGGGACAAAGGAGAGATAGAGGAGTGTCCAGAGGCAAGAGAGAGAGTTTGGTGAGGGGAAAAAGAAAAAAAAAATGTTGAGAGAGAAAAATAGGAAGGGAATTATCGCTGTGAGAAAAAAGAAGTAGGGTTTAGGGTAAGGTTTTAAGGTAGATTTGCATATTCTAAAAACTTCTAGAATATAGAGTAGTGTTTTAAAAAAAAAAGAAATTAAAGAATTAAATATACCTATATATATATATATATATACAGCATAGGATAATAAGCTTTTATAAAAAATATCGTAATGCAAAATATTAATAAAAATTGTTATATTCTGTATATAAAATAAAATTAAAAATACTTACTAAGTACGTAAAATAAGGATTTTAAAATAATTAAGTCGGGACCTTAATTTTGATTTCTAACGATACTAACTTAAAGGACTTTATGATTTAATTAAATTACTAACCTAACTAGGGTGTTTCATTATGTCTCCTACTCACTCAAATACTCATAATTAACTCTATCACAACCACAACATACTCTATTACAACCAACACTACACTTTACATAGTAATAATCATAGTTGAATAACAACTTACCTACTGCGAACCTCTACTTTGATACTAAGATAATATGGTAGTACCAAGGATTGATAAGGTTAGCTATATCGAGTCGGGTCCAAGCTTATCGAAAGCTTAAAAAAGAGGATGGAAAAGTACTCGAAATAGGGAATGAATAAGCAAACCTTGATTAGCTATAATGATATTATGCACCAGGGAACTACTAAGGACTCACAAAATGAACTCGATATGACGTACGAGCTAACCTAGTGAGGATACTTGTTACTTAGCCTTGCTTAAGGTTTATGATAAGAGTGAAGCAAGAAAAGAGAATGCTCACAAAAAGAGACAATGGGGTATATTAAATATTAGATATGTTGTTGCGACTATATTTATATGGGTATTTATACTCGAAATATTAGAGTAACTATTATAAATAGAAACGAATAAGAGGGTATTGCCTAAAATAAGTAATGTATAAGGAATGTTAAGGGGCATAGTTGAAAAATCAAGATAAGCATCCATCCTATATGGAAGATTCTATCACATGGTAGCTTAGATAAGTGGTTGGTAGCTGATGGGAGAACGTCTAGTAAAAATAGACAAAACTGTATGGTTATCCTGGTTGTTGCCTAACGGTGATGCTTAGCTGAGCTGATGATTCTTTCGACATAAATTCAGCTTAGATATGCTCTAAGTAGTTCAAATTCAGGTCGGCTGAGCTGGTGGTTAGGTAGGTCGAGCTATTGTTTGAGTGTGTCTTAGGTCAACAATCAAAGACTATTGATAAGCTAAGGAGAGTTCAGCTCGGATAGGGTAGTAGGTTGGCAGATTGTAGTAGCTTAGACACTTAAGATGTTGGTCGCAAAGAGAGAATCCGCTTCACCATACTTTTAAGTCCTTAAGCTTAGGCTTAGCTTAGAGGTTTGATGGTTTGAATCCCATCAGGAACGCCTTAACATAATCATCTATAGTTCAACTCCTTTGGTGAAGGTCTTGTAGCTTAGCAAATGTATCTTGCAAATATGTCTTGAGTATGAATCTTCCCCTCATCAACCTCTTCATATCTTTCCAAGTCCTTAAATCTCATCTTTTATCTTTTTCTTTGACTGTATCAAGTTCTTCCACCACATGGCATCATATCCAAAGAACTTTAGAGTAGCAAATAGGATCTTCATTGCCTCAGTATACCCATAGCATTTAAATACCTTCTCAACCTTCTCATTCTACTCGAGGTACTTATCAACATTTCCACTTCTAATAAAGGTTGGAATTTGGATTTTGACATTTCCTAGTCTTCAAGGAGGTGTACTCTTCGTTCTTCTACTTCATCATATGCCTTATCCTTTTCTTCTTCTTCATCCACTCCTTTTGTAACTTCCTCATCCTCTTCTTCAATTTCTTCCACTTTAAGTCTTCATTGAGCAGGACGGTTTGCCACTCCTCTAGCTCGTTGAGGTCATGCTATATAATTAGCTCAGCTAACATGACCATATCTCCTCTCTCGCACCTCTTTTGCTTTGCCATGATTAAGCATACCTTGGGGTGGTTATCTATTAGCTAAAGGGTCTTGCTTTAGCTAGGTTCTATCGTAGTTAACCACTTGGTCGATATCACTTGATTAGTAGCTCGGCTACTAATATCTTTTTAGAGTTTCTACAACTCAATATCATCCCTTTAACTAGTATCGCTAGAGGCCCAATTGTTAGGGCTTACTCTAAGAAGATTTAGATATTCAAACGTGGGCATGAAAAGTTTAGTGATTACCTAGACAACAACTGTCCAACCACCTACTTCTCCAAACAAGTTACATATAGCTGAATTCAGGAGATGCCATATGTCACTGGCAATTCAACTGCTAGCCACTATAGTTATCGGATAAAGGCCCATAAATATGGGAACACAACTACTATAAGGACTTTCTTTATACACTATACACTTGCTCTTATACTTTTCCTTAACCAAAACACTTTGCTTAACCAAAACGCTTCGTCAACTTAGGCATCTAAGTGACTATGTTAGAATAGCCTAGCACCCCCAAAGCCTAACTTTTGATCATGAATACTAATCTAGATTTTGACAATAACCTTGGCACTGTCTATGCTCAAATTCAATGATGGTGGCCAAAATACGCTTAGCTAAAAGTGATAGTAGTACTACTAATTCTTACTATCCCTTTTTTTTTTTTTTTGAGGTAGTGGAAGGAGGGAGGGGGTAAGGGTGAATAGGAGACACCATTCAGATGATGATTAGCTAGTTAAGTTAGAGTGACTCTGCGCCAACTTAGCTAGGGGAAATCAAAATTTTTCACAAAAGAATGATAAGATCTTGAACTTAGTATGCGTAAATATGTAGCCAAATCAAAATGATAAACAAGATTGCAACAGTAGAGAAAATTCATATGATTCCATTTAGTCCCTTTAATAGCAAGCCAAGTAGGCTAGAGTTTAGGAAACTCAAGCCCTTTCTCTAAATAGAACTAATAAAGGAAGAGCTCTATAGTAAACACATCATATAGGCCCGTCGTATGCTAGTGCTCCTGTTTTATAAGTAGACAATTCATCCTAAAGAAAATCTGATTTGTCTTAGAAATTTTAGAAGAAGATATTCCTCGTCATATCAAGCTCTTACATATTGAGACATATGATGGGACAAAAGATTCAGAAAACCATTTGGGATACTACTGCACTTTCGCTAAGTTGCATAACCTTAGTGATGTTATTGCTTGTCAGGCTTTCCCATCAACACTAAGAAATGCTATGAGTACATGGTTCAATCATTTGAAGCCCAACACCATCACTTGTTTTAATGATTTAGCAAAAGTTCTTTTGTAGTACTTCCTTCCTAGCAAGTTCCTAGTGAATGACTCTTCTATCCTTAATATGATCAAGCAGAAACCTAATGAAAGTACTCGAGAGTACTTGGCTCAATTCATAGCCTATATAATGCAAATCCCAAAGCTCGACATGAGTGTGTGATGTGTCTCTAGGGTCGTATACATGAAAGTCACACCGTAATAAATTGAAACAAAGAAAACTAAAAGTGGTTTAGCAAAACCCAAGTAGCTATTAGCTAGATACGACACATCAACTAATCCTACTCGGCCTAATCTTTACTTGATATGATGCATAAGCGAGGACTAGGGTCACTCGCTATCACTCTTTACTAAAGGGAATAGATAAGAGTTAGGAAGAGGGAAAGATACAACTTGGTGTTCTCAAAGGGAATAGTTGTAATCAATATTCAAGATATGATGTCTGTATACAAAGTAAATGGGGTTTATATACTGGCTCCACGAGGGTTACAAGCATACAAGGAAAACATAAAAAGGTTAAATTACATACGAAATACTAAGACATACTAAAAATGGTAAAAAGGACAAATGATATATAATGTCTGAATGAAAGAGATATTCTAGAATATTATTTCAGGAGATACATGTTGATTTGGGTTGGTGGGCAACATGGCATCATATTTAGTTGCCGCTGTGATGTTGTTAGCAGGTCGGTGTTAGTTGGAGTCAGCTTACCAGAGGTAGGGAATGGAATAGATAGTTTGGTTGACCTGATCTCGGTTAGGTTGGAGCTCGAGTGTTGGGCCTCATAAGAGTTTTCGTCAAGTCGGCTGTTATGACATGTCAACTTAGGCAAGGGTTGTGTACGCGCTAGCTTGAAGTCTATCTTGGTCATGATCAATGCTTAGAACTTGGATTGGATAAAGTGAAGGAGTACTTAGTTGGTGATGGAATCTTCATCCTTGACTGGTTCTTGAGCTAGTATTCATCGAGTAAGTCCTTATAATCCTTTGGCTTAGCTTCAGTTAATGGGTTTGACGAGTTGATTCTTATCAATGTGGCACTTAATATGGTAGTAGATGAAGTAAAGATGCATGGAGTTTTTTCAAGTCCTTGGCAAAAATTAAGCTTGAGACATTTGTAGAGTTCAAGGCCAAGGCAGCATCTTACACTAAGCAAGAAGACAATATCAAAACTTGGCATGAGGTTGACTAGAGCAGATCCAACTCAAAGAGTAACAGGAACTACCTAAGTATGAAAGATCAGCTTGGAGGTCATGATGTTAGATTCTGAGCAAGGGGTAGTGGAGATAGGAAGAGACTATGAATTCTGACCTTCTTTACCCATACTCCCTTTAACCTTCTACAATCTGATTTTTTTTTTTTTTGGCGAAAGTTTAGAACTAAAGAATCCTCTAATGGTTAGAGAGGATGAGAGGGAATCCCACCAAGAGGATTTTAAACAAGTATTGTGACTTTTAATGTGATAGAGGTCATAATACTAATGAATGGGTGCAATTGATGATGGCATCTAGAGAGGTTTCTTAAGAAAATTCTAGCCTATGATGTGGAGAATGTTAAGAGACTAACCTAAAGAAGGAGGACCGACTAGGATTGAGATGAATGACCTATTCAGGACGGCAGACATGGTTGGCAGAATGGTGAAAATAACAACAGGGTATGGAATGGTGTTATTAACACTTTAGTAGGTGGTCCTTCTAATTTAGGCCGGTCTTACTCTTTGAGAGAGACTAATGCCTTCAACCATGTTTGTAAAAATTCAAGAGTTGACAACTCAATCTCCTTTTTAGAAAGAGACTTTGAGGGTATATAGAAGCCCTATGATGATGCGCTAGTCATCGGTGTAAAGATTGCCAATTTTGAGGTTAAGAAGATTTTGGTAGATACATGAATTTCAACTAACATTTTCCAACATGTGTACAATCAAATGAAGTTGAAGATTAAGATACAAATCAAGTCTTATGATTACGATCTTTATGCCTTCAACAATTAGCTTGTATGTATCTCAAGAGTGATTACTATCCCTACTTAAGTTGGGGATGATAATAATGTAGCAGAAGAAAAAGTTGACTTTCTTGTTGTCGAGTATTGGTTACCATATAATATTATCATGTGCCGACCAACTTAGAACTTATTTGACATTATCCTTTCGATAGAACATTTGAAATCCAGGTTTCCCACTCCTACCAGAGTTGGATTATGTTGAGGAAACCATTAGCTTTTGAGTGATAGAACATTTGAAATCTAGGTTTCCCACTCCTATTAGAGTTGGATTATGTTGAGGAAACCAATAGCTTTTGAGTGCTTTATATTTAGAAGCTCTTATATGTAAGGAAGTCTTCTAAATTAAGGCAAATCTAGATTAGGAACTTGGTGATCTAGAGAAGCCTAAGGAAGGAACTGAAGTGAAACCACTCGAAAATGATCCATAGAAAACAACAAAGGATGGAAAATCCCATCTTCTAGAGTTGCATGAAGACTTGGTAAGATTTCTTAGGGATAATGCAGATGCGTTTGCTTGGTTCCCATTAGATGTGTTTGGCATACCTTAGGAATTTCTGATAAATAAGTTGAAGATAGATTCAAACGCCAATGTGATGCGACAAAAGAAGAGACATTTTGTCTTAGAATGGTAAGCGACAACTCTGGAAGAATTCATAAACTTTTGAAAGCAAGATTCATAAAGGAAGAGTCTTTTTGACTTGGTTAGCTAAATGCGTATTAGTCAAGAAGTCAAACAACAAATAAAGAATGTGCATTGACTTCACATATTTAATAAAGCTTACTAAAAGGACTGTTTTCCTTTATCAAGGATTGATTAGATGATGGATTGAACTATTGGACATGTGCTCCTTAATTTTATGGATGCTCTCTCTAGTTACAATCAGATTAAGATGGAGGAAGAGGATGATGTACACACTTTGTTCATCACTAATTTCTGTATCCTTTTGGTTTAAAAAATGCTAAAGCAACTTATCAAAGGTTAGTGGTGAAGATGTGTAAGCCTTAAATCCATAGAAATATTGAAGTCTATGCTAGTGGCATGATTGTAAAGAGCAAGGAAAAAGGTAGGCATCTTACTAACCTCCAAGAAACATTTGATACATTGAGGAGATATAGCATGAAGTTGAATCCACATAAGTGTATCTTTATGGCTACTTCGAGAAAGTTTTTGGTCTATACAGTGACACAATAGGGAATTGAGTCTAATCCAAAGAAAATAGATGCCATTATGAGGATGATATCCTTGAATACCTTAAGAGAAGTACAGGAGTTGACAGGTCGGGTTGTGGTACTAAACTAGTTTGTCTCAAAGATTATTGATAGGTATGCTAAGTTCTTCAAGGTATTGAAGAACCCTATGGAATTCATATGGACAAATTAGTGAAAAGCCACATTTTAAGAGTTAAAGAAGTTTTTGTCATCTCTTGTAGTACTTTCAAAGCCCATTCGTAGAGAAGAGTTGTTCCTTTATTTATCACTCACTAGCCAAGCTCTTTACTTTATGTTAGTCCGTATTGAAGAGATGGAGCACTGGCTGACCTCGAGGAAGTTGAAGCCTTGCTTTAAGGCTTATCAAGTGACTATAATCATTGACCAACCACTACGGCAAGTATGGCATGATTCCTTAGGTAAAATGATGAATTATGCACTTGAGTTGAGAGCTTATGGTGTTCAATATTGATCTAGTATAGCTTTGAAGACATAAGTATTGGTAGATTTTATTATAGAATTTATAGGTGATGAAGACGTTGCTAAGCTGGCTGAAAAACCTCAGTAGAAGTTATATGTAGATGGCTCCTTGACTACAGAGGGATGTGGAGCAAGACTTATGTTATAAGGACTACATAACTTGAAGGCGTGATATATACTCAGACCTGGATTCCTGGCTAGTAACAATGAGATAGAGTATTAAGTATTGATTGTGTAGTTAAGCTAGCAAAAGAGGTTATAGTGGAAAGGTTAGAAGTGTTTTCTTGTTCTCAGCTAATAGTTCGACAAGTTAAGGGAGATTATGTAGCAAAAGACAAAATAATGAGCAAGTAGTTGAACATTGTACGAACGCTTGTTAATGAGTTTTCGTCTTTTACAATTGCTAAGGTATCGAAGGTATAGAACATAGTCACTGACAAATTATCTAAGTTGGCCTCTACCTCACTTCTAGATCTAAATGATCGGCTTTTAATTGAGTATTTATTGAATAAAAGCCTAGAGATATTTAAAAAATGTCTAGAGGTGCAATTCGCACCAAAGGAAAGGTCTTGGATGGATCCTGTAATTAACTATTTGAAGGATGGGGCATTGCCTCCTAATAGGAAAGAAGCTTAGAGGCTCATGTATTAAGTCGCCAACTATGTCATGATTGATGACTAGCTATATAAGGGTGGCTTCAACCAACCCTATCTCTATTGCCTTATGCCAAGGGAGGCACGTTGAGTTCTTTTTGAGCTTCCAATCGAAGTTAGTCTCAAGCATTGTATGTTTATGCATTAAAGCTCAGTTATTATGGGTTGAAAATTACGGAAGATGTATAGGACATCGCAATAATGTTTGCAATGCCAAAAACATGGTATGATAAGTCATACTACATCAAATGAGTTATAGTACTTGACTAGTCCTTGGCCATTTGCTTAATAGAATTTGGATATCTTGGGACCATTTCCAAAGGCTATAGTACTATGTCAATTCATATTGGTTGCGGTCGATTATTTTACTAAGTGGATTGAGGTTGAAGCAGTGGAAAAAATCATAGAATAAAAGGTAAAGTCCTTTATATATAACTTTATTTTATCAAGGTTTAGAGTTCCCTAAATGATCACTATAGACAATGGTCCACAATTTGATAATGATAAATTCCAAGCTTTTTACAAGAAGAATGACATTAGATTGAATTACACTTCGGTTGCATATCCTTAGATTAATGGGCAAGTGGAAGTGATGAACAAAATCACATTATATATTTTGAAATAAAGAGTAGACTAAGCAAAGGGAAATTAGGTTGATGAGTTGCCAAACATTTTATGGAGGTATATGACTACTCATAAGATGTTAACAGGTGAGACGCCCTTTTAGTTGGCATTTGGATTGGAGGCCATCCTCCCTATTGAACTCTAGCTTCCAAACATATGTATGTAGAATTTTGATGTAATAGCCAATCAGGTTGGCTTGATGGCCAATGTAGACATGATAGAAGTGGTAAGGGACATGGCAAGGAAAGGATAGTTGCATACAAACATAGAGCAGTACATTGTTATAATTAAAAAGTAAAGCATAAAGTTTTTCAACTAGGAGATTTAGTGTGTTGTAAGGTTAAAGGAATAGGAGTTTGAGATGGCCAAGGGAAGCTTGTAGCCAATTTGGAAGAGCCAATTTGGATCCAAGAGGCTGTAAGGAATGGTGCCTATAGGTTGGAAAGGCTAGATGGACAAGTTATACCAAGGGCAAGGAATGTTGAGAGCTTAAAGTTATTCTTTGAATGATATTTGAGATAAGTTAATGATGGAGTTTCTTTATTGTTAATAGGAGTTGTCCCTTGTGATGACCAGTTGTTATTTGATGTTTTGTTATGCTTTGAGTTGAAAGTTTGATTTATGATGAAATGTCACTAGTTTGCCTTATAACAAAATTAAGTGATATTTTCTCAAGCACTAGTACAAAGTAGTTATAATTCTACATTACTTTATCTCAACCGAATTATGGTTATAGGTTGATAAATTTTAAGTTCAAGCCAAATTTGTAAATGAACTAACCTAATAGTTCTGGCCTTGAATGATTAATGAACATGCTTAGATAGGTAAATTCAATGATTTAATTGTTTTAACCTATTAAAATTATTGAATACATTGCTAATCCTACACAAAGAAGGGTTGATGGGAAAATTCTTGATGTCCTAACCTTAGATAAGGAAAGTGATCATTAAAACTCAGCTTCCTTAGGCAAAGTCATGCTAAGTTGACTTTATGAACATGTGTAACAAAATGCATCGATCAATAAAATATGCATAAGAGAAGCATGCATGAATATGATCAAGGAAAATATATTAATAATCTATCTAAGTATAAGGATAATATCAACATCCCAATCTAAAAAGAAAAGTAATAAAATCTAGTTGATGGTTAGTCGATAGCATTCTAGTTGGCTAGAATGAAAGGGGCTACATCCCTTTAGGCTTGATCTTCTTCGGTTGGAGGGGAAGCTTCTACCCAAGCTAGAGCCTTTGTAGCATTAGCATTAGTAGAGGTCTCTTCAACTTGTCCTTGACATCCTTTACCTCATCCTCCTCCTTATCTTCATCATCCTCATCTTTGTCATCTATGTTGGTGAAGTCAAGGCATGAGAGGTTATAGTCAAGGTGCACTTTCAACTCCTCCTCCCTCACTGATTTAACTCCTTGGAGAGGTTTCTTATGAAGTAGCTTCTCATAATGCTTGCTTGGCATCACTATGGTGAGAGCTTTTACGATAGAAATTGTAGGCTTTGCAACTTGCTCCAAGTTGGCAATAAGATCTTGCTGGCATGCAAAGTTCTCCATCAGTTGCTTAATCTCTTTGTTAAGTGCAAACTACTTCTTGCTTAAGGACGAATAAGACTTACTTAGGGATTGATACTTCTCTTTTTACTCTGGAAGCTGATTCATGAGGCCCTTTACTTCTTATCGAGCTCTTCATGCTGACCCTTCATGGTGAGAAGCTCCTTGGAGGCCTCTTTATGCCCATTTTGCTTGGTCACCAAGAGCCCCATCACTTTTTCTACCTCCATCTTGGTAGAGATTTTGGCCTTCTTCATAGTGATGGTTTGCATCTTAGATACATGGTAGGTCTCCTCGACCCTCTGCATATATAGATGAAAGTGACGTACGAAACAAACTAAACATATCAAAGTATAGATCGATACTTACCCTTTGCATCTCAACCTTAGCCTCCTCAATGGTAGTTAGGATGTGCCCATTCATCTGTAAAAGCAGAGGTTAGTTTAACCATACATGCAACTACGTGAACATTAACAATTCGGAAAAAGTTCAAACTTACATCATACAACTTAGCATCATCATCTTAGCAATGCTACCTTTAGCTCTCCTTAAATCCTCCAGCAAGATCCTCTAATCTCGAAGGTATCGGCTTAGTCTTGCTCAGCATAATCTTCTTTTTCTTAGTTAGCTTAGGAGGAGCCTTATGCCCGACAATTGCCTTAATAGTGCACCAATCCATCTTTTGCTTCTTAGCCTTTGCTTAACCAAAAGCTTCTTAAATTCAATGTCATCAAACCCCATATCTATAATAAGAAAAGAAGTTGTGAGTTAAATAGACAACATGACATACTTACAAACCGTACCAAGCTAAGTTTGAAGAATAAAGTTCACCTACGAAGTCTTGAACCGACATTAGTTCAACTAGATTGACTCTATACAATAGACAGACTAAGTATAACCGTCATTGTTGTTAAAGATTAGGTCGCCCCTCTCATATTGGTTTATTACTACCTCAGCATCTCAGAAGAAAATTTTCTTTCATTGAGCTTATATTTCCATGGTAGCCCACTTGTCAATAGGAATAAGCATGATATCATTAACCCAGATGGATTTGTACCATAATCCAAGGCTTTTCCAACCTTATTGAAATGAACTTATCGTACCTACCATGGATTTTAGACTCTAACCTAACCAAAAACTTTCTCTTATATTGAGTAACAACATAAAACCATTCGCTAGTCTACTGCTTCATTATGTAAAAGTACCTAAATAGCTCTACTATACACCTAACCTTTAACTCTTTGCATATTGTTTCAAAAGCTATTAGAATCCTGTTAGTATTCATGAGAACATGCTCTGTATGACATGAAAATAATTGAAAAAAAGCCTTTTGAAAATCTGAGAAGGATAATTATAAATGAAACTCAAAATACTTAAGATAAATATGAAATTCATTTTTAAAAGGAAAGAAACCCTCTTATCTACCTTAGGTTTCCTTAAGTTCTATTCTTTTGGGACTGTAGATAGATAAGGTTCATACCTAAGGACCTAGTACTTATCAGCATTGCTTTGGATTTCATTTGGTGACCATTTATCATACAAAATATCATATAAAGGTAGATTGCTTGCTTATTACCTTCACCATCATTAGGATACACATCTCTTGGGAGAGTACCAATCTGAGCAAGTTTATCAATCTATTGATTGTGCTACTATAACTTGAAGACGAGCCACCACTACTATTGGCTAATGTCGATGCCATCATCACGTGGAGGGGAGTAGCCTTGAAGGAAGGAGAACTGGCAATCCTAGCTCATCCCATACCTATTTTTCTAACGAGCTTCTTGAAGTTTGGATGTACAAAGAACTGCAATTGAAAGAGAGCAAAAGTGCTAGAGAGAGTGGGCAAATATGTGTAGAAGGTGCAAAAGGGAAAATAGAGAAAATTAGGGCTTACAAATCCCTTTATTGGCAGTTTTTGAGAAAGGTATGATTTGATTTAGATTAGCTTTAATCCAGGACATGTGCAGCTCGTAGTGATTGGACAGCTATTTTCTCCTTGATAGTTACTAAACTTATTGAAGAAATGATTGCAGATAAGATATTGTCATGCGTGTTTCGAGGAGAGGGAAAATGAAGGGCAACTACTCTTTGTTTGGAAGTTTCACTTCCTTTAAGGCTAATTCAACCTGAATGCATGATATTAGAGTTGATGAGGTGATTTACAAAAGTTTAGCAGTTAGGTTATTTTAAAGCATAGTAAAAGCTTAGCTATTGTTTGGCCACTTGGTTGCTCGAACTAATGCGAAAATTTGATTAAGTACTACTCTCATACCTGACATGTCAACCATAGGAGTTAGAGGCAAATGTTGATGGTGGATTTTCATCCTATTAGTTAGATATTGGGTGCTATGCCAAACTTTCTAACTAAGTTGAGAATATGCTAAAGGGTCATGCCTTTAGTTGGTTCCTGTCATAACTAACCCCTTGGTCGCTATCATTTGATTAATAGCTTGGCTATCGACCTCTTACTAGAGTTTCTATAGCTCAATATCATCCATCTGACCAATATCACTAGAGGCTCAATTATTAAGGCACAGTCCAAGAAGGTTTAAATATTCAAATATAGGTGCGAATGGTTTAGCGGTTACTTAGACAACAACTATCTAATTGCCCACTTCTCCTCATGATTTGCATATGGCTAAATTTAGGAGATACCACATGTGGCTCAGACAAAGACCTATAAATATGGGAACACAACCACTATAATCTCTAAGCACTCTACACACTTGCCCTTGTAATTTTCCTTAACCAAAATGCTTCACTAACTTGGGTATTAGAATGGTTACGCTGAATTAACCTTTGTACCCCCAAAACCTAACTCTTGTTCTTTTGTAGATCATAAAAACTAATCTAAATTCTGATGACAACAAAAGTCATTAAGGTTAAGTGGCAATTTAAGTCATTTAATAGTGATTTCCACTAAGTTTAGTTTAATCAAAATTTCCTTTTTTCTCAAAACTTTAGATTGATCTAGAATAGTTTAGAATTAACCTTATCGAGAGATACCTCTCTCTTTGGATGTGGGTTAAGAGTGTAAGGAGATTCAACTTCTACTTCTCTTAGATTAATTAAATGCATATGAAGAAGTTAAGAACTTGTTATATATTTATTTATTCATAGTATACAAACCTATTGAAAAATTGGGATAATGATGTTTTAAGCATGATGCAATCATCGGAAAAGAAGGAAAGAACAATTAAAAAGTATCTGAATATTTGTTTACTCTTTTTATTAGCATGTCCTTTTGTATTTTTTGGCTCCAGGGGATGTCAGCTTTCATGACGAGGAGTAGAGAGCAATATAATATTTTAAAAAGAAAATAGAGAAGGAAAAGAGCAAGAGAAAGGCCTTTTACATTAAACTGAAAATATGATATCTGAGTACCATAACTTATGTAGCATAGATGGAGAAAGAAAAAAGAATTAAGTACCCCTTCACATTTGAGTTTGGCATTTTTTGAGTGACAAAAGCAATTGCATTTTTTTTTTTAAAACCTTTTCCCATCGACTATCAGGTTCAATGTTGCGTTCCGCGATACTTCTTTTTTTTTTTTTTTTTTCAAATCAATAATATTAAATGATACAATTTTAAATTTTCAATATGAGTGAATTAATTGGCTTTTTTTATCTAAACTATATTCATGTACACAATGCATTCTGGACCTATAGATTTACGCGATTGATATAACATATCATAGGCTCGTATCTGATGGTTAAAAAAACATTATTTGATCAACCTTGTTCTCTCTGTCCCTCTCTCCCTCTCTTGTTTTTAAGTCCCTCTTTTTTTTTTTTTAGTTGGAGGAAGGTATGCTCTATCAGTGGCACTAGATTAGTGTACGTAGGCTGGAGAACCTCTGAGGAAGCCAGGCCACGGATATCGTTGTTGCTTTCAAACTTTCAAAATAAAAGTTTTTTTGGAGAAACTTTCCGACTACCATGTACTTGAGCAACAAATAGAACACGCAACCAATTTATCTGATGTTTATTACTGCTCAGTATGGTCCATACATGCACTGGACAGTGGATATATAATTTCTGTATTTGCTAACCATATAAAAAAAAATAATAATGGGATAAAGCTTTCAGATGTATCAGGATTTTTAAATTTTTTCATTTTATTACGTGAACTTTAAATTTGTTTATTTTAATATTTTAACTTTTAAAAAAAGATAAATTAGTATATCTATTATAACGACCGTTATTATAACATGGTGTCATAACGGTATAAGTATATTAACTTTCATTTTATTTTAATTTTAGTACTCAAACTCCAATTTTTTTTTTTTGTTTTGGTACTTCAAATTTTTAAAATGAAACAAATAAATAATTTATTCGATTAATTTTCATAAAAATATTATTAAAAAATCAAGAAAATAACATTTCATAATAATATATTTAAAAAAGATTTGCTATAATTTCTTCATTATTCTTTGTTGATTTTTTATAGTGTTTTTATGAAGAATATTATCAAGAATACCTATTTATTCCATTTAAAAAAGTTGAAGTATGAAAATGGAAAAATAAAATAAAATAAAGTTTGAGTACTAAAGTGGAAATAAAAAGAAAGTTAATATACTTAGATTATTATTATACCATTTGTTGATGATGATCATCATAGCAAAAATACTAATACATTATATTTAAAAAGATAAGGTACTAAAATAAATAAATTTAAAGTTTAGGTACTAAAATAAAAAAAAAATAAAAATTGGAGTACTTCTATTAACTTTATTCCTAAAAGGAATACAATTTTTCTTTTGGGTTAAAATAAGTAAAATAAAATAGACAGATTGAATGCATGAATTAGTGACAATGGAATACCTAAAAACAAGAAAGTTACTAGCCCATAGCATATGCACATCAAGTAAAAGTGGTTTTACTCACTAAATGAATCTTCTAAAATATATAGTTTTAAGTTAATGTTAAAATTGCATATAAAAAGGAGTAAATCATATTTGACTACTCTTACAAACTTTATGAAACCTTTCCAACATATAGCTTGCCCGTTTTTGCCTAGTTGAAATCACATATAGCAAAACTGATGATTTGATGACACGTAAAAAAAAATTATTTAAATGTTATAATTATATATATTGTTGCACTATATATTGAATGGATAGAAAGTTAATTATTTGATGTACGTGTGTTTATTTTTCTCACGTATCATTCCTCTTTATGTATATCAACCACATTTAATAACAATAACATAATTAATACATTTCATTCCTCACTTTCGAGCTTTCCGTCTCCTACTTACTTTGATTGATTCTATTTAATTGGCTATGGCGAAATTAGCTATTTCATATGATATTGGAGTGGGTAATTTCTTCACTTTAGAAAGTTTCTATTCAGTTTGTTGCTATTACTGTTCCATTGCTTTTGTAGAGGTGAATACAAATGGGGAAAAATTAGATAGTGACCCTTTATATTTGTCCGACTTAGATAATCTAGGCACTATAATCACTAGTGTAGTTTTTGATGGTTCAAACTTTTTAGGATGGAGTAAGTCTATTTGTTTGGCCTTCGGGGTGAAAGAAAAATTAGGGTTCATAGAAGGAAATTATGAAAGAAGTGATGATGATTTGATAAATTTGCATTGATGGATTTGTTGCGATTATATGATTGAATGTTGGATCCTAGACAAAGGAATTATTTGAAGCATTTGTGTATGTTCAACAAATAAAGGAGTTATGGAGTGATGTATGCGAACATTTTGGCTTAACTAATAGAACTCTCATTTGTTGACTGTAGCATAAGATCATTAATTTTAGACAAGTAAATTCTATTGTTTTGATATATTACAATAGGCTTAAAAAGCTTTGGGATGAGTTGACTATTTTGTGTTGTATTCCTCAATGTATTTGTTGAAGCTTGTCTTAGTGTCACCATAAAATTGTTGAAATGTTTTAAGCAGAGAATAGAAATAAGTTGATGTGATTTCTTACTAGATTAAATGAAGCCTTTAATGGTATGAGAAGTCAGATCTTAGGGGTGGATCCTCTACCTTCAATTAGTAAGACATATTACATTATGTATCAAGTTGAAAAGCAGAAATAGCTAGTTGGTATTCTTAGAGAGTAGAGATAGTAGCTTTCCATGTTAAAAGTAATAAGAAAAGAGCTTCTAATGAAAGGAAAGATAAAAGAAGTAGAACAAGTTGAAAAGTTACTTATGCTCATTACAAAAGACTTGGTCAATCTATTAATCAATGCTTTAAAATCATAAGATATCTTGATAGGTATAAGCTAAGAGAGAAAAAGACCCAAATATCTAAATTTGTAGGCTGTGTTGGTTCAAATCATGGCAAAACTTCTAATACTCCACTTGACATTCAAATGAATCAAGATGACATTGGTAAATCTTTATTTAATGATTCAGCTTTTGTACCTAGATTATGTTTGAAAGTGGTACAAATGCTAAAAGGGTTAGGAATAGTGAGGATTATAGTTTTGAGAAGCTATTGTCAACTTTGTTGGTAACATTAATTCGTGCCTCACCTTATCAAGGTTCTTGTTTGCTTTATGATGATAGAGTGTGTAATTGGATTGTAGCTATAGGGGCTAGTGATCATATTACTCCCTCTTCTCACATTCTTCTTAATAAATAGAATCTTAAAGACCCAATTAAAATCATTTTAGTTGACAGTCGAATTAGGTTTGTTGACACCATTGGAAGTGATTAGTTTAATGAATATATTCTATCAACCAATGTTCTTTTAGTACCCAAATTTCATTACGATCTTTTTCCAATGAGCCAAACCTTGCTAACTTTAACTTGATTTCTCTTTTTGGTCTATAACAGTGTATTTTTCAGAACTTGAGATCTAAGAAATGCATTGCATAAGCAAGCATTCGTGTGGATTGTATGCAATGACTTTGAAATCAATAGCTAATGGTTTTAGTTCTTTGTCACTATCTTCTATCACATATTTTGATATGGTAGTAGTACATACTTCTTATGATAATGTAAGTCATGTTGACAACAAAAAGTTCATGGAACTTTGGCACGATCGTCTTGGACATGCCTCATCGTAAAAACTTAACATATTTCTAGTTGTAAAGGGGTTAATATGTTAGATATCATTTATAATTCATGTCAACTAGCAAAGTTCCATTGAATCCCTTTTTCATCAATAGAATCTACTTCATTACATCCTTTTGACATTTTACATATCGATTTAGAGGGTCCTTTTAATTTTCCTTCTTTATCTAGTAGTAATTTTTTCTTAATAATACTAGATGATATGAGTAAATGCACTTGGACATTTCTTTTGCCATCACAAAAACCATGTACTTTCTACGTTAATGAATTTTATTTCTTTCATTAAGAATTGGTTTCATGTCACATAAAAAACAGTAAGGATCGACAAAGGTTGTTAATTCCAACTAATGATTATCAATCTTTATTCAAAACTCGTAGAGTCAAACACCAAAAAAGTGTTCCATAGACCCTCAACAAAATGCTATAGTTGAACGTAAGCATAGGCATTTGCTTGATATCGTGTATGCAATATGGATTCATGCTAATCTCCCAATGAAATTTTGGGGAGAATGCATACTAGCAGTCACTACTCTCATCAATCAAATGCCCATTGAATCATTGAATCGAAAATCGCCTCATGAGATTCTTTACAAAAACCACCATCTTACAACAATGTTAAAGTCATAGGGTCTTTTCTATGCATCTATTAATCTTAATTGTTGAGATAGGTTTGATACAAGCGGAAAAAGTTGCATATTTTAAAGTTACCTTACGGGTTAAAAATGATACAAACTGTATGATGCTCAGACTCATAAGCTTTTCGTGAGCCAAGATGTCATTTTTTTTAGCATATTCTACCTTTCCATACACATAAAATTTGCTTGATCCTAATTTTGATCTTTATTCGAATAAACAAACACTTTTTCCTAATTAGTATTCATCTCCTAAACAAGTTGAATGACATGATTATCTCTAAATGGTGGTCTATTCCTCCTAATCTTGATCAATAGTCTATTGTATAGAATTCCTCTAGTTCTATAAAGCTTTGTAAGTCTACTAGAAGTATAAGTCCACTAGTTTGGTTGAAGGGGTTCATCCCTACAATCCAAGTTCATCTATTCCATACCACAAATTCTTTGAGAAATGTTCAACAACCTTCATGTTCTAAATATCCTCTTTCCATACTTGATTCATTCTTTTTTTTTTTTTTAAATGCCAAAAGTATGTTGCTTTACTAGGAAATGTATTTGCGGTTTAAGAACCACAAAATTATCATAAGGCCAAAAAAGACTTAAGATGGGTTGAAGCTATGAACAAAGAACTTTTAGCTCTTTAATCAAATCATATATGGGTGTTGTAGCTTTACCTCTAGGGAAAAAGGCCATAGGATTTAAGTAGGTGTATAAAATAAAATATTAATCTAATGGAACCATTAAATGCTCTAAAATGAGGCTACTAGCAAAAGGTTATAGTTGAATTGAAGACATTGATTACACCTACACTTTTTCATGTTGGCTAAACCTGCAACTATTAATCTTCTTTTGCAATTGCAATTGTAAACAAATGTTTATGCACAAATTAGATGTCAATAACGTGTTCATGCATGGATTTATTGAAAAAGAAGTTTACATGGCACCTTTAAAGGTTTATAATGTTGGTAAACCAAGTAATGTTTGCGAGCTTGTTTGATCCCTTTATGGATTGAAACAAGTTTCTCATTGATAAAATAAGGAATTCACAAGAATCCTTTGTTCCTTAGGCTTTTATCAATCTAATGTGGATTATTCTTTGTTCATAAAAAGGGAAGGTGCTGTTTTTGTGGCTACTTTAGTTTATATTGATGATGTCTTGTTGGTTGGTAACAATTTAGATCATATTGCTTCAATCAAGAATGTTCTTCATTAGGAATTCACTATCAAAGACTTAGGTGAAATTGGGTTCTTTTTGGGAATTGAAATATGTCGTATAGCTGATGGTAGTTTATTATAGCTTAGAGTGTACATAGCGGGTTGGAATTAGAATGGGTAGTTAGGGTTCAAGTGGGTATGAAGAATAGGAAGTAAAATTAGGAGTGGGGTGGGGGGTAGTAGGGTTGATGGTGAATGTGTATGGATATCATGCACCAAGACATAAATTCAATCAGGGATTAAGCTCGAAATAAGGTTCGGTATGACTTACAAACACTAAATGTCACTCAAGTTTCAAATGAGAGGTTAAATGTGACTCACTAACTTACTCAAATCAAGGGTTCGCCACAATCTTAAGGACAATATTGAGAAGAACATGAGAAGGATTAAAAAGTAAAGCATACTCAATAATCTGGAAAATGTAAGCTCTATGAGCTTATGGATAACCTTACTCAAAAGAGGAAAGTTCTAAGTGTATGTATATTCTTCATTATCTGATGATCTCCCCATGATGATTACAAATGTTACTATTTGTAGCAGGTCCTAAAACCCTGTGACAAAACTGTAAATAATGTACAAAACCTTAAACTCTAAAGAATGGACCTATAATTAAAAATAAAGAAAATACGTACAAGAATAAAAAATTGTACGATTAGCAGAAGAAGTCGGCATGCAGTCATTCAGCTTGTCCTGGAAGGAGTAGGATTCGAACTAGGTGGGGTAGGTAATTGGATGTCCAAGTTCGGGAAGGAGTCCCTAAAGTCTCGTAGTACTTGGTCGAGATGCTTGAAAGGTCTGCCTATAGTTGCTAAGTTCTAGGGTTAGTCGACACTAGTCTCCCTATGCCGTACGTAGTGGATCTTTGACCTTGAGTGCTTGGCATTGTAGTCTCTCGGCTTCTTAGTAGATGATAGACTTGAAGCTGAGTGGCTCCTTTTCTTCCTCTCCATCTTTTGGTATTACCTCGGCTTCAGTAAAAGTTGATCAGCTTCGGCTTTGAACAATTCAGCTTCGAGTTAGAATAGGTCAGCTTTAGCTTTAGGCAGGTCAACTTTGGCTTGAAGATAGTCGTAGGCTAATTCCTATCACATTTTCCTTAATCAATGGAAATTTCTTTTAGATATACATCAACATATTGGTTTAACTGGTGTTAGGGCTATGAAAGTTCCTTTTCCTTTAAATGTTCATCTTAATCATGAGGATAGTGAACCATTGTCTGATCTCGTGTTGTATTGTAAAGTGGTTAGGTGGGTTTTGATAGGGATTAAGGATTGATTATGCGCTCCTGAGCCCGAGGGATCTCTCTGGTGGTTTGTCGAGGAGTAGTGCTTACACCAGTCTGATTTACCAAACTACTTCACTCTCATGCCATTCAAGGTATTGCCAAGGTGACCAGCCCACATGCTAAACTGAACCCTTCGCTATGCACTAGTCTAAGTGCCAAATTCGAATATATCAATCTCCATGGTACCGATGCCGAGCTGATAACTACTAGGAGCTGACCATTCGAGACCGACCTTATTGTGAGCCATCCCTAAGCTAACCCCAGTCCAGCTTCGATAGTCAAGGTGCCAAACTTCTTACGCCTAACAAACTTGAATAGAGGCCTACCCCTACTCAGATCATAATACTGTCAGAATCATAGAGTAAAAACGCGTGCACACTATCCTTTTTGACAATTGTGCTATCCTTTCTAACA
Organism: Lumnitzera littorea; assembly: GCA_024138015.1. Classification (NCBI taxonomy): domain Eukaryota; kingdom Viridiplantae; phylum Streptophyta; class Magnoliopsida; order Myrtales; family Combretaceae; genus Lumnitzera; species Lumnitzera littorea. Next base: position 31,501,216 of record JAMXBB010000009.1, on the reverse strand, counting down.
AATGATGTTTGTTGTGCACGATTTCGTGTTTTCCCTGTAGAGTATTTTCCTTTTTATTTAGCAAATAGGAATTCATTTTTGTTATTATTTGTAACATAAAACTTGCCTTAACATGGTACTATAAATAGTCACATAATGTAACAGCCGCAAGGAGAATATATAGAAGAATACATTGAACGTTTTACCTTCTCTTGAGCTAAGTTTCCTCTTGCTTACTCTTGAGCTACTCTTATCTAACCCATTCGAGCGTGGATTAGTGGCGAGTGACCTCCGACCATACTTGTGTGTCATATTAAGTGTGACCCGAGCTTATATGAGGTGTCAGTGCATCATATCCATTGTTAGTGCATAGGAACCCCTGCTCTCCCTTGACTATAATTTACTTTTCGAGCCATCTTGTGGCTTGGACCCATACTTTTTAGTTACGCGTGATATTGGGTTCATGTATTCATCTACGAGTCTATATCAGGTTTTTTATTTAACAATGTGCCCTAATAATTTTCTTCCCTATCTAGCAGCTTAGTCAACTTGTCTCATGCCTTCGTATTGATATCTAAAAGGGAGTATTGACCAAGACTTAGTCTATTATTCTTCTTTATTGTTATATTGTTTTGTTGATGCTGATTGGGGTTCTAGTAGGGTTAATCAGAAATCATTGTTAGGCTTTCATCTTTTCTTAGTTCTTTTTGGCTACATCTAACTTTGTAGGTAAGGGAGGGGTAGAGAGGAGTGGGTGTTACATTATATATTGTACATATAGATAGTTGATTATCTGATGCACATGTATTTACTTTGCTCACATATCATTCCTCTTTTTGTATATAAACTACAGTTAACATCAATAATAGAATTAACACATTTCACTCCCCAGTTTCTATCTTTCCTTCTTCTCTTTCTCATTTAGATTGATTCTATTCAATAGCTATGGAAAAATTAGCTTAATTTTCACATATATATATAAATATATATATATATATATATCAAGTAATTAAAAAAAAAGAAGAAGTTTAAAAAATTATGAAAATAAGAAAAATTATTAGTCTTCTAATGCTTAGGATTTTCGTGATTCGTTCATTGTCTAAATCAATAAAAGCTTGTGCTTATGCATAATGAATTACGAAGTATGAGAAAACAATATGAACTAATGTTTATAATATGTCATGTAGTGATATTTTACTACCTTATTCTATTGTTTCATAAGAAGTATCAAACTTAGACACTGATAAGCTGAAACCATTTTTTGGTTATCACGTTAATGTCTCAATATTTTTATCCTTAGATAAAACCAAGAATAGAGAAAAGATTATGTTTTAATGTATTAGAAAATGGATAAGGTTGAGTTGTGCTGAGTTAATTAAGAATTGGAAAAAGAATAGATTCTCATAGGAGACAATAAAAAAATTCACCCAATTAGATATATGTATAAAAATATTTTATTCCAACTTATTTATTTATATTTTGACTTTCGTTTATTTTTTATTTTACTTCAGTTAACTAATATATATGTATATCTATAATATTAAGTACAATTATTAGTTTCACTTGACTAATAAGTGCTTAGACTGGGTTTTTATGTCCTTAGGAGGGATAATTTCTTAGGATTATGAGGTAGTTATGTATTAAAGCCTTATGGCAAAGAGAATAGTCAATATGAGGAAATTATTGCTAACTAAGGTCAGAGAGTAGGGAAGAAGTCGTGATGAGACGAAATAGTGGTTATTGTATGTTGGTTTAATTGTTACACATGAGTCACACTTTTGATGGAATGAAATCAACCAAAGATTTAGCATGAGAATATTTATTGTTGGTATTGTTGATGTTATGAACTCATATTGTTCCTTACAAAATTAACTACTGCTATAAAATTGTTACTAAAATAAACAAAAAAGGGAAATCATCAAATTAATATTTACAAATACAAATGGTATAATCTTAACAAATGTCAAATTACAACTCAACAAAAGTATTAAGAAAGTAAATCTGATTATAAATGTATTTTTGTATCCAGACTTTAAGATTAAGACAACTGAACTTTTAGTTTCCTCACTTCTAGATTGGTAGTTCACAATTAGCACTGAATGCATAATGTCAAGAGGAGGCAAATGGTTAATTTCATATTGTTATAGTTTTTTCTAAATGAAATATAAATATAGCTATTTTTTCATTTTCATATTAAGTGCCTAAAGTTAGTGATAAGGTTCACGGTGGGAATACATGAGGAGTGTTGATTAGGAAAAGAAATAGAATAGGAAATGGAAAGTTGGTAAAACCTATGACTTACTTGAAGGATATTATGGATCTATAATCCTATACAGCCTAAGGAACACTTGGTCTGACTCATAAATCACTCACTAAGGTTACTTGCCATTGCTCTTACTAAAGGAGTAGATAAGACCTAAAGGTAGAAGATGATTTGTCAAAGAGACTCTATATCTAATAATAAGTTGAAGATAATAGAGGGCCTTATATAGTTGGCCAGTAGGTTACAACATAATGGGGAAAAGACAAAAGGGTAAATGAAAATAGAAACCTTAGAATATATGCTAAAGGAATAAAAATGAAAAAAGACAAGGAATATACATGTTAGAGAATCGTCCTTGCAATCTATGCAGTAGACTCATTTCATTAGAGCATCGAGTGCTTTGATAAATAGAAATAAAAAAAAAATATCCCAATGTATCTTTAGAAAGAACTGAGACTTGGTTCTTCAATCAATTTAGCAGCCTAGATGGATAACTTAGAAGGGAAGATAGATGTAAGGAGGTTAGGTTAGTCAACTTGTCCAAGGTCTTGGTTCATCCTCTAGTTGGTTTGACATTTTAGAGAGTTGCAACGAGGTTGGGTTATTCAACCTCTAAAGGTCATCCAACTTACCTAAAGTCAATTCTAGAATTGTGCTTACCTTGATCAATGTTCTATATTTAGCTTGGTTGAAGTGCAAAAAGCCTCAGACTAGGTAAGAATCCTTATCCCATACTATTCTTTAGGCTAAGATTCCTTAAGTCAAGCCTTATAATCCTCTAGCTTAGTTTTTGGTGATTGGCTTAGGTACTTGATTCTTAACATATTCCATAGGTTTAGGGAGATTTGACCTCAAATTTGTAGGAGCCACTCTATGGTCTCCTTCTTCATGTTGGTGGGGAATTGGGTTAAAGGCATTAAGGTTGAGGAGACACCATATCCATTTAGCAACTCGATTTGGTAGGTGTTACGATTGACCTTCTTTAGGACCTTGAATGTATCATTAGCGCTTGGAGATAGCTTCTTCTTCTTAAATTTTAGGAATCTCTCCTTACTATAGTAGACCCAAGCTAGGTCACCTAGGTTAAAGTATACATCTTATTGACCTTGGCTATCAATTTGTTGTTACTATTCATTAAACTTGGCAATTCACTATGTCACTACCCTGTGATGTAGCATATTTAGCTCTTGAGCTTAGTTGCTTCCAAACAGGCTCTTTTGAGTTGTCATCGAGGTCCCAACCAAGTCAAGGTGAATGGTCAAGGTGAAACTATATACGATCTTAAATGGGGTCTTTTTGGTAGTACTGTGGGCATTTTGGTTCTATGCAAACTCCATAGGGTAGGCATAAGTCCTAATCCCTTAAGTTCTTACCTTATAATAGCTCAGAGCAATGTACTAAGTGTATTGTTCACCACTTGGTTTGTTCATTGGTTTGGAGGTGGCTATTGAGTGAAACATGAGCTTCGTATTAAGTCTTTTCCAAAGTTTCCTTTGAAAGAAACTTAAGAATTTTATCCTGATCAAATACTATGGACCTTGGGACTCCATGTAGTCAAATAACTTCTTGCATGAAAAGATCAGTAATATATAAAGCATCATTAGTCAGATGGCACTATATGAAATGTGCCATCTTGTTGAAGCGGTCCATAATGACAAGAATGGAATCCCATCTTCAGGACATCTTGGGCAACTCTACGACAAAGTCCTTGTTGAGGCCTTCCCAAGGGTTGGTTGGAGTGGGTAGGGGTATGTATTCTCCATGTGGTTCCACTCTTACCTTTGCCCATTTGTAGATTTCATAACTTTTGACCACCTTGTGAATGTCACGTACTATCCTAAAGCAACAAAGGTTCTCCTTTAGCAGCTCAGTAGTTTTGATCTCCTTAAAATGGCTAGATAAGCCTCTGTTATGAGCTTCTTGTACTAGCAACTCTTTAGCTGAGTAGCTTAGAATGAAGAGCTTTCATCCTCTAAACAAGTACCTATCCTTCATATTACAACCTTCTATAGCAATATTGATGCGTCTTCAAGGTTGGATACACAGAGAAACACCACAATGAACGAACTAAGATAAATAGGAAAAAGGTTAGCAAAATCCGAGCAGCTACCGAATGGATATGACGTAGCAATTGATCTTACTCAGCCTACAATCCACCAGATATGACATACTGGTCCGAATTGAAGGATCACTCGCCACTACTCTTTGCTAAGGGAATATATAAGAGTTGAATAATGAGAATACTAAGGTTGATCAAATGAGTAATTTCTGTATTTAAAGATGGTTGTCCAAGTACAGGTAAAGTGAGGGTTTATATATTTGCCCACTAGGGTTATTTTACATGTGTGAAAAGATAAAAGGGTATTTTATAATTAAGTTACATGAATCATACTAAAAAGGGATAAAAAGGACAAAGAATATTCAGTACGAAAAAGAGAGAATCATCCTGGGACGTGGTGTCAGAAGACACGTATCACTTGGTGGTTGGACATTAGGGATATGATACAACGTAGGCAAAAGCAGAAATGCATTACCGTCAGGGGCTCACCTGATCTGGATTAGGTTGGGAACCAATCAGCCTAGCAAAAGGTCAGCTATCTTAAAATTAAACATCAGTAGATCAAGTCGGGATCCCAGCTTGGCTAGTTCTAGACTGTTTTGGATTAAGACTTCACTGTTAGGCAGGAGCATGTTGGACACACGTGAGGGTTTGATAGATGGGTTGGCTAAAGGTCAGCTTGGGATAGGAGTCCCCATTTCGGCTATGACTTAGAGTTAATATTTTCTATGTTAGCCCTTGAAGTCCTTTAGCTCAGCTTCTTATGATCGGTTTAGGGGGTTGGTTCCTATCAAATCTCATCCTTGCACTTGTTAACAATTAAACCAAAATGAGGGTCATGTGCAGACTACTCGACAATAAAGGGGAATCCCAACAACTTTGTCTAGACTGTAGTGAATAGGGTATGATGTTAGAGAGAGCGTTCTCCACCATGTTAGCACTCCCTTTCTTATGTTTTATGACATGAGAGGACCCCTCCCTAAACTCGAACTACTTCACTTGTCTCCTTGAGAGTCTACATTGGCTATTAAGGTGCTTTGAAGATACATGGTCTATATATATGACAAGTTGTCTTAGTAATAAGTAGTGCTACCATATTGTGAGAACTCGAAATAGGGAGTAGAGCTCCTTGTCATGCACGGAATAGTTATAGTGGCACCAATGAGCTATTGTTGTGATAAGCAATAGGTTAGTCTCTTTTGCATTAGGATGGCTTCAATTCTTATGCCTAAGGCATCACACTTAAGCTCGAAGGGCTTTTCGAAGTTAGGTAGGGCCTACACTAGGGCTGAGATTGGCTTCTCTACGATCTCTTAGAAGCTCTTTTCAACTTGCTTGTTCTACTATGACACATCTCCCTTCTTAGTCAACTTTGTCAAAGGGGGGGTGCTATAGTACTAAAGCTCTCGATGAACTACTTATTGAATGTAGCAAGTCTATGGAAACTCCTTACCTTGGTGACATTCTTAGGTTTTAGCCACTTCAAGATAGCTTGAACCTTCTCTACATCAGTTGGGATTCCATCACCAAGTATCATAAAGTTGAAAAAGATAACCTTACATTAGCAAAAAGTGCATTTCTTTAGGTTTCCAAATAGTTGCTTAATCAGTATATCAAACACAGATTGAAGGTATTTTACGTAGCTTAGCAGGTCGGTACCGTAGACTAGTATATCAAATAAGCACACAATACACAGTTCCCCATTAGAGGTTGCATTACACGGTTCATGAGTCTCATGAATGTATTCGGTGTATTAGCCAAAAAGGGCATGACTAACCATTCTTATAGGTGATGCCTAGTCTTCAAGGCTATCTTCCTTTCATCTCTTAATCTCATAAGAATTTAGTAGTAGGCACTCCTTAGGCTAATCTTCAAATACACCCTATCACCATAGAGTTTGTCTACTATGTCATTAAGCTTAGGTATTGAGTACCTGTACTTGATAGTATTGTGATTAATAACTTGATTGTTGATGCACATGTTCCACGAACCAAGTTTTTTCAGAATGAGTAGAGTGGGCACAACACATAGACTTATGCTCCTTCGAACGTAGCCATGCTCAATTAGCTTGTCAACTTGTCCTTTTAGCTTGACAGTCTACTATAGGTTCATTCTATAAGGAAGTTGGTTCAATAGGGTAACACTAGGTTAGAGATCAATGTAGTGTTTTATTCCCGAGACTGGTGGCAGTCCCTTAGGTAAATTTTCGATGAGTAGGTTCGTGAATTCTTTAATAAACTGCCTTACCTCTTCATGCATAGACTCTAAGTCCCTAAACTTTAGCAATCTTACAAACCAATAAGACCATAGGTTCATCAGTCTTCATGTCCTCTTCCAGCTCACCTCAAGAAATGATTAACATGTTTTTCTTTGAAGCTCGGGTAACTATGAGTCTCCCTAATGTGACTTAGAGTCATAGGATGTAACATAATCTTCTTCCCATCCTTGGTGAAGACATAGGTAGGTATATAACATGTTAATCGAATAATCAAGGTCTCCCTTGTAACAGATGTTAGGCATCATAGGAACAACATCGCATAGTGTTTTGTCCTTATATAAGTCCCCCAAAGTGAGTGACACCTGAAATATACTAAAATATATTAAAATAATTATAGAAAATTAATAAAAATAAGAGAAAAATTATGTTGCATCTAAAAATCATGTGGGAAAGGTCTTGGTAGGTTACTAAGTTATTTAAGAGGGGATTAAGACACAAACATGCATGTAATTAGAGGATATTAGGACACTTGGAGACCTGTAAAATTTCTAACCAACCTAACTCTGCATATTTAAGCTGAACACTCTTTCAATGATTCATTTTAGCCACTACAGGATCTAGGAAAAATAGTAACCCCTTTGGAAAAGTTTAGGAGAATTTTAGGAAGATCTATAGAAAAATTAGTGCAGAACTTGGGGATTTGAGGTTCGGAGAGTCAAGCAAGTCTTCGAAGTGAACCACCACTACCATTATGGTAGAGAAGCAATGCCTAAGAGGGCTGACACACCTCTTTTGGTCGCTAATGGTCGGAGCTTGATTTGTTGGTGAGTTCAAATTTCATTCCAATTTTACTAAAATTAATAAAAATACAACAATTTCTTGGAAAATTATAAAAAAAACTTTCCTAAGTATTTTTGCACGTGAACTCTAGGAAAAAAAATGTTATTTTATTAAAATTATGAGTTTAAATATGCCACTCTTAAGAAATTACTAGACCCAAACAGTTTTTGATTTAGCTTTCAAAACCCTTAATGTTATTGTGTTGACTTCAAAATTTTTCTATGAATTACCTATAATATATATAAAATTGCTTTGAACAGTCTTTCATAGAAACTATTTTTAAAATTTTTATCTAATTTTTAGATGTAAAAATCCTATTAAACTGATATGTTAAATTAGTTTAAGATCTAAATTTTCAAGAAATTTACATGGGTTTTGATTTTAATTAATTTATGTCATAATTAGATGTTGAATAGTGTTATAGGAATGAATCTTAGGTACTAGAAGTATTGGATTTAGAGTAAGAGAGGGATTGGTAATAAAATGCTAAAAATAGGTAAATTGGAAGTTATTTAAATAAAGGGATAAGTAGAGTTATTTAAGATAGAAATGAATTTAAGGGCATGAATAATGTTTTGGTTACTTGTCTTCACAAGGAATGAGTTGAAGTTGTGGAGACTTTGCTAAGAAGTGAGCATATGCAAAATTAGAGGATAAATAAAAAATTGATCAGAAGCTTTAGGTAAATGCTATGATAGAAACGTGTTTGGAAGCTAAATTAGAGACTCTGTATGTACAAAATATAGTTAGGTGGACCTTAGAGGATAAGCTAGAGGATATTCTTAAGGACTTTTGAATAAACTGTATTGAGAGGATAAATCAAGGGATGAATTAGAAGATAGTCAAAGGCAACTATTAATTATTGACCTAAGAACCTAATCACTTACGAGTAATAAAACACTAAACTTAGAGTAATGGACCGAAATATAGAATAATAATGTGTGTGTATATATATATTGTACTTGTATAACTAATGAAATATTATTTATATTGTAGGAACATGCAATGAAAATAAATGACAAACTACACTTAAGTAAGTGATTAGAGTCCATATAAGTTTGAGATCAATAGGTAACTATATTTTAGAGAATTTTTTTTTAGTACTTAATGGCTTAAAATTATACTTGGTTTTACGTATGCCTATATGTCTATGATTTTGATTGAACTATTTGGTGATTTGATTTGCTTGATTGTGATTGGTTGAATTGCTTAGATTAAATGGTCTCCACTTAACTGAAACTAAGCTATATGGGACTTAAGATTTAGCTGGACATGCATTGCAACCTAACAGGGGATAATTAGGATTTTTTGACCAAATACTAATCCCTTCGAATGGGATAGTCGAAATGATTCCTTATTTACCCTTAATCGAAGTAAGTGATAGTAGAGGCGGTCGTAGTAAAGATGAAAGGCTAGTTCGAAGGTAGTCATGGGAAGAGGGATATCTTCATTATGTAAACATGGGTTTGGTCGTAAGTTGTTGCATTTGTGTTGAAACTTTTAAACTTAGATTACAACAAGTGTAATTTCTCTAATTTCATGACGGACCGAACAATGTTGTGCGATGAGATTTATTTTGTTGCATTTTATTTAAATAATCGTTTGATAACCCTGTTTGTGTTTCTTTTATACTCTATGTCTCCATCCTTATTTGCTTAGCGGTTGGTTGCTCATATCCCCATGGATCTTTTTGCAAGCGCAAACTAGAATGTTGTACTATAGTTATCTTGAAGCTAGTTGTTGTTAGGGAATCGGTTGTGAGGAAAGAAACTAAGGATCAACTAACTTTTGAAGCTTTTGAAGTCTTTTATTTTGTTCTTTGTTATTAAATAATTGTATATATTTATGATATGTGAACTATAAAATTATGTAAATTAAGTAGTGATAAGCAGGTCTATAATTATATGTCATGAAGATATCCATAAGTTAAATTAGTAATTACATGTTGAATTGTTTGCTTCAAAGCGATTAAGTTGTGGACGCTTTGTGCAAATCAGTCTTATGATAGCAATTGTAAGGTCAGCTTCTTTCTCAAGATGGTTTAGATGGTGGGACTATTATGACTTTGCTGCTTTAGAGCATGACATCGGGCATTAGGTAGCTATGTATCTGTATCCAAGATACTTAAAACATTTGATCTCACTAGTCTTCCTTCTTGAAGAATGGCCTTCTTAAACATTCTCTTAGTAGGCCTCTTAATAGGTCAAGCCATGGAACCTTCCTTCCTTCCATAGTTGGTTTTTGTCAGCCTTTTGTTTTCAAATTAAACAGCTTAGCTAAACTCAATTAGCTAAGATTAAGTTGGAGTAGATTATTCCCCCTTTGCTTCTTGACCCTTTAAGCCATCTTAATAGCTTTCTCCATGGTAAATATTGGCTATACTTCAACTATATTCCTTATTTCGTACCTTATTCTACAAATGAACCTCGAGATAGTTTGGGGCTCAAGCTCATCTTTATCACAACAGTACATTAGCAATTGAAACTTCTTAATGTACTCTTCCACTGATTTGTTCCCTTACTTAAGCTCCTACAACTTTTCAAAAGTGTCTTGCGGGTAGGACTTAGGTGAATCTTCCTCACAGTAGCCTCTTCATCTTGTCTTAGTTCCTAATTCTACGTCAGGTATCCCATCTTCATGCAATCACCTAGTTCTTCCACTATATTATTTCATGCTTAGAGAATTCTAGGGTGGCAAGATGGAACTTCATGTCCTCAGTATACTAATAACAATGGAACACCCTCTTTTATCTTCTCTTCCCATTCTAAGTACTCATTTGCATCATTGCTTCTAGAGAAGGTTGGGATTTGGACTTTGACATTATCAAGACCTTGGGAAGTTAGGAAACTATGTTCTTTTACCTTAAGATATTCCTCATCATCTATCTCTTCTTCCTCTTTGACCTCATCTAGAATGATCTTTCATCGAGCTTGCCTCTATACTCCTCTAATTTGAATAGTTTGGCCATCATCATGAGAAGCTCTATTAGGTCGACCATTGTTCCATAGAGCTAAAAGCATGTTTTCCATCATGTCAGTAAGGTGATCCAACTTGTCATCCATCGCTATGGGAGTCTGGTTGGATTGCCTTCCATGGCTAAGTACTTTGCTGTCATTATCTCCTACAATAACTTGAATACTAAAGTTAGTAAACTTCATTGCAAAGTAATTAGTCAATATAAACAACACTATTGCTCCATTAGCAACTCTACGCTTACTCTAATAAGGTTGGAATCAGAACCACTTCTGCAACTGCAAAACCAACACCATAATAACTCGAAATCCTTCTATAGCCTACAACCACCACTCTACGACCAAGAAAGCTAACAACATTGCTATTGCTTCTTCAACAAAACTACTTGCAATAGCTACAGAAGTGCTAAAACGACTTTCATACTATTACCCATAGCAAATACCCACTTACTATTGCAAATCCACTAACTGAACCAACACCACACTTGTCTACAATAGCTTCACACTTCATAGCTTTGACACTTACTTACTATAGTAGCTACGGGCTTAAATACCGCATCTATTAACAATGAAAACACACACAAAACACAGTAAGACTTCACTAGAGCTTCATACACCTTTGTTGGAATTGTGCTTTGATATTAGTAAACCTGATATGCTTATAGAAAATGAAATGGAAAGTTAGCAAAAACAGTAAGCTATGTGAAGGATATTACGATCCTATAAGTCTTACATGGCCTAATGAGCACTTGATATGAGTCATGAATCACTAACTGGAATCACTTACCACTACTCTTATTAAAGGAGTAGATGAAAGCTAAACGTAGAAGATGATTCTTTAAAGAGACTCTTGTATATGTAGTGTTGATAGTGAACTTTTGTCCTTATTTACAACTACTTGGCACCTTCTACAACCTATCTCAAGTCTGAGGTTGTGTTAAGCGCAATTGCTTCACTTAAGACTGAGCTCAAGAGAGGTCTTCAATTAGGTTGAAATGACTAGGTTGGCATTCATGTTACTGACTTATTCTTGGAACCTAAGCAGCTTTCTAGGCTTGGCTAACAAATGGGCCAAATGGCTCGACCTACTTCACTTGAGCATTTAAATTTGAAAGAAAGAGCATGGGTAGTTTTAAAACTAGTAACTTACAATTGCATAACGAATAACTTCTCCTCACATTCGACATATGATGAAATTCAGAAGTCGCCACTTGTCTTAGACAATTCAACCTTCGTAACATTGCGGTTATAAGACAAACACCTATAAATATGGGCATGAGTCTTTTGTAAGGACTCTCTAAACACTTACACTATTTACTTACATACTTATTTTCTAAACACTTGATTACTTCTCTAACTTAGGCATCTGAGTGGCTATACTGAAGTAGCCTTAGTACCCCACAACTTTATTTCTTTTCTCTCTTGTAAGAATCAATAGCTTAAACCAATTCTAACCAACAACATTTTGGTGCTGTCTATTTTAAATCCTATAATGGTAGCTAAGATAAGGTTGACCAAAAGTGCTAATGGTGCAACTACTTCTTAACAGTTGCTGGGTGAGGCTAAGCACTACTTTGAAGAAGATTACTAGGTTAGGTTAGAGCAACTTTATGCTAACTTAGCTAAAGAAAATCAAGAACTAGCAAAGAAGAATGATGAGATCCTAAATTTGATCCAAATGAATGTTTTGTCGAAGCAAAATTGTGAGCAAGATGTTAATAGTATCGATAATTTTGGCAACTCAGTTCATTCCCCTAAATAGATAAGGAAGCTGGTTAGAGCAACACATAGGCTCTAGCCCTTACTCTTAAGAAAGCAGACATGGAAAAGCAACTATAATAGGTGTATTACGCTAGTCCTTCACATGTGAATGCCCCTACATCAACTAATTGGTAGTTTGTCTTAAGGAAGAGCTGACTAGTCCCAAAGATCCTTGAAGAAGTAATACCTAAACATATTAAACTCCCACAATTTGAAACTTATGATGGGATGAAGGACCTCGAAGATCACTTGGAATATTGTTACACGTTGGCCAGGTTGCATGACTTAAGTGATGTAGTTACTTGTCAAGCGTTCCTATTGACATTACGAAATGTTGTGAGCACTTGGTTTAAACACCTGAAGTCAACACTATAACATGCTTTGAAGATTTGGCAAAGGTGTTTTTACAACACTTCCTTGCAAGTAAACTTCCTATTAAGGGTTTTTCTATCCTTAACACCATTAAGCAAAGATCTAATGAATCACTTAGGGAATATTTAGCTCGGTTTTTGGCCGAGATGCTTCGAATTCTTAAATTGGATATCGAGCGTTTCTTTGAATGCAGTGCTTGACGGAGTAAGGCTACATGTAGACTTTTTTAAGTATTGAGCAAAGAATAAACCTTAGACTTTGGCAAAGTTAAAGGCCAAAGAAGCTTCAAACATTCGACTGAAAGATAAGATGAAAGCTCAGCGTAAGGCTGATAAAAACATATTAGGTTGAAAGAGTGATAAAAATCAAAGAGTGCAAAAGATAAGCTTGGTGGCCAAGATGACCATTGTTCATAAAGAGTTAGTAGTGATAGGAAAAGGCCATGAATTTTGGCCTATTTTGTTCATATCCCCCTTAATCGTCCAATATCAGATATACGATGGAAGTATGGAACCAAAGGATATTGCAATGGCCTAAATGCATGAGAGGAAATCCTTTGAGAAGAAACTTAAATAAATACTATAACTTTTATCACAACCAATGACACAATACTAACGAATGTATACAACTTGAGAATGCTCTAAAGAGGATATAAGAAAGTTCCTTGCTTGCGATGCCGATAATATTGAATGATTGACCTAAAGGAGAAGGGACAATCAAGACCAAGAAGATCAGCCTCCTCAGGCCAGTAGGGAGCTGAGAGGAGGGCTAGAAAATGAAGGTTGAAAATTCTATAACCTTTACGGAAAAAGATTTTGAGGGCATGCAAAAACCCTATGATGATGCATTAGTTATTAGTATAAGGATCATGAACTTCAAAGTCTAGAAGATTCTAATTGACATGAAAAGTTCAACAAATATTATATTTCAGTACACCTTTGACCAGATCAAGCCTAAAATCAAAGCAAAATCGAGGTCATATGATTACGACTTATATGCTTTCAATAACTAACTTATTCGTGTCATCGAGGTAACTCACTTTCGATCTAAATTGGAGATGATGATAATGTAGTAGAAGATAAGGTGGACTTCCTTGTTTTCAAATGTCAGTCTCCTTATAATATAATCATAAATTGATCATTATAAAATCTGTTCAGCATGGTACCCTTGACTGTGCATTTAAAGGCCAAATTCTCTACTCATAATAGAGTTGGAGTTTGTAAGGGGGACCAACAACTTGCGAGGTCTTTAAATCTAAAAGCACTCAAACATAAGGAAGTTTTTCACACTGAGGCGAATCCTAATGGTAAAGTAAGTACTATAAAGAGCACCAAAGACGAAGTTAAGGAAGTACAACTCGGAAATGAGTTGAAGAAAACTATTAAAATTAGGAAATCGTTGCTAATGAAACTTAGATGGGATATAATCAAATTCCTCCAAGAAAATATTGATGTGTTCATGATATTAGGCAAGTGTACCTATTGGTTTTAATATAGCAGATGTGAGTCCGAGTCGATCCCTCAGAGACTTCGAGTACTAATATTAACCTTAGCACTATTATCTAACCAGAAAATTGTGATGAGTTGAATAAATTAAAAATACCAAAATTAACAAACTAAACTAATTATGAGACTTGATTAAGCAATTTAGAAAGCAATAATACTAAGAACGACTTCAATAATGCAATAACGTATTTAGGAATTATTTCCCTTAGTGTTTAACATGTGACCGCTTAAAATATATTCAATTCAATTTCTATTATTTTTAACCGGAGGGATTCACAATTAAAGTTAATACCTTTCTCAAGCATATTAACCCTAATCCTAAATTATTTACCGGAATCTCTTCACTTAGTAATATAATTTAAAATTGCATTAATGTATAATGAATTCCCACACAAATAATTAACTTTCTGGAAGAAACATGTATCTTATCTCTAAGTACACATGTAATTCTTTCCAATTATGTCAAGATCTAATTACGCATGTAATTTCTCAATCATCATGCATAATATCATAGATTGATACTCTAGAATTATCAATTACCAATTAAACAACATAATTAAATCAAGAAAAGATAGAAACTTTATTGAAAATTATAAATCAACCCAAGAGTCACATGAAACCCTAGGTTCCATAATCCTAAATACACGAATTCTAAGCTATCATAATGAAACTAAAAATGAGTTCTATCAAAAAATATAAAATAAAACATGAAAAACTCCTTTGATTGATGAAAAATCTCTCCAATCTTGAAGTTGGTGTTGCTTTCTCCTTTTTTTTCTCCTTCTCCTCAAGTCTCTTCTCTTCTCTAGTGTCTCCCTCCCTCTTGAAACCCTCCTATGTCCTTTTATATATGTATTATAAGGATTCTGTTTTCGTCACCAGACACGGGCTGGGACATGGCCGTATCCCCAGGTCATATAACTTTCTGACCCTGGTAAATTTTCCTGCATGGACATAGCCTGGGGACATGGCCATGTCCCAGACTATGTAACTTCAAAACTTTATAACTCCTTCATTTGAACTCCAAATTGAGTAAAACTTGATTCCTTTTCTTCGTTTTCAATCCTAGAACGCGTTCAAACCTTGAAATCAAAATTTTACTCAATTAAGTATCAATTTCTTTAAAGAAAACCAAAAATGTAAGGGAAATACTATAAAATTATCATGTGAAATATGTTTAAAATCAGAGTTATCAGTTCACATGGACTCCTTTAGATATGCTTGGCATTCTAAGAGAAGTCATGACACATAAATTGAAGAGTGATCCTAACACAAAAGTCATTCAATAAAAGAAAAGACATTTTTCCCCTAAGCGGCAAGTTGTAATCGAAGAGGAAGTACAAAAATTATTGAAAGTAGGATTTATACAGGAAGAGTTGTACTTGACCTGGCTAGCTAACTATGTGTCGATCAAAAAGTCAAATAACAAACGGAGTATGTGCATAGACTTCACTAATTTAAATAAGGCTTTCCTTAAAGGTTGTTTCCTTCTATGACAGATTGCTTAAATGGTTGATGCCGGTAAATTACAATTAAAGAGGAAGTACAAAAATTATTGAAAGTAGGATTTATACGGGAAGAGTTGTACTTAACCTAGCTAGCTAACTATGTGTCGATCAAAAAGTCGAATAACAAATGGCGTATGTGCATAGACTTCACTAAATTAAATAAGGCTTTCCCCAAAGATTGTTTCCTTTTATGGTAGATCGATTAGATGGCCGATGTAATTGCTAGACATTCTGTGCTCAACTTTATGGATGCATTTCTTAGATACAACTAGATCAAAATGGAGAAAGAAGATGAGGTACACACTTCATTTGTTACTAATTTTGGAACATATTATTATATTGTTATGCCTTTCAGGTTGAAAAATGATAGTACAACCTACTAATGACTAGTGACAAAGATGTTTAAACCTCAAATTAATCGTAACACTGAAGTGTATGTCGATGATATGATTGTTAAGAGCAAGGAGGAAAACTAGCACCTTATTGACCTTTAGGAAACCTTTGACACATCGATAAGGTATAACATGAAACTAAATCTACAAAAATGTGTCTTCAGAGCTACATCAAACAAGTTTTTGGGTTATATGTAACTTAATGGGGTATTGAAGCAAATATGAGGAAGATAAATGCTATAAAAGATATGAAATCCCCAAATACCATTAAGGAGTCTAAGACTTGATAGGTCGGATAGCAACCTTGAACATATTCATTTTAAAATGTGCAAATAAACGTACCTAGTTTTTCAAAATCTTGAAAAACCTCAAGGAACTTAGATAGGCCAATGAATATGAGGCTACATTCCAAGAGCTGAAAAATTTTCTATTATCTCTTCTGGTACTCTCAAAACCTGTCCTTATATAAGATCTATTCCTTTATTTGTCCATTAGTAGCAGAGCTCTTTCCTGTGTGTTAGTTTATGTGGAGGAGAAAAAGCCCTAGTTGACCTATTATGTAAGTCATGTACTATAAAGGCCAAAGTAACGATACATGAAGATTGAGAAGTTCTTCCTTGCTATGGTAATATTTGCTGGAAAGCTGAAATTGTATTTTGAAGCTCATCAAATCATAGTCCTTATAAATCAGCCATTGTGACAAGCTTTGCATTGACTTGACTCCTTAGGCAGAATGATGAAGTATGCCTTGGAGTTAAGTGCCCATGGTGTTTAGTACAAACCAAGAACGGCAATGAAAGCATGAGAATTGGCACACTTTGTCGTGGAATTCACGGGTGAAGAAGATAGTACTGACCATGAAGGAGGTTGCTAAGAATAGAGTTCGATAATGCCCACAGTATAAAAAACATAAGGCCTTGAGTCTTTAGTGAGCTACACAACCCATTTAGTCCTTAGCCATTTACTTAGTAGAGATTAGGCATTCTTGGGCCCTTCCCTAAGGCCATTGGATAGTGATAGTTCATATTAGTTATGATTGATTATTTTACTAAGTAGATAGAAGTAGAGGTAGTAGCAAAAATAACTGAGTAGAAGGTTGAGTTGTTGGTATTAAATTTCATCTTAGCAAGGTTTGGGGTCCCTTATAAGATTAAATTGATAACGGTCCATAGCTCAACAATGATAAGTTCCGGGTTTTCTACGAAAAGCATCGAATATAATTAAATTACATTGTAGTTGCTCATCCCCAAACTAACGGATAGGTAGAAGTAGTCGGCAAGACTATACTATATAGTTTGAAGTAAAGGGTTGATTAAGCTAAAGAAAGGTAAGCTAATGAGCTCCTAAATATTTTGTGGGGATAGAGGTTTACATATAGGACATTAACAGGGGAGATTCCATTCAGGTTAGCATTTGGGTTAGAGGCCATCTTGCTCACTGAATTAGAATTACCTAATTTACGAACACAAAGATTCGATATCACAGCAAATTAGGTTAGTTTAATGGTTAATTTGGACACTATTGAGGAAATTAGGGATATCGAGAAAGCAAGGATTGCTGCTTATCAATATAGAGCGGTACGATATTACAATCAGAATGTTAAATATGAGGTTTTTCAACCTAGAGACTTAGTTTGCAAAAAGATGGGAGCAACATGTGTACGAGATGCCCAAGGGAAACTTGTAGTAAATTGGGAAGACCTATTGCAGATGTAAGAGATTATGGGGAATGGTGCTTACAAGTTAGAGAGGTTGGATAGGCATACTATCCCTTAGGCTTAGAATGCTGAAAATCTTAAGTTATACTTTGTCTATCCTTTGGTGAGCTTTAGTTTATCTAAGAACTAGTTGTTCCCACTTGCTTAATTTTAGCAATTGTTTTTAGATCTATATGGGGAAAGATTCCCATCTACAATGAAATGACAAGTTTGTTCTTCTTAACATTTTACATAATGTTACATCTGTATATAAATTTATTTTGACTAAGTTATGATTGATGGATAACCCAAAGAAAGTTCAAGCCTATTCAACAAATGAGCTATGCCAACAAGTTTCAATTTAAAATGGTTAACAAACTCAAATAAAAGGTCTTAATAAGTTCCAATGTAATACAGTTAGCGAACTCCCTAATCTACACCATGAAAAGGTTAAGGATAAGCGTTCATCGCCCTAATCGAATTTGGGATTCAAGTACAAAACGTTAAAAGCCTTTTCAAGCAAATACGTGTGCTTCAACTGACCAAATAAATGGTGTATGAAGTAATATGCATAGGAAGTGAATCAATGTAGACAATGATAATTGATAAAGTGAAGTTAAAATGAGTATAGACAGTTGTTTGGCTACATTTTGCTTAGAGTTATCCACTTAAATAGGATCATGATTAGCATGGGGAACTTTTATTAGAGCAGGTTTCTCTGAAGGCACAAGGTCTTCAGTAGTAGCAGGAGGTTTGTTAATTTTCTTTTGATCATCATCCTCTTCTTCAGCATAGACATCTTCTTCATTGCCATCGCCATCATCATTATTATTGATGTTGGCAAAGTCAAGGCAAGAAAGGTTGTAATCAAGGTGCCTTTCAATACTCCCTCCTTAGCTAACTACACCCCTTCTTGCAATTTCTTTTGAAGAAGCCTCTCATAGCACTTGCTCATTGTGAGATCTCTTAGACTTCTTTTATGAAAATTTTTGCCTTAGAGGCTTGCTTTAGCTCAGCAATCCAAGCTTCTAAGAGAGAGGAGTTGTCCTTTAGATTCTCAATCTCGACCTTCAATTTATCCTCCTCCTTGCTTATAGAGACGATGATTTGACCCAAAATCCAACATTTCTCCTTTTTCTTTTGAAGTTGCTCTTTTAGCTTATCGCTTTCCTTGAAAAACTTTTCATTTTCAGCTTTTTTGGAAAGAAGTTCCTCTTAAACTTCTTTATGGGCTTTTTGCTCAAACTCTAAGAGCCCCTAAAGCTTTTCCATTTCCATCTCAATCCTGATCCTAGCATTTTCGGTGGTTATTATTTGCATCTTGGAGGCATCACAGGACTCTTCTACACTCCATATATATATATATATAACTCTAGGTCATCTTAAAATATAGAACAAGATCAAAGAAAATAAGAACACTTAACCTCTTCATCTCCTCCTTAGCTTCTTGATGGTTATCATAACGTGCCTACTTGCCTATGACACTAAAGACAGAGAGCTAATAGTTGTAAAAGCACTACAAATCATCTAACGTCTCACAAAAAGATAGAATCTCACATTACACAACTTTATAGGTATGTAACCTTTCAATTTGCCAGTAGTCCTTTCAAAGTCCCTCTTTAGAATTATTTTGTCCTTAGGGAGAATAATCCCTTTCATCAAAGCTAAAGATTTTGTCCTATCTCCTAAAGCAGATTTGGTGTTGAGAATCATTTAACTGTTGCATGGAACAAGATAATACTTGTCCTCCTTTTATGAGACAAAATTTGTAAAAGGAATTCTAGGAACCTTCTCTACATGCGATGGAGGAGCTTTGTGTGCATTATCTTTAGGATCCCCCATTAAGCTATCCGAACTAAGTTGCCTAGATTTCTCAGCAAAAGGGCTCGTCTTAAGCTCCATGCCCTTTCTCTTCTTCAAACCTAATGGAAGGGTAGGCTTAGGTAATGTTGAGCTTAGGATTGATGAGCTCGATGAAGGAACTTCAAACCTTAAGGCAGCTACCTTAGACTTAAGCGGCAGCTTCTCTTTCTTGGCAGCTCCAATAGCACCCCCTTGCTATAGAACTTTTCCTTTCTTGAAAGTTTTGGGAAAACCTTTGTATCCTTCTTGATGGCTTGTTGGGCACTGCTTTGACTAGTTATGGCCTTTATGGCATGCATTTCTAAATTCTTCTTTTTAGCCTTTGCTTGGGCCAATAGCTTTCTTAGGTCAGCATCCACATCTACAACAAAAGAAACAATTAAAATTCCAAGTATGAGGTATAAGAAGTTTACTAGATCGTACCTAGCATAGGTCAAAGAGTTAAGATCCCCATCTACCCCCCTTCCCCAATGAATTGTCTTGATTAGCCTCTCGCTAGTTGCTCAGCTTGGCACAACAAGAGGATTAAGCTTCACCTACCTCTTCCTTATTAGAGAATTGGTTCTTCATTCTCATATTGCTAAATAATTATATTGGCATCCTAACAAAAGAACTTATCAAGTTGCCTTTCTTGGATTTTCTTCTTAATAGGAGCAACAATGGGTATTAATTTAATGTTTTCTATCTTATGGGCTTTGCCCATTTGTTCTAGAAGTCTAGGTCTACTTCTGACCTAATCGACATAAACTTATCATGCTAGCTATGAACTTTAGATTCCAAACCATCCATAAACTTCTTTCTATATGGAGTAGCAGCATAAAACCGCCCATTTGTCTAGTACTTTATTATGAAAAATTACCTAAAGGGTTGTATAGTAGCTCTAACTTCTAGTTCATAACAAATTATCTCTAAAGCAACCAAATTCTATAAGTGTTTAGAGAGAACATGCTCGACGACACTTGAAAATAATTGAAAAAAGCCTTTTGAAACTAAAAAAAAAAAGGAATACACAAACCGAACTTGAAAAACTTCAAATACAAATGAAATTCGCAATCAAGGGGAAAACAGGCTCTCTTATCCTTTCTTGGCTTTCTAAGTTTCCATTCTTCAGGAAAAGACACGAAGTAATCTTTATATTTGGCCATAATTTCTCTAATGGCACCACTTTTGAACTTTGTTTAGTGCATTGACATCATACACAATGTCATTCTAAAGATACTTTGTAGATTTCTTAACCTCTCCATCATTAGGATAAACATCCATAGGTAGAGCCTTGATATTAGCTAACTTTTTGTTCCTATCTATGGCATTACTAATACTTGAAACCAAGCTACTGGAAGTTAAAGTTGACTTTGTCATTTCATGGGGGGAAAAGGAGTAGCCTTGGAATCAAAAGGAGTAAGTCTTGCTCTTAGCCATACCTAAGAAGTTTGAGGAGTTTGAAGGCTTTGAAATGGTTGTAAAAGAAGAAAAAGAAGGAAAACACAACAAAGCATGATTTGTGTCAGGTGACTAAAAAGGAAGAATTTTGGTTTTTGAGGATTTTATGAAGAAGGAATAGGCATGATTTGCTTTCTTAAGACTAAAAGGGCTAGGGATTGAAATTGATTTGATTATAAGGAAGGCTGATGGATGATACGTCTATGTTGTCTTGATTTAGTAGATGTGGTGTCCCCTACAACTGCAAAGCGTACAGGAGGCAATGATGACTGATGCAACTATTGTCATGCATACACATATAGTTAGCGAGTAGGCAAGAAAGTAAAGAGTTATGACAGTTGAGCTAGGCGCTGTAAGTGCTCTTACGATGTTCGTTCATCATTTACCTCACATGTTTTCTCATATTATAGATGGTGAGCCAACCTTTTCCCTTCTTACTTGTCTAAGATTGCTCCAAGCCCTTCTAGCTTTAGAACTGTTGACTAATATTGTCATCGTCTTCCTTATTATTGGGAGGCCCAACTTCTCTACTGGTTTTGGCCTGATATGGCTATCATCAAGAGAGTGACATTAGCTTCTGACTGGTTTGCTCACGAGAGGTCAACTATGCCTTGAGAGAATACCTAACCCTACAAACAAATCGCCTACTAATGTCACTCACTTTACAATAAACCTCAAGTTGATACTTCCCTTTAGAATAAGGATAGTGACTGCAATGCGAGTTGGTATGAAATGAGAAGCAAATTTTAGAGGAAGTATTTATAAATAGCCTGACAATGCTACTTAGAGGTTGTATAATCTTATAGATAGCATAAGCTCAAATGCTTGCTTGCTTTGTTCACCACATCAAGGCTACATTAAGCTCACTTCCATACTCAAATTCTCCACTATGGGAGTTGGAGGGAAAATGTTGATAAGAGATTTTCTTCCTCATTTACAACTACTTGACACCTTATTAATCTTTCTCAAATTTGAGGTTACGTTGAGTGTAGTTGCTTCACTTAAGACTAAGCTCAAGGGCTGTCTTCAATTATACATGGCTAAGTCGACATCCTTATTGCCGACCTATTCTTAGAACCTAGGTGGCTCTTTAGGCTTAGCTAGTGATGGGCTAAAAAGGCTTGGCTTACTTCATATGAGCATTTGAATTTGAACAAAAGGGCATGAGTATTGAAACTACCCACTTGCAACTGCATAATTGCGCACTTCTCCTCTCATTATGTACATGATGAAATCCAAAAGTTGCCATGCGTCTTAGATAGTTTAAGCTAAAAAATCACCTATAAATATGGGGCACAAGTCTTCTGTAAGGACTATCTAAACACTTAACTTTTTACTTACTTATTTTCTATACACTTAAATACTCCTTTGACTTTGGTATCAGAGTGGTTATACCAAACCAGTCCTGATACCCCTTTAGCCTTACTTCTTTTTTCCCTTATAAGAATCAACAACTTAAACTAATTCCGACCAACAACACGTGGCTAGTAAAGTTACAACATTACATGGAAAAGACAAAAGGGTAAATGAAAATGGCAACCTTAAAATACATGCTAAAGGGGTAAAAATGAAAAAAAAAAAAAGACAAAAGGAATATACATGTCAAATAATTGTCATAGCAAACAATATAGTAAACATGTGTCATGATGGCATCAAACATTTTGACAAAGAGAGATGAAAAATATCCCGATCTATCTCTAGGCAGAATTGAGGCTTGGTTCTTCAATCAAGTCGATAGCTTAAGTGGATAGCTCAGAAGGGAAGAGAGATCTAAGGAGGTTGGGTCAGCCTACTTGACTAAGGTCAAATTGGGTAGACGGATAACTCAATTTAGTTTCTAGTTGGTTTGGTACTCTAGAGTGTTGAAATGAGGTCAAATTATCTAACCTCCATAGGTGATCCGACTTAGCTAAGGTCAGGTTGGAAATTATACTTTCCATAATCAATGTTCTATATTCAAGTTAGCTGAAGTATAGCAACCCTTAGACTACATAGGAGTCCTCATCTTACACTAGTTATTGAGCTAAGATCTACCATGTTAGGCCTTGCAATCCCTTAGCTCGGCTCCTAGTAATCGGCTTAGGAACTTGATTCTTATTAGTTAGATTGTTGCACAAACAAAATTGTGATGGAAACTTTTTCTTTTTTGAAAGAATTGGTAATAATTTATCCAAGTATGATAAGAAAAGTTGGTATGCAATTCATCAAAGAAAGGACAACATTATTCAAAATCTCTAATTTGAAAATTAACTTAAAAAATGTTGAAAGAAAAGATGTAATGGTAATAAGCAAATTGTTTTAAGAAAAATGATGATAATTTGTTTAAGCTTGTAAAGGAAAATTGGTGTACAATTTGTTGAGCAAAAAGAAGGAAAAATTAAAAATTATTTTAAACTCAACTTTATTAATAAATGTTGGAAAAAGAAGGAAAATTGGTGCACAAATTATTAAAAAATTGGTATAATATTGAATGGTAAAAAAAGAGGAAAGAATAATAAAAAAATTATTTGAAAATTCATTCATTTTTTTCGTTAGTATGTTTGTAGGCTCTAGCATATGTTGACTTTCATGATAACTAGTGAAGAGCAATATAATATTTAAATAAAAGAACAAAGAAGGAAGAAAATAAAAGAAATGCATTCTACATTAACCTCAAAATATGATTCCATTGTGTCATAATATTAGGGGTGCAATTGAATCAAGTCAAATTGTTACTGTATTGAGCTTGAGCTCGACTTAAAATCTTAAAACTCAAAATTGACTAGAGTTTAACTAAATTCTAAAATTTGAACTTAGACTCAACTCAATGTTATATTTGGTAAGTTCAAACTTGACTTGATCAACTTGAAGTAATGACCCTTGAAAAGAGCCTTGAGTTGGCAAAGTAAAAAAGTTGGCATAGTTTCATAGTGGAAAGTGACTCTCTTATGGTGACAAATGCTATTAATGGGGTAGATTCTTTGGTGCATTGATGCTTTAGACCCATTTTGGAAGATATCAAGGACACTTTGTGATGAGGATCGAGGACCGATCATGTGCTCTTGAACCCGAAAGCTTTCTTAGATGGTTTGTTGAACTGTCTAAAGTAAGTTAAGTGCTGAGGAGCCGTGTTTACCTCAGTTCGACTTGCCAAGCTACTTCGTTCTCCACACTATCTAAGAGACCGTCGGGGTGATTAGTTGACGTGCTAAGCCGACCCCTCCATAATACACCAATCTAAGCACCAAATTTGGATATAACTATCTCCATAGTGCCGAGGCTGAGCTAACAACTATAAGGAGTTGACTATCCGAGGCCAATCCCGAGGGTGAGTCATCCTTGAGCCAACCCTTGTTCGGTCCTAGTGATCAAAGCTGTCAAACTGTTGATGCCGATCAGACCTAATCAAGGCCCATCCCTGTATGGCTTGTAGTGTTATTGGGACTACAAAATGAGCAGAATTACATGTGTATTGTCCATTTTGACATATTTACTGTCCATTCTAACAAAAGGATATTCTTTTTATATAATTTTATACTTCCTTTGTAAGTTATTCTCCTTTTTCTTAGCAAGTAGGGATCTAAATCTGTAATTTTCTGTAATTTAGGACCTACCATAACTAGGTACTATAAATACTTGCAAATTGTAATAACCGTATCATCATCATATAGAGATTACATTGAATTTTTACTCTCTCTTGAGCTAAGTGTCCTTTTGTTTACTCTTGAGCTACTCTTATCTAGCTCATTAAGCGTAGACTAGTAGTGAGTGACCTCCAGTCATACTTGTGCATCATATCAAGTGTAGCTTGAGCTCGTGTGAGGCATTAGTGCATCATATTCATCGTCGGTGTATGGGAACCCCCGTTCATCCTTGACTTTGTTTTACTTTTCAAGCCATTTTGTGGCTCGAACCCATCCTTTTGGTTACGCGTAATATTGGACTCGTGTGTTCATCCACCGAATCCGTATCACTTTGTTTTCTTTTTGTAATGCTTTAGTTAGATATATCTTTAGAGATGTGAATAGAGTTGCGGATTAGATTGTTACCTACTCTAGAAAGAGAATGTGCCCTTTGGATTGGTGTCTCAACACCCCATCCTCTCTTAGTAGGCTTCTAGTTTTAGATCGTTCCCATATTTCTGTTTACTTGAACTCTTTCAGTGATTAATGATATTAACTTTCATTTCTGGGCAAAAAAAAAAAAAAAAAAAAGAAGAAGAAAAAAACTAGAACTTTTCATAAACTTTCCATAACCAATCTTACACACACTTATATTTTTTAAAAATTAAAATTATATTAAAAATTATACTAAGCTCAATTAGACTTATAAGCTTAATGAACTTAGGATTTTAAAGTTTGAGCTTAGCTTGATTTTCCATTAAGTAGCTTAAGCTTGAGTTTGAGTCAAATGTAACTGAATTGGATTTAAGTAAAACTTGAGTTAAGTTTGAATAATTTTTGAACTAGCTTAGTTCGTGTATCCCCTATATAACACAGATAGCAAAGATGGAGAAAGTAAAAACGATTAAGTTTCCCTCACGTAGAGTTTGGCACTTTTTAAGTGATAAAAGCAAGAACATTTTTCCCCCTTCCCTCTTGATTATCTAGTTTAAGGTTATGTAACTTTTTTTTCCCAAACCAATTATATTAAACAATACAATTTTTCGTTTCGAACACTAGTGAGTTGATTGACTTTTTTCACTTAATATACATATATATATATATATATATATATATATATATGCTTTTGGAAAAAGATTCACTCATATATTAACAAGCTACATGTTTAGATGAATGGTGAACAATTGTCAATAATATTTAAATGTGTATTAATAATTGTGAGTTTATAATTTTATGTGTTATAATTTTATTGATACATGTTCACTATTTATTATAACACGTGACGTGACATGTTAATACAGTTAAAGCTTTCCTACGCTTTTGAATATTGATACTAATGTTCATAACACAAGAAAGAGATGATATTTATGTTGTCCTGCTAGCTGCTCCTTCCATATAGCACTGCATGGAAAACATTTCTCACATATGCTAAAGTGAAAAAGAGGATCGGACAAACTGAAAGGACTAGACCTAAATTAAAGCCACTAAGAATCGGGTAACGTTATCTCCAAACGTGAAATCTAAAACACAAGGATGCTTTTGTGAACCAACTATGGGTGCGCACTGCAAGTGGGGACCACAATTGTTGGTACTCGTAGAAACAGCCAAATTTTTCTATTTTTTTCTTAATTTTAATGTATGTTAGGTTTCATTTACTTGATATGAATTACTCTACAAAAATTAAGAAAACATCTTTCTTCTTTTGATGTTGCTAATTTGCTAATACTTACTCAATTTCTTTGGTTTATTTGGCGATACCTACCGTTTCATACATCTTATTAGAATCTTATGATACATATGAGTGTTGTAAAGTAGGCCATGCTCGTGCCTTCATGTTTCCAAATAGTCGCTTGCCTCGTGTGCTTACTTTTTCATATTGAAGCCCGATGTGTTCTATACCTATCTACTTGTATGCTGCGGTTAGTTCTTCGACATGTCATGCTTGAGCAGGTCAATAAATAAGTTTGGTTGCCGCAATAAATTAGTTAAAGATATTTGGAACTTTCTGTAATTAATTATTAAATATCATGCTAACGCGTCATGTGTCTTATTAGTGCTTGTACCGGTTTTTGTCTACTTATAACATGATCTTTACTGGTAGTCGTGTATGAAAATCTAACCTTGTATCCTAACCTTTTTAATGTGCATATTCCATGATCAAATCGGACGTTAGAATGTTGTAAATAAATATATAAAATAGTTATTAATACAAACAACAAAGGGCAATCAGTCTTAACACTTAAATATAATGTAAAATCACAACCTACCAAATGTATTGACGAAGGAAATATAAGTATAAATATTAATATTTTGGATATCCAGACTTCAAAATAGTGACAACTAGATTTTTAAATGTATATTCTCGAGATCCATTTTTAAGACCGGGAGTTCACAATCAGCAGTGGATGCACCATTAGAAAACGAGGGGTACGATTAATTTCATATTGTGATATATATTTTCTTGTTAATGAGATATAAATATAAATATATATTTTGCATTTTCAAATTACGTTTCTAGAATTGGATTATTGCATAAACAAAATCCTAATGGAAAGTTAAGTATGCAAATTTTTTAAAAAGAATAATGGCAAAAAATTGTCCTAGTATGATAAGAAAAGTTGCTATGCTTTTCTTTAAAGAAAGGAAGAGTTAAATAAAATACTGCTAGGGAAAAAAATAAAAAAAGATGGAAAGTTAGTATGCAAATTGCTTTTAGAAAAAAAAAAGGGTAAAAAATTGTGTAAGCGTGGTATAAGAACGTTGGTATGCCATTTGTTAACAAAAAAGAAGGAGAAAATAATTAAAATATATTTGACAAGAAACTTGATAAATTTTGGGAACATATTGCTATTGACCCATAATGCTTTTGAGCATTCTAATACTTACTTTTAGATGTTCTTGACAAGCTCTTGGCTTCTTTCTACTCTTCTTTTGGTAATCTAATTGATCCACGATTAGAGTTCTAATTCATTCGTGTTAGTCTCCTTCACTTATGAAAAACTCATCTTCAAGTTTGGATATAAAGGAACATCAGAATCATGGAACAAAGATAGATCAGTAATGTTGAAATGTTCCAAAAATTCCCATATTCTTAAGAAGGTCAACTATATAAGCATTGCCATTTATCTTTTGAAGTACCCTATGCAATTTACCCACTGGAAATCTCTCCTTTTAAAGGTATACGATGACTTGTTCTCCCACATTAAATGTCTCAATTCTTTTGTGCTTGTTTGTGGTTACTTGAAACTTCTGATTAGCAAAATTCAAACTTTTGCTTCACTTACTCATGTATATCCACAATTTACTTAGCTATATTTTTGGCTTGAATGCTTTTTCCTTCTCGTTTAGGTAATTGAATCAAATTAAGTGTACAATGGGATACCTTCATATACACAATTAATAATGGTGATGTAAACCCCGCTTAAGTTAATGAAACATTCTATTACCTCAGCTTATCTCTACTAATACTTCTACTCAGGTTCCCAAGGTTTCGCTGATAGCTTCTATTTGCTTATTAGTCTGAGGATGAGTAATACTTATTAAAATTCATGAAAGAATTAAACAATTTCCACAAAGTCTTCTAGAAGTAGCTCACAACCTTTATATCAAGATTAGAAGTAATAGATTTTGAAACCCCATATATATGAACAACTTCTTTAAGGAACAATCTAGCCACCCCAAATGCATTAGATGTCTTCTTGTAAGGAATAAAATGAGCCATTTTCAAAAATCTACCAACTATAATGAAAACATGATTGACTCTTGTTTGAGTTCTTAGCAAACCCAACACAAAATTCATGGATAAGTCTTTACAAGTATTTTTTGGCACAAGCAAAGGCATTTATAATATGGTATTCTTTGATTGTCCCTTAGTCCTCTAGTACAGTACATGTCTTAACAAATTTATACACATCTCTTCTTAGATGTGGTCAATAAAATCTTTCCTTTATAGTAACAAGTGTCTTGTCTCTTCCTATGTGACATGCTAATTCTCCAACATACAATTCTCGAATCACTTGCTTCCTAAGAGAAGTTTTGAGTAAACACAATTGGTTATCATCCATAAAAAATTCATCATGCATATAAAATCACTCAAAATGTTGAATTTAAGAGACTTTGCTCCAAATTTCAAAAAAATCCTCATCTTGCTCATAATCACCCTTCAATTGTTTAAATCTAATGATTTCATTACTCACAATAAGCAATAAAGAAGCTCTTTTGCTAAGAGTTTAGAAATTTGATTATGCTTCAATTTGAAAAGGAAATTTATGTCGAAATTGGCACCATCTAACATATGAAGTTGCTTCTAACTACTTAGATATTTAGAGTCTCATGGTTAGAGTCTAATACAAACTATTTAGCTATCAAATGGCATTCCCAAGTTTTAAGAGAATATACTACTAAATAGATGTAAACCCCACAAGTATAATTTTTTAAGTATAGAGTCAAACTTGAGTGCTGTAGATAATTTTTCTTAGTTAATAAAACTAATAAAGTTAAAATTGATTAAAATTTTAAATTTGAAACCTAAAACGAGTATGAAAAACACTAATATAGTATTTGCAACCATAATTACGTATGAAAACCTTAAACTCTATGTACACGTAAATATAAAAAATGGAATTTGAACTTGACAAAAATCTGAAAACCTAAACCTTAAGCATATAAAACATACAAATTTATCCTAATAGTGATAAAGCTCTAATTTGGTAAAATTATTGATACACATGTAATTATGTAAAATTGCTAACAAATGGATAGAGATAATTTCTAAATACTAATAAATAAAAAGAGTAAGAAATTAATTAACTAAATTAACAAGATTAGAAGTAATACCCTATGACTATTTGTGTTGTTACATGTATACATATATATATATACATGTTAGTATTTATATTGATTTAATTTTGCTAAATATTTTATGTTTATGTACTATATAGTATAAATTAATTTATATCATATATTTTTCCTATAATTACATCATACTCTATCATAATTCTATTCTTAAAACTATCCAATTATCTACACTTAGGATATGTTATTTAAAAGTGAGAAAAGCTTCAAAAGAAAAGTCAACAAAAGGAACTCCATGTCTTTTTCTTTCTTTCTTTCTTTTCAATTTTCAACTGTTGAAATGTCTTCATCTTTATCCCATATAATTTAAATTAAGTCAAGAAAAAGCAAGTAAAAAAGCACCTACATATTTTATTTTTCTTTCTTTCTTCCTTCCTTCCTTCCTCTCTTTCCTTTTTTCAGCTTTTGGTTACCAACAATAATCCCTGATAGTTATCCCATGTGGCTAAATTAAATAAGAAAATAAGCAAGTCAAATCACTTCCTTTATCCTCCTTATCTTTTTCTTTTTCCCTTTGACTTAATTCCCTTACCCCTACCCAACCTACCCCCCTAAACACACTTTAACTTCATTTTCTCTTTCAAAATTCCAAATCCACACACAATTCCTCCCGTCCCTCTCTCCATACAACAACATCTCCCTCTTCTTTGCCTTTCAATTTCTTAATTTTTCTTTCCTTTTTGTTCAATCATTCACCAACCTTCATTTCCTAGTATTTTAATTCAATTCTACCACTATTTTTCCATCAACTTTAAGAGGGAAATAAGGAGGTCATCATTCTAAAAGCTTCAA
This sequence comes from Lumnitzera littorea, assembly GCA_024138015.1. Taxonomy (NCBI): domain Eukaryota; kingdom Viridiplantae; phylum Streptophyta; class Magnoliopsida; order Myrtales; family Combretaceae; genus Lumnitzera; species Lumnitzera littorea. The sequence goes on along the minus strand of JAMXBB010000009.1, from coordinate 31,471,100 downwards.
GGTTAAGAGTAATCAAAGTAGCACTTTATGTTGTACTTGTTTCCTTCCTTGTAATATATATATATTGTATTCTTTTGATTTTGATATGTATTTTGTAGTATTTCTTGCATTAAAAATAATTTAGTGAGAGTTTTATGTACATGTACTTGGTTGTATGTACCAAGTGAAATAAGAAATACATGTCAATTTAGGTGTACAATTTTTCTTCTTATTTGTATAAATATACTTATATATATATATATGTTTCTTTTATATGTATATTACATGTAAATATGTGAATTACTAAATAAATTTACTTTAATGTATATATATATGTGTATATATATTACAAAATAGTATATACATATATGAATAAGTAGTAAAATATGGAAGATTTACTATAAATCTATCAAATATATGAATCTGTACATATAGTATATGTATACATATGTATATATATATTTATTTATTTTTCTGAGGTTCAAATGCAAGAATATATAATATGGTATAAGTATTTTGATATGTATATATATACCGAAAAATACTATACATGTATATTAACACTTTATTTACTTAAAAGTAAGTTAATAAGTATAAATATAAATATGTGTGTGTACATTCTAGATGTGATTCAAAAAGATGAATAGGAATTATTATTCTTTTATTTGATTATCTCATAGTGCTATATATGTATGTATTAATATTATAAATTAGTAAAAATATAAAAAAATGGATAAATTAAAAAGTTACAAAACAAACCAATTGGAAGTTACTACGTCAACCTCTCAAATTTTCTAATATTAAAGTTATAAATAGTAATAAAAAATAATTATAAATTAATTTGGAATTATGAATATAGTAAAAATTAAGATAATTAATGTTTTGGGCTTAAAGTTGTGTATTAAAGAAATCATGAAAAATTGGACCCAAAAGTAAAAAATTTAGAAAATATAAAAATTTAGAAATTATTTAGTTCCCTTTACCAAAATTAAAGTAAATCTAAATAAATAAAATCATTAAGAAAAGCTCATAATGATGATCAAAGAGCACTTAGCCTTAAAAATAAAGAAATTTGTAACACTCAAGGACTATAATAAAAAATGTGAGTTCTAACATCTAAAATGGATCTTGCTATATAAAAATCCATTTGGAAATAATCAAGAATGGCTATAAGATCATAAAAATTAGAGTTAAAAATGAAAATATTATATGCGATTCAAGATTTAAGGAAAATTGAGGAATATAAATAGATTGATTAAGCTATTAAAGTAATGTGGTCCGATAAATAAATAACTAGGATAAAACCCCAAACAAATAAAGAAATATTCAAATATAATTATTTACAAATGTACACGTATATTTTCTTGTGGAGGGAAACCGATAAATACATATTATGAAGTCCATATAAGACATAATTATAAGATATGAAGTTATTCAAAAGGTCAAAGTTCTATGCATGCACACGTGTACTTAAAAGTCAAGACATTCTAAAGAAGATCATATGTACAAATAATTAAATATATAAAATGTAATAATGATACTATATTACTATGAAACAACAACGAGAATAATAATAATAATAATAACAATCATAGTAATATTGATGTTAATAATAATGCTAACAATAGCATGGGTTCATATACCTACAAGAATTGAAATGAGTATATTTATATATGTACACATGCTTATGCAATATGTTCTTAGAATAATACTATACTATAATTAAGCTAGAGTTTTCATTATCAAGTTAGTTATTTAAATATATAATTTCAACATTTTCCACCCAACTATTCATCCCATTATACATAGGTATTACAATTAAATTATAGCATAACAATATACTAATATAAAACTTATGAAAAGTGAGAAAATCCAAACTTGTATAATATTTACTAATTTGTATACTATTACTTATATGATAAAATAATATTTCTTAATTACCATAATAGATAAGTTAAGCAATGTGAAACAACATTAACACTTTAATTAAATTTTATCATTAAAGAAGGACATTTGAACTCGAGATGGATCAATAATGAGAATGCAAAGATTTAAAGTAAAACTAAAAGTTATATGAGATTCAAAACCTAAGCGAAAAAGGAGATTATAAACTAGATAGTAAGTTAATTAGGTTGTTTAATATATCTTGATGCTCATTAGGTTTCTTTTATTATTATTTATTGGGAGACACCAATTAGGAAGTCAAGCTGCTCATTGATTGCTAAGATCCATGTTGGCTTTAGTCAAGTGAGTACTCTTGATGACTTTATACTTGTTTTGTGCTTGTAGTTAATGCATTTCAATTAAATATTAATAACTTGATGCTTAGGGTTCGGATTATGCATATGCTTGAATATTAGTTGTTTGTTGTTTAAAATGTTGTGAAACATAATAGCAAAATAATCAGTTTTTTGGTTTATTACTACATGATCAGATAACTTGTTGATATTGGTCGATCACCTAGTAATTTCACTTAATCCCACATGACTTAATTAAATAAATAGATCATGTATATTCATAAGCATTGCGCTTACAGTTTCAGTTATCACATCACGTGGATGATAATGAAGGACCCTATAAGGATGGGGATCCCATGTGATTTAGTTATTTATGATTAGTATAGTGTAGGAACACTTGTATAACAAGACCTTACCTTGAGCTCATGGACTTACTTGTTGCTCAGAGATGATAACTGTGGGTAGTTGAGGGTTGAGTCTAGAGACCTCTGATGTAGGGCATGAGTATAGACTCTGGGGGACACTTAATTGCCAAACCTGGGGCATTTAGTTTTATTAGACATTGGAAAATGTAAAAATTATTTTTTTTTTAGACTTGAAACATAGAATTTGAAATGTTTCAAAGCCCAATTGTTGGAACCTAGTTGTGATTGGTGTCAACGAATCTCTAACCCTTACTTCAAAAGGGAGTTAAATTCGAAGTTCTATGTAGCACTTGATTAACTACATATATTACTTAGCATACTACTCATTCATGTATTTATATATCTGTTAATTAATTATTGATAACTTGTTTACCAGTATAGTTAGAGGGATATCTCACTAAGCTCATGTAGCTCACTCTCTAACTGTTTATTTTATAAGTTCATTTAAGTTGGAATGGAGATAAGTTTTGAGTATAGAGTACAAATCCAAGTTATGTAAGAGAATGTTATAGTTACTTAAGAAACATATAGCTGATACAAAAACAACCTATATAGAAAGTATTTATATGTTAGGGTTCTGTATCATTAGTACTTCTTGTAATTTATAAAATTGATTTACTTTATTTTATTATCTGATAGGGGATATTGATTCTCTATAGTTCTGATAAATTATAGAATATTGGACATCTATAATTATTTATATTTTATGATGCATTAATAAATTAAAAGTTAGAAACCTTAGTGATTAATTATCTAAAATCTTGTAAACTCTGACTTATAAGGCAATTTTCGTGTTATGATTGCACATGTGATATGAAAATTCTAGAAAATCCTACTAGGTCCCCTATAGGATCCTGATAATAGAACTCTTTGCCATAAGTGCTCCACTTTTGTCTAGCATTACTTAGCTTCTCATTGAAAAATGCTAAAGGTCTTAAGTTAAGATATCTCCCATTCCTATGTCACTCATATCACAATCAACTTCAAATGACTTGTTGAAATTTGGTAAAGCTAAAATTGGAGTGATACATAGTTTCTCCTTCAAGATTGAAAAACTATTGGCTATTACTTCTTTCAATTGAAACTTTCCTTTCTTTAACCATTCTATCATAGATGCTACAATCGTATTACATTTCTAATGAAAACTTTGCAATTTAAAAATATTCTTTGGCATAGGCTAATTTTTGATTACTTTAACCTTATAGTCATCAACATGTATGCCTTTTAATGATACTACAAATCTTAAAAAGGGCAGTTTGTTTGTAATGAAACTACATTTTTCTTAAAGATTTATATATAGCTTGTACTCTTTTAGAACTTACCTTAAGTGCATTAAGTGCTCCTCTTCTAAACAACTATAAATCATAATATCATTAAAGTAAACAACTATGAGTCTACTAATGAATGGTTTTAGTACCTACTTTATTGATCTTATGAAGGTACTAGGAGCATTAGATAATCCAAGCAGCATTATTGACCCCTCATATAACCCCTTAGTCTTAAACACATCTTCTATTTATCTCTTGGTTTGATTCTAGTCTGATGGTATCCATTCTTTAAATCAATCTTGAAAACCATCTAACACCATACAAACTATCTAACATATTATCTACTTTGGGGATTGGAAATTTGTACCTTACTACAATTCTGTTGATAGCCTTATTATTAATATGCATTCTCTAATTCCCATCCTTCTTAGGATTCAAAAGCACAAGAACAGCACAAAGGCTCGTGCATTCCTATATAAGACCTCTACAATGCAACCCTTCCACTTTCTCTCTCAAAATCTTACTCCCCCCTTGGATTCATTTTGTATTATGGTAAGTTTGGTAAAGTTACCCCAAGTATAAGGTAAATTTAATGTTGGATGTCCCTCATAAGAGGTAATCCTTCAGGATTCTCTACTGGCATCAACTCTTTAAATTCCTGCAACAAGGGTTATATTACTTCTAGATGTTCCCCCACTTGTAGTTCAACATAATTTATCACATACTTTACTACAAACACATGAACTTCTCTATAAGAGATGGATAAGAAATTACTGTTCTCGAAAGCTTCTAACCTCACTTTTGGTGGCAATAAAGTCCACTTCACACCTCTTTTCTCTAACTTATATACATTACTCCTGCCTAAATGTTAAGCATCAACATCATATTGCTAAGGTCTACCAAATAGTATATGACAAACATCTGTATCAATAACATCATGATAAACTTCATCATGGTACTTACTAATTGAGAATGGGTACCTTGCACCTTTCTATGCTACCTTTCCTACTGTTGCTAAGGATTAGGATGTTTTTTCACTGGTAACTTTAATTTCCTCATAGATTTCCAACTAATGATGTTCTTGTAACTACAACCATCAGTAATAACTCCTAATACCTTATCATTGTTAGTGCATCTGATTCTAAACAACTGATTGGGTTGGGTTTGATCTTCTTTTTTGGGAGATAACATCAATGTCCTAAGTATATAAGTTTATTCCTCATTATCATACTCCTCTTCTTCATCTTCATTAGGTTCATAGTTGACTTCCTTGTCTTCTTTATCTTTCTCTATAATATTCACTATCTTTCTCATAGGGCATTCATTCAAGTTATGCCCTGGTTAATTGCATCTAAAGCATTTTCCTATAGTAGGCTTGGCATAAGGGTTTTCTACCTTCCTATCCTCCTTTCCTTTAGCTTCTGATATAGGGAGTTTGCCTACAACTTTATCTTTCGATGTACTTCTACTATTACTACCTTCAATGGTTGATTCTGATATGGGTTCAAACCTGCACTTAACCTAGCAACTTTATAGCTATCATAACCTCTTATGCTATGCTCTTACATCATCAATCTACCTTTAGAGCCATGTTCTAAGCATTTGATCAGATTTTGATAACTTGAACACAATCTTTATTTCTTAAGGCTAGTCTTAATCCATCTAAGTACCTAGTACCATGCTACCCTTTTGATTTATGATGATTGTTCCTTTATGTTAAGCTCATGAATTCTATTGTGTATTCATGTATAGATATGCTCCATTGTTGGCAACATTGGTATTATTGGAATAGAATCTATTCATAATCTAGAGGCAAGAATTTTCTCATTAATAAGTATTTCATCCTATACCAAGTATGTACAAGACCCTTACCATTTTATTCTCTCTTATATTGAAATTGTTCCCACCATGTCGAAGCTCTACCCTTAAATGTACAAGCCACCAATCTGACTCTCTTTGTTGGTGGAATCTCTAAATAATTGAAAAATCTATCAATCTTTACTATCCAATACAAAAAATCATCCAATCCTAAACTTCCATTGAAGCAAGCAATACCTATCTTCAATCTAAAATCTCCAGAATCCTTATCCTCACCACCATAAACGTCTCTCTTTCTATTACCTCAGTATAGCTATCACTTACCAAATTGGGTAGTTTATATTCATCTAAATCTTTCGATTTATCATCTTGGTTATAAGCATAATGCCTTTAAGTAGAAGTATGGTTGTCACTAAGGTCACCTCATGCCAAGTCCATGCTTGGTCTTCTATTATAATTCTACCTCTTGCAAGCATAAATTCCTAGACCATCGAGATTGCCTGCAATCTCCTCAAGGCACTACTCACTATGTTGGAATCTATAGTCCATCCTCTTCTCTAGACATTACTCGAAATGTTATCGCACAATTTAGGTTTTATCTCCCTAAATTGGGGCTCTAGCCATGTGAACGCCATCATGAGGATTGTGACCATTGCCATCAATGGCCATGCTTGCTTTGATACTAACCGACATAACGTAGAAGCGTAATAAACTCATAATATGAAGAATAAAAGTGTATTATTGATGAAAGACTAAAAGTTATAGTCATACATAAGGTATTTATAATCTGTTTACCTTAGGAACAAACAAAGAAAGCAGATATGTTTATATCTTATGAAATAAGGAAAAGAAATAAGACAAGATAAACTTTCTTAAACAACAATGATATGATAATTCATCTAATGCCTTGCTAAACTAAGAAAATTCAACTTTCTAAATGACCCAATTGGTGTATCATTTGGTCCATACTAAAGTAGAATCAAATTAGTCCTTGGAAGCAAATTGTAAGGTCTTTACCTCTCCATATGCAAAAAGTTATGGTATCTTGAAGTCAAATAATATGAACTAAAGAAATCAAATGAAGCTTCTAAATTTCAGGCCTTCTAATCCACTTCAAGCACATGACGATTTTGACCCACAATGCTTGTGAGAATTCTACTACTTATTTTTAGATGTTCTTGACCAACTCCTAACTTCTTTCTACTCTTCTTTTGGTGATTTAATTAATTAATGATATGTCATTCTAATTTGTTTACATCATGGCATATATATATATATATATATATATATGAGCATTGTACAAGTCATGTATTTATTTTCATGATTCACCTTGTTGGGATTTTAACATTTTATGTAATGATATTCGTAATTTATGCATATCACGAGCTGGGCTATGATTTAATTCATAGAGATAGGACTTGGCGCAAGTTGGCTATCTTATGATGATGATTAAGATAGATACTAGTGATTGTAAGACAATAGTTGTTGAATTATGTTTTCAATTTATGCATTTGGAGAACCAATTTAATTTAATTTTATTTCAAATATTGAATCCTAACTTTTGAGAGATTTCCGCTAATAGATATGATAAATTAACTATGGTATTTAGTAGCTTTTAAGCTTTAGCATATACTTACTTTTAGTATGACTATGTGGCAAAGCATGTGCAATTGGATCAACCAACTGCCCCCTTGACTAGAGCTCTAGCTCGAGGTCTAGATCGTATGTTTCATCATGTTCTCTCCCTCTATCTTACTATCGAAGATTCCAACCTCCTATCCACGTTTGGCTTTTTGTGCCTACTAAGCTATTCTTAACTTTACACAGTGTCTAAGGTCATAGAATGCCAACCTAAAGGAAATCTAAACTACTTTTCTGATAACTATACAAGATTGCCCAATAGCATGGCCACTTCCATTCCAAGTTATAGAGACTTTGTGCTGGCTAACTTAGTGACTACCAACTTATCAGCATCACGACCTTAACCTAATGAAGTTGCATCTAGTTTAACCACGATACATGTCCTCTAATGGTTATACTATATGAATGGAGGTCGAATATTCTCTTTTATCTACTACTAAATTTTCCCTTTTCTTTGTATATTCCTTCTTGTACTTTTCCTTTTAGAGTAACATGCCCATGTTAGTAACTTCTTATTGTAATAGGTTTCCTTAGAAATGTGAATATAAATACCTTTTTCATTATAAGTTGCAGAATCAATTATCATCAATATATATAATGTTATCTTCCCTTTTGTGAACTTGTTTTTAGCAAGTTTGTTTTGCTCTTATCTATATCCTTGAGTAAGGCTCGGTGGCAAATGACTTAGCTTGACTAGTTGTACGTTATATCAACTAGTTTGGTTAATCTATAGGAGTTCATTAGTGTATTAAATCCTTAGAACAGTTTGCGGATTTTCTTATTTCACCTTTATTTCCATATTTGACTTTAACCCTTATTAAGTTTTAAACCTACCTTGATATAGTTTCCCTTGTCTGTTCTTGGCTATGACATATCATCTTAGTATCAAAGTTGACGTTTGTAAGGATGAGCTATTGTGTGATGTGGTCTACGAAGGCTATGTCTAGGTTGTACTACGAATTTTGGCAAATATTTGTAGTGTTGTGAGTAATTATGGGAAACTTGTATTGTATGTTTTATTGTATCTAGTCATAGGTCTTGTTATACCCTGTTTTTGAGATAATGAAATAGAGTAAACATTATTGTTGGGTTTTATTAATGGAGTTGGGGTAGATAGAGTTCTATTAGTTTGTCTCATGTTGCTGTCTTTAAGTAATATTGTGATTTAGGTTTGTTGATTGACATTGATTGAGGTTAAAATTGAGGAAGATGACATATTTGAGTGTACATGCTAGTGTTGGAGAGAACGAAAGCGGTATTCAACATTGTTGTAAACAAACTCTAGCTACTTTTAGATGTATGGACGAATGTATTGATGAGATGGCCATAATGATTGTCAAGTTAACTCGAGATGTGTATGATTTTGCTGCCTAACATGTTGAAGTCATCTATAGCACTCATCAAATTGTACTTAAAGCTGGGGAAGCAACTCATGATGTTTGGCCAATTGAAAGATAATTCCCAACTAGGCAATAGTAAAAGGATAAACTTGGCTAATGTTAAAGAAGTAGATAAGGAGGAGTATTATGAGGTTAAGGAGAGAGCTTGTGTACTATGAGCTATTGACCACGTGAAACTTTGAATTCTAACCTTCAATGATACTTACGATGTTGATGAGTACCTTGATTGAGAGCAGAAAGTTAAGAGAATTTTTTACTACTATTAGTATGAGTTTTATGATAAGGTAAGGATTGCTACCCTTGAATTTTCAGGGTATACAGTTATGTGATGAAAGAATTTTCAAACCCCACAAAAAAGACAAGGATAATACAAGGTTAGCACATGGCTAAAAATGAAGAGAAGCTTGAGAGAATAGTTCATTCAAGGCTCTCATTTACAAGACACTTATGTTCAGCTTTCAAAACTGAAGTAAGAAAGACACAGCATTGATGAATATAAACGAGGATTTCAAATGCTCATGATCTCTTGTGAGGTTAATGAGCTAATAGCCCGAATAGTGTCTAGGTACCTCACTAGGTTAAGAAATGAGGTTTGAGATGTAGTGGAACTTCAGTAGTTTACAACCCTTTTTGAGGCCATAAGGATTGCTCAGTGGGTGAAAAGGCAAAAAAGAAATAGGCCAAGCCGAGCTCCTTTGAGCTAATTAGTTTCATCGAGTTAGCCTAAGCCAGGTAGTAGTTGATCTCAATTTAGTATTGAGTCAAGCAAATGAACCAATGTCTTACTTGATAATAAGAGTTGACCTATTGAGAAGAAGGTATTGAGGAAGTATGAATGAGGGTAGACGTCGAGAAGAAAGACCAACAAGATTAAGTGCTTCAAATGATAGGGATTCAAACATATGGCTACCTAGTGTCTAAATTGACATACTATGGTTATGAAAGGAGAAGTTCTGACTATTGAGGTATATAGCATGACAGTAGAGCCTAAAGAAAAAGTTGAAGTGAAGGACAATGACATAAAGGATGGTGACAAGTGATAATGCAAAATTAGCATACATATTCTATAGTAATTTTGTGCAATATTCTATATTAATTTAGCTAATTCTATAGTGATTTAGAGCTTAATTCGTTTTATTTTCATTCTTAAGGACTTTGGAGGCATTTGATTATGTATTGAAGATTTTTATCAAGTTTTGGAGCATATTAGAATAAAAGCATTGATTAAGGATTTAAAGTGAAAGGATTTCAAGCGAGAAACAAAGTATAGGAGAGAACATAGTTGAAGACCATGGTAGTGATCTATGGCTGTATACCCCTCGTCATCAAATTGAATAGAATTTTCACAATTTCAAACCAAGTATAAGATCATGCCCCACCATCACCGCTATGTACTTTAGGCGTTGACATGCCATGATCTGTGAATCTTCTAATTTTCTTAGGTTTCCTTTATTAATCTAGGTCAGACTCTTATAAATAGATGCTTAAGATTAGGTTTGCAAAGAGAGCCCTTTCGAGCAAAGTTAGTAGGGTAAAAAAATTACAAAGGTTCCTTTATTCTTTTCTTTTCTATTGTTATTATGTCGTTACTCTATAATTTCTTAGTAAACCATTATTGAACCTTATGGTCTATTGTGACTTTTATTATTTCTATTGATATTGAAATTCAATCTATGATATTTGTATATTGTGATCTAATTGTATTGTGTTCAATGATTGAATTAATGCTAGAGTCTATTGTTGCAAGAGCATGTTAAATGACTGACTAGTATAATTAGACAAAACTAGCTCACCAAAACATTTAGCAGTTTGATTTTTCTAGATTAGGGCAACCTAATAGTGGGATTTAAGGGCTTCATGTGATTTTGTGATACTCTATTCAAAAGCAATTCAGATAGAATGGTCTTAGGATTAGGAATTAGTTAGGAGATGCGAGTCCAATTAGTTCATAATAGGATTCCTTACAGTCTAATATTGTAATTGTGATTGAATAGGCCACTTTAAACTAAGGAATAAATAATAAGATTTACTAAGGAACATGTTTTCTTCTTTATTTTAATTATTCTTATGTTTATATTTCTATTGTTTTTATTATTGAAATCTTTAATTTACTATCTTTAATTATTTAATTATATCTTTTGTTGTAAAAGTTAGGAAATTGGAATGGTTTACGGATACTATTGCTAATTATTTAGATATTACTCCTATATATGGTTCCTTGTGAGATCGACGCTTAACTTCAAATCTAAATCTATATTGTAACTTAACCAGGTGCACTTGCCTATGTTATAACCTCTCTAAATCAACAAGCTTGTTGAGGTAGACATATATGATGAAGAATTAGACAAACTAATTGTAGTTGTCTGTTGTGCCATGAGTGTGGAACTGTCCACTAAGGAAGAGCAATGGGAAAACTTGTTCTAAATTACTTGTAAGGTAAAGGACTCAGTTTGTGCATTGATTGTGGATAGTGTAAGTTATAGTAATGTTGTTTCCATTGACCTAGCATAGAAAGCTATCGGCCTTGTCACATTTGAAGTTGTACAAGTTACACTTGCTAAATGAAAAGGAGGGCTTCGTGTGATCGAGTAAGTACTCTTACCAATCTCTATAAGGAATTGCTTAGACAAAATCATTTGTGGTGTGTTACTAATGTGTGCATCGCACATGTTACTGGGACGCCTTTGGTTATTTGATCAAAGAGTTATATATGATGGATATAGGAATACTTATGCTTTTGAGAAGGTAGAAAGGTTATCCAAAACCTAATGACCCCAACCAAAGTGAGCAACCTACAAGCTAAGTTAGCTTAAGGATCTAAAAAGGCACTTAATATGAGTTACTCTACACTTAAAGAAGTTATTAGGTTAGATATATTAACCTTTCTATTGATTCGTAGGTTATTGGACTCGATGGAGCAAGTTAAGTTGCTCGAAGTGGTTAGGGTGTTGATTGAGGAGTATGCCAACCCATTTCATAAAGAATTACTTGAGGGACTATCCCCATTTTGGGGGATCGAGCATTATATTGATCTGGTTCCTGGTGTTACACTTCCAAACTAATCGACAAACTAAATAAACCCTGAATAGGCCATCGACTTGCGTAAAAACACAAATGAGTTAATGGAAAAGGGGTACGTGAGAGAAATTACTAGTCCATGTGCTATCTCGATGTTGCTTATGATAAAGAAGGATGAGACCTAGAGAATGTGTATTGACAGACAAGCTATTAATAATGTCATGATCAAGTCTAGGTATCCTATTCCTAAGTTAGATGATGTGTTAGATGAATTGCATGGTGCCAAAGTGTTACAATGACATTGACTTGCAATCCAAGTACCAATAGATAAGGATGAGATTAAGGGATGAGTAGACAAAGAAGAACATATAATTTAAGTAGGGAGAGAAAGAAGAGAAGAGTTTTGCTAAGGTAAAGAAAAGATTGACTTTTGCATTGACTTGGCTCTACTCAACTTCGAGAGGTCTTTGAACCAAAATGCAATTCTCCAGGTGTTGGCATTGGTACTATGCTAATACAAGAAGGCCAAATTATTGCATACCATACTAAGAAGCTTAGAGGAGTGCAGTTGAATGATTTAGTGTATGATAAGCAACTCTTAGCATTGATTTGAACTCTTCCTATATGGCAACATTACCTTTTGCTAAAATAGTTCACCATATATATTGATTGTGAGTCCTCAGGGTACTTAAGAAGCAAGCCTAAGCTTTTAAGGTGACAGTTGGTGACTCTTCATTTAGATACATGTAGCATGGTGATTTTACATCATTTCCCTTGTAATTTTGGCTTGTTTTTAAAGAAATTGGTACTTAGTTGAGTAAAACTTTGATTTCACGATTTGAACACATTCTAAGATTAAAAATGAAGAAAAGAAATCAAATTTCACTTGATTTGGAGCTTAAACAAAGAAATTATGAAGTTTTGAATCAGGAAATTACCTATGGACATAGTTATGTCCAACCAGGTGGTTCATTTTCAAGAAAAATTAAGGTTGAGATCAGAAAGTGGCACAACTTGAGGATATAACCGTATCCTTCATCATGTTCTCCTCAGAAGAGGAAATTTCAATTTTTGGTTAGTGTGTTACACGACCTAGGGACATAATCGTACCCAAAGTTGTATCTAACTAAGATTAAATTTTGGTGCCTAGGAGTAGTAAGTTACATGACCATTAGCACATGACCATGCCCCAAGTTGTGTCTAGGGTTGATTTCTGTAGTTTCCTCTTTTACTATAAAAGGACATAAGGGTTTTGAGGGCCACTTTTTGCATAAAAAATTAGAAGAGACATGATGGGAAGAGAGAGTTACAAGTGGAAGCATCACCAAACTTTAAGATTATGAGGATTTCTAACCACAAAAGGGGTTTTTCATGGATTCTTCCTTAGTTTTACTGCAATTTTCTCTATTTCTCATTAAAATAGCTTAATTTCTTATATTTAGGATTATGGAACCTAGGGTTTATATGTGACAATTGGATTGATTGTTAATTTTCAATAAATTTTTTAGTTTTCTTGATTCAATTATGTGTTTGCATTGCTAATTGATAGTTCTCAGGTATCAATTCTTAATGTCATGAATGAAGATTGAGAAATTGCATATGTAGTGACATCTTGACGTAATTGAAAAGGATTATATGTCTACTTAGAGATAGGGTACATAATTCTTTCGAAAAGTTGCTATCTTTGTATAGGAATTCATTATAGGTTATTTTAATCCTAAATTATTTTAATAGCGAAGAGATTTTGATAAGTATTTTAGGGTTAGGGTTAATATGCTTGAGAAAGTTATTAACTTTAATTGCGAATTCCTTCAGTCAAGAACATTAAAGATAGAATTGGATAAATTTTAGGTGGTTATATGCTAAACTCTGGGGGAAACAACTCCTAAATACGTTATTCTCCTTCTTGAAGTAGTTCTTAATTCTATTGCTTCTCATTTGTTTGGTTGAGTCTCACAATTAGTTTAGTTCGTTAAAATTAGTTCGTTAAAATTAGTTCTTTTAATTCATTCAAATTCATCATAATTTTCTAGTTAAATAATGGAGCTAATGCTATTATTAGTACTTGGGATCTCTAAGGGATCGACTCGAACTTACATATACTATATTAGAATTTGATATGTGTGCTTGCTTCATATCAATAGGTGAGATGGGTGCAGTTTTAGAAGGATTCAACTTTATGATCAAGCGCGACAAGATAGATGTGGTCACCGATGCCTTGCAAAGGATGTACATACTCCTTACCAACCTATACATTGGATTATTGGGGTCTGTGAGCATTAAGGAGCAATACCACTATGATCCTTATTTTGGTCTTACATATGCACAATGCATGGAAAGATTACTAGTAGATGATTACAATGTATTGGAAGGATACTTATTTCATGGTGGAAAGCTTTGTGTATCGTAGACACCTAATTTTTGCCCCCTTTTATTTTTCAAATTAGGTTATAGGGTCCTAAATTAGAAAAAGTAAAAAAAAAAATAGAAAATTAAAGAAAGCCCCAAAAATTGAAGAAATTTAGAAAAATAGGAATTCTATAAAAACATAAAAAAATAGGAAAATAGGGAAAAAAAGCACAAAAAATAAGAAATTTAGAAAATACAAAAAAAAAAAAGAAATCTTGAAATAATAAAATAAATAAATAAAATATTTTAGAAGATAACATTTTGTTAGATTAAATTTAGGTTTAGAAGTTGGGCCGTTGAACTTAAGCTTAGATTTAAATACAGCCCAAGTTGACCGAGTCCATATGTGCAATTTAATTGTACATATAGATAAGGTACAGGCTAATGGCTTGACGGTTAAGCATATGGACATAGCATTAGTATTAAGCATAAAGTCTTGGGTTTAAAACTTAGCAAAGGCAGGAAGGCTTTTTTCTTATTTTTTGGTTTTCAATCACATTGGAGACTACTACGTATCAGGGTCTGATTGCGCCACGTGTCTTAACACGTGGCATCATCGGATTTGTTGGCCCACTGATGTGGTGCCATGTTGGATCTACGTGGCGTGCCATGTCAGCTGCCACATGTTCACGAAATGACACGTGGCATGTCGGGGTTGGTTAGCACGGTTGACGTAGCGCCATATCAGCCCACTTTTTCTTCCCCCTTCCTTCCTTTTCCTTTCTTTTTCCTCTCTTTCCCTCGACTTTCTCCAGGTTTCCAGCACTTTCTGCTTCAGACCACCTACTTCAGCATGATTTTTAGACCTTTTCTCATTGCAATTTCACTAAATAAATGGCGAAATTATAGAATAGACATAGCCTATTGTGAATTGGTACAAAAAACATGTCTAAATATAGTCAAAGGAGCATTCAATTTGAGCTCCAAAAATTAGAAAAAAGCTGTTTTCCTGAGCATTCTTCATTAATTTGATTCCAACTTTCCTTTGTTTCTAGATTGGATTTGTGTATAAATTGATGATTATGGGACATAGACAAACACACACAATGAACAGAATCAATCCCCACACTCTCTTTATCCATTCCCGATAACTTTCTCTCTCTAACCTACTCTTTCTCTCTTCGATTCTCTCTCTTCACTACGACCCGAGCTGTGCCACTACTCTAGGAAGATTACCTGTAGCTCAAGCTCTCCAACCTAGCTATTTTTTACCTCCGTCATGAACCCCAGCCGTACCACCAAGCAACCACCATCAAACCCTAACCGCCCCCTTTCTCTCTCTCTTCGAACCACTACCCCTAGCCACCCTCGAGCGAAACTAAGCCTACAACCAAACTCTGTATACTCTGAAAAACCTATCCCAACCCACCAATCATAACCAGTAGCCCCTACACGGCCAAACCACTACCGTCGCCCACGACCAACTTTCAAAAACCACCTAAACGGCTCCAAAACACCAAGGCACTGAACCTAGCCCCCCTATCTCCAATCCAATACTCATATAGAGATTGTCACTCGCTCATTTTGGTAGACGAAACAAGCTAAATTGTGCCTTGTTGGTGCTGGAGAAGAAGAAGCCAAGATCCGACCCGACCCTACCTGATCCGACCCGCCTAGGTCCAATTCGTGCATCCGAATCCGTTCGAAGTTCTTTTTTTTTTTAATATTTTTAATTCTTATTTTTTTTTGTTGTTTTATTTTTGTTTATTTGTTTTGTGTAAATGTAATAGAAAATACTAATAATAAAAAAATATATATATAAAAAAAAGAATGAAAAAGAAAAAAGAAAGAGAAAAAAAATAAAAAAAAAAGAAAAAGAAAGAAAGCAGTCCATTTATTTACTTTAATAAAAATAGATAGAATAAGTATAAAATAAATGAGATAATAAATAAAAATAAAAATAAATAAATAGGTTAGTAAATAAAAATCGTTTTCACACTTAGAAAAATTGAGTTTTCTAAAAATAAATGAAAATAAATAAATCAATTTTCAAATTAGAATCATTTAAAATTTCCAAAAATAAAATCCGACTTAAAACCCCTTATAATCTTTTCTCAAATCAACTCAAAATGGGTAAAAATGAAAACCTAATAATTTTTCCAAAGTTAAAATTAATCAACCCGCTATATTTTCATTAAACGAACTACGTAAGTCTAATCCCGAATAGCGGGTACGTAAGCACCCGTATGCAAGTACAAGGTAACTTAAAATATGGAAAGTTTTATTTTTTCCATTTTTAGATATTTATGTAAATTAATCAATTTTGTTGCATGTATCATAATTAGATTTTTTTAGAAATTAAAAAGAGTACATTTGAAAAGCAAAGTTAAATTCGAAAAGTTAAAAATGATACCCGTTTAGGATTTAATAAATTAGCCCTCAGATTTAGATCTTTAGTTTTTAAAAAAATCGTATTTATAACTTGGTTTTTTAATCGATAAACCGGTAACTAAGTTATAACTAATCCACACAATTGGTTATAACTTAGCCCTTTTTCCCGACTTCGGTCGGGTGGTGACTTCAAATCTTTTCAAGTTGGAAAAAATAGTCTTCTTTAAACCTTTGTCGAAAGTTAATATTAAATGGGTAAGGTTTAATATTGATCAGTTTAGAGAAGACTTAATTTTATAAAAATAAACCGGGAGGGTGAAAAACCAGGCTCAATATGTATCAACTTGCTCTATTAGGGTGTTGCTAGTGAGAGAAGCTCAAAGTAGAGGACTCTCTTAACACTTTAGACTTTAGGGAGAAAAGAACTTTTGAGTTACTAAGTGCCTAATTCTTTTGGCCTAAAATGAGAAAAGATGTCTATTGGATTGTGGAAGAGCATGTGACTTAAAAGAAAGCATAGAACCAAGATGAGCAAGGGAGAGTAATGCCTTTACCTGTCTCGACTAGACCATGAATTGATTTTTTTTTTTTTTTTACTTTATCCTTGGCTTACTCAAAACTCTCTAAGGAAAAGAATCTATCATATTCATAGTAGACAAATTTAAGAAAATGGCACACTTCCTGCCATGTGCTAAACTAACGACACTTAGGCAAAATGGTATACTTTGTTCTATGTACTAAAAATAACTATGCTTGCAATTGATCAAGAAGATGCAAGGCAAGTGACTAAGCTCAAACCCTCTAGAAGATTTACCAAAAAGTGACTTAGCATATAAACTGAGGTGCCAAGAATTTTTAACGAAAAGAAATAAGAAGAAGGAGAAAGCAATTTCAGCTGGTGACCTAATTTGGTTGCACTTGAGTAAGGAAAAATTCTCAAACATGAGAAAGTACAAACTGTTCACCATAGCTAAAAGACCATTCAAAATACTTCGTATGGTCAATGACAATTCTTATTAGTTACAACTACTTGAAGATTAGAGAGTTTTTGATGTGTTTAATATTGCTAACCTAAGCCACTATCGATCAACTAAGGACGAACAGCTAAGAGATCATCCAGATTTGATCCTAAATCCCAACCAAACCAGAAGGGATAATAGGAATCAACCAACTGGAACCTTGATTAGAGCCTGAGCCCAAGATCTAGAGTATACAATTCATTGCATTCTCTCCCTTTATCCTACTATTGAGGATTTCGACCTCCTATCTTCATCTAGCCTCTTATGCTTATTAAGCTACTTTTTACCTTATAGCGTCTGACGTCATAGAATGCTAACCTAAAGTACTTCCATACTATTCAGATAGATCAACTAACATAATCAACAACTTAGCCTCTTCCATTTTGAGATATGGAGACTTTATGTTGAATAACTTAGTGATTACCAACTTGTTTATGTGATAACCTTAAGCCAATGAAGTTGCATTTATTCCAGCTATGACATGTGTCCTTTGATTGCCATATCGTGTGGATAGAGGTCGAATATAGTGTTTTTGTATACTACTAGATTTGCCCTTTTTCATATAATCATACTTTTCCTTTTAGAGTAATGATAATGAGAATTCAACACACATTTTATATATTTATTTCATGATATTTTGAATGCTAATTTAGTCAATTTTATGATATTTTGAGCTTAATTGGTTTAATTTTCATTTAAAGTGATTTCAAGAGCCTTTTATGAGCTTTCAAGTATTTTTATCAATCTTTGGAGTATTTCAAAGTACAAGCATTGATTACAGATTGAAGAGGACAAGAATCGAGCAAAGAATAAGGCTGAATGAAGACTATGGTCAGAGACCATGGACATAGTCCCTATCCATGTTTCCTATGTCTTGCAATTCGATCAATTTTCAAGATTTTACACAAAGTCCAAGTATATGCCTACACTCCATGGCTATGTGCCTAGGGCATGCACATCCTATGATAAGTGAATCTTCTATTTTTGTTAAATTCTCTTTGTAAACTCAGCCCTACTCATGATTGTCAAAATCTCGTTTCAACTCCAACGATTCTATGATTTTACGATATTATGAGTCATTTGCTGGCTAAAACCCATATATAATCCTTTTCAAGCAAAACTTGATAGAACCTTGATTTGAATGTTTAAAATCAATAGAATCCCGATTCCACTGCCAATTTTATTGATTCTATGTAACTGGATAGAAATATATAATATTTTGGTTTGATGGGCTTTTAGACTACTTTATTATTTTTGTAACTTAATAAGCCCATTAGACTACCCTATTATTTTTGCAACTTAATAAGTCCATTATTCCTAGTCTCTTGTTTATATTTCAACTTTGTAAATCATGCATTCAACTTTCCCTTCTTTCATTTCAACGTTCTGACTATGACTTTATGATATTGAATTTGTTAAAGATGAAGTACGAATTGGTATTTTAAAAAACTTAGAAGATGTAGATACAATTAGAAGTAGCACTAATAAATATATTGCTGTTGATGATGAGGATGATAAAGATGATGATGGCGATGAGAGAGATGGTAGTTTTGATAATGATTTATATTAGTTTTGTACTTCTATTAATGTTTTATAAATTTGCATACTGATGATTTATCATATGGTGACTAGAATTTATGATGAATTTTTTTTTTTTTTTGCCATACATTTTAGGTTTTCTATTAACTATTGCATGCATATTTACCATCTATAGAAAGAAAAGTAATAAAGAATGTAGAATCATATGACTCTAGGATTTAATTCGACTGAACATGTTGCAGGTTTAGGTAGAATCCCAATTTTGATAACCATGGCCCCACTCCCTATATACAGACTCTTAGGCATAGATTTTTAGAGAGAGCTCCCTTTGGTAGAGTTGTAAGCTAAAGTTGTACTGTAGGTCTTGCAATTACTTCCTTTAGTTTTATTGCCATATTGTTATTTTGAATATTATTTGTATATTGTCATTGAAATCTAGTTCTTCTTACAATACCATATTATTCTATCAAAGATTTTGTTCTTTGATGATCTAATTACATAGATCTTATTGTCACCAATTAGTATTTATCTAGATTGCTAATTGATGTATGAGTTTACTATAGTGACGCGATTCCTATAATTGAATGAACAGGTGTAATTAGAAGGAATTGAGTATGTTAATTTCTTTAAATTAGGGTAACCGAGGGTAGCTAACCTAATATCTGGATTTAGGTTTTTTATGCAATCTTATAGTACTTTATTTAGAAGTGACTCGAGAGAGAAAGTTTTATGATTAGGAAGAGGCTAAAGATGCTAGTCTGGCCAATTTAGAATTTGAATTCTATAGGAATAATATTAGGAATCTCTACCGTCCAAGGAATAATTGAGATTGAATGGTTACATAGAACTAAAATGTAGATAACAACAATTTACTACGGATTATAAGTTATTTCCTTCAATTGATTTATATTTGGTTATTAGTTTTAGTTTTGATTAATTTAATATTTTACTTGTTCTTATTTATTTCAATTGTCTTTTATTCATCTTTCCAATTTAATTATAATTACCTTTTTATTGTTAAGTTAGATAATTAGATCTAGAGTAAATTGCTAATAATTAAGTTCTTGCACATATGGTTCCAATACTTGTACCCACATTTGTTTCATCTATACCATAACTTAACTAGGTATACTTACCTGATGCATAGAGGTGTGCAAGTGGGTTTTAGCTTTTAGGCTGACTTGTTTAACCTGTTTTTAAAATGAGTTTAGGCTAAGTTTTTTTATCCGTTTAAAAGCTGACCAAATGAGTCTAGTCCGTTTAACTTACGAGCCAAAGTAGGCCGATTTAGGTCAGCTCATTCAACCTATTTATACTTTTGGCTCGCTGACTAGCCTGTTTAACTTACTTTTCAAATGGGTTAGGGCCAAGATTTTTTAGCCAATTTAAAAAGTAGGTATAATGAGCTTAGCATTTAAACTACGGATTAAGGCGAGTTAGCCCGTTTAACCTACTTACACACCTCTACCGATGCATGATGCGCTATTAGGACTTTAAAAGGGGGCCTAGTAGGATTACTTAAAATTTTCCTATCATGTGTACACCTATGATACGAAAATCATCTTAAAAGTCAGAAATTGTAAAACTCTAAATGATTAATTGCTAAGGTTACTGATTTTTGTTTTTTTAGTAATTAATTTATTGTAGAATATAAATATAAATATAAATAACTATAGATGTCCGATATTTTACAGTTCCTCAGAATCGCAGAGAATTGGTATCTCCTACCAAATAATAAGACAAGATATACCAACATTAGAAAACTGCAAGAAAAATTAAATTATATTAAATTCTAACATATAAATATTTTCTACAAAAGATATTTATGTATCACTTATAAAGATCTCAACTAATTCTAACACTAATATACATATCTTTATTTTGCACTTGGCACTCGACATTTATCCCAATCCTATCGTAAGTAAACCTGTAAGAGAAACTAAGGGGAAATGAGTATATAACAACTCAGTGAGTTTGTCCCTTACCACTACCATTTAAGTAAGTTATCATACATTATTATCTCACATGTAAGTAAGCTATCTACATACAAAATGAATGTAGGCATGATGAATGCAAGCAACACATCCATAGGAATCCGGAACTATGAACGGTGTAGAATTACGTTGTTTACACTTCGATTATCCCCTATACTTACCCGCATAGAGTACCTTAGCTTATCTACATGAGGCTGCCTAGGGGTATTACCCCTTTAGGCAACACTTGACTATTATCCTAGTTGAGAAAAGAGTTCCAATCTAAATAGGTGGATCCCAAACTAGGACTATCCACCATCCAAGGCTCCTTAGGCACAAACATGCAAAACCTCTCATAACCAAAATTATCCAAGGCCTTACAGGCACAATAAAGCGAGTCCTCTCGTTATCAATTGAAGATCTCATGTTAGCTTTGTTTTAACGCTAAAATATTATTTATGACTCTACGAGCCCTTATAGAGATCATACAAAAATATGTTTAAGAATAGAAAAGTTCTTTTAAAAAACACTTTTCTCAAGATTTTTGCAGAGCTATCACTCTCCATTCATACCTTTACTAGGTCATCAACATGCGACAAGTATAATTGGTTATTTTGGTATGATACTTATATTTATCAATTTAAAAAGGTGATCACATAGATGATAGCAAATAAGTAAAGCAGTCATTTAGACATACAAGCAGCAGCAAGCAGCAAAACCTCATACAAATAATACACACAAGTAAGTAGCAGGTCATTAGAACTCTCTCACCTGGATTATTGCTCATTCTCCAAGCCTTTGGGGTTTCCAAAACTTGATATTGAATGCTTAAAAAAGAGAGTAAAACTTATAAGTATTCTGAAAAGTCAGACTTCTTAGTTAACTAAAAGTCTATTGTAGTTTGTCTAGTTTCTCTCAATACAACCTAAGTATAATGTATATAAGGTTTGCCATATTCAATGGGATTAATAGTAACTATTTTCTTATATTTGTAAGTTATAAGACTTCATTTATGTATTTAGTAACTTTTCATTCTAATTCCGATATTTGTGAACTTATAGTCATTTTCCATCATTTTTGGACGTACGTTCACATGATGATGTTCGTTTTGGACGTTAAGACATGTGTGTTATGATATGGGCTAAACTTATTGAAATTTTAACTTATTGAAGTTTAATTATTCTTATTACTTATGTTTATATCCTATTTTAGTACTTAATGATTTAATTAGCTATTAGATTCTTACACTTAGGAAATTTTATATTAGTATTACTAATTTATGTACTTAATTAAGTTTAATTCAATTTAAAAAGTGTATTAGGGTTTAAAGGATTTTCGACTCCTAAGTACATGTATGCCTATATATGTTATATTCTTATGTAATTTTATAATTTATTATTTTACAAGCTTATGTTTATGTCATCGCTTATGTGATCATTCATTACATATAAATATATATATATATATATATATCCTTATGTATGAATATCCTTATGTACTCATACATACACTTTATACATATATTATATACATACCTATACTTTTAAATACTAATATGTATACTTGTGTACTTATGAGTATACTAATACACATACGCATATACACATACGGTGATATACATATTTTTATATGTATTTTCATATGCCTAAAATTTTTCTTAAGAAAGCTTCTTAAATTTCATCTTTTTGTATTTTAAGGATATATTTAACATGGTATATGTATGTATAGTTGGTATATGCCTTATTTTGGGTTATGTACATATTGGATTCTTATGTACAAAGGTCTTTATACATGTATTTATCTAGTATACACTTATAGACACATACTTTGATACATGTAGATATGCTCTTCTTCCATTTTCCAAGGCTATCCTATACTTCTAAATATAAAAATTAAATCTTTAAGCCTAAATCAACATATATGTACACAACACATAAATTTCTTAAACTAACCTACCTATTCATCTAACTATTAGATAATATGGACTAATACATGATAACATACCTTTGTTTTCTTCTTGATATATGGTTGCAAAGTTAGAAAATTAGGAAAAGTGAAAGGGAAAGGGAGGTCACAGTTATGGAGAAAGAATAAAGGGACTTGATTTTGTGTTGTTTGTATCTTTGAAAGTGAAAGCAAGTGGGTCTTAAAGAATGAAGAAGTGGACGGCAAAGAAGTAGCGAAAAAGAAGAAAAATCTAAAAGAAAAGAAAAGAAATCATTAGAATGGAAGAGTTATTTCTAAAATGAAAATGACATTTTGTTGACTTTTTTACATGTTGACTTAGTTAATCTTTTGACTTTAGTCAACATGTGTTGACTTGGTCAACTTTTTGAAAATAAATACCATTTAGTGTATATAGTGAAGTAATTAAGGAAAATTAGGAGAAAGATTTAGGAAATGAAAGGAAATAAGAAGTTTAGTGAATTGATTAATAAAAATAGATAATGAGATTTTCCATTAGGTATATATATCCTATATACACCATTTAGTAAGCTACTTAGTATAATTAAAATGAAAAGTGTCATTTAGGGAATTAATATTCACTACATGTAATTTAAGCATCAACTAAATCCTTAACTCTATGTAATACTAACCTAATTATGTACTTAGAAGATGAATGCGATTTATGATGCAATATTTTAGTTTTTAAAGGATTACTTTAGTATTATAAATATTTGTGAATGATTGAAGGTTATCTTTAATCTTTTACTAATGATTTAGTATAATATTAAGGTTATATTGTCAATTAGGGTTTTAAGGTAAATTATGGTGAATTAATGCTTTTATATCCTTAAAGTTATAGTTTCAGGGTTTTTGTTACTTCTAGGTATAATCTTTAGTATTTTTATACATTTAGGGTTTAATATATTCATACGTGATTAAGTCTTCGATTGTTATATTAGGATTTTGATGAGATTCGAGGTTAACTTTTGCAGTTACATATACTTGCGGTTTTAGGGTTTTCGTATCCGATTAGAGGTTCAATTGATAATTTAAGGTTTTTCATATTCATTTTAGGTTTTGAATTGAGATTTTAAATCTCACTAGCTCTATTGACTTCAGAAAATTATCTACAATTTAGAGATTTGATTCTATACTTAAAAAGGTTAGATTTGCGGGGTTTACATCACTTAATTAAGTAACATGCCCATTTTAGTAACTTATTGTTGTAGTAGGTTGCCTTAGAAATGCGAGTATAAATACTTTTATCATTATAAGTCGTAGAATCAATTTTCATCAATACACAAAATATTATCTTCCCTTTTGTGAACTTTTTTTCTACAAGTTGGTTTTACTCTTTTCCAAACCCTTGACTAAGGCTTAGTAACGAGTGACTTAGATTGACTAGTTGTATGCTGTATCAACTAATTCAATTATTCTAAGGGAGTTCCTTAGTGCATCAAATCCTTAAAACAATTCGTGGGTTTGCTTGTTTGATCTTTGTTTCCACTTTTACCTTCAACTTGTCTAAAGGTTCAAATTTACCCCAATATAGCCACCCTTATTCTATCTTGGTTGTGGCATATCAATGTGGCACCCCCTACTCAAGGCTGGTGATTTAGGACTCTAACTTGTGAGACTCGCATATGACGCCAAATAATTTAAATAGGTTTGTGTATGAAAAGTTCGACACTAGATAAAAACAGACAAACTCATCTAAATACATTCGAATTCACTTATGGGTACGTGTTTGGATACCAAACCCGTTTACACATTTGTTAAATAGGTCTCAAATTTGACCTCCAAACTATATAACATTAATAATTTTTATTTTTTATTTTATTATTTTTTTTGCATTTAGTTAAATAGTTTGATTTAGTTGTTTCATAAAGAATGCTATTATTAATTTGCATATAATAATGCAACATTATCTACTCAGAAGGGTCATTATTTTAGATAATTTATACAAATTAACTATTAAAATAGGTGTAATTTAGTCCCTTCTATAAGCTTACTACCCTTCTACATTTGTATTGACAAATATTATGTGTACTATGTATTAAGGCTTCCATAATAACAATTTACATATACAACATATAACCAATGTTGTCAAACCCAATTCGAAGAGTTGATTCGAACATATAACAAGGTCAAGAATTGACGGATCGAAATGGGTTAGACCGCAGATCAAACTGGGGTCAATAAAATAAAAATGTCTATTTAATAAAAATTAAGATATTACACTAAATTAGTTACAATACAAGTTTGAGTAAATTTAAACATATTCACTTTACTTAAAACATAAAATGGAATGTAATTCCATGAATCTTTATATATCTATTAATAATTATTTTTCCATGAATATTTCTTTTCTTGGATTCATTATGATGACCTTGTAATTTGCATATACATGCTTTTCAATATTTAGCACGACAAAGTTTGGCTTTTTGAGAACATGAGAAATTTCTCCACTAGTTCTCGTCTTCACTAGTTGAGGAATGATAAATTGATTTAAAATGAAATGGCTGTCCCCGCTTGATTAAGATAATCGTCAGTGGAAATTATTTTAGCATCTGTCCTGGCATGCTGCTTCGAACAATTGAGGCGATGATGCATTTGAAAACATGCGACATTATTTAGCTTGTGAAGTCCCACATCCGTTAATGAGACTGAGAGGAGAGCTTTTGGTAAGTATGGTTATAAATAAATGATTGTAGGCACAATCTTCCTAGACAATATTAAGGCTCGTGTAAGTTCCTTCAAGGCTAGCTAATGGGCTGATGTCTGGGCTCAAAGGCAACTTTAATTTAAAATCTTTTCTATTATGTTGGGGTTCGGAAGAACCGGCTGGATTACTCGGGGTTTTGGTTGGACTGCCTGAGTTGTAGGTTTTTGGCGGGCCAACATAAATCGGCTTGGTATATGAATCAGGTTTTTATTTGAGGATCGGCTTGTTTTTGTTTCCAGTTCCGGTCTAACGTTGCGGGTTTGATAACATGATCTTAATTTTGTTAGCCTTTGTGTGTAGTGAATACATTTTGCTGATTGATACTATTGTTCACCATGATAACCTATTATCATGGTGTTAAATATAAGTGTTTCCATTTATTCTATTTCCTTGGTAATTTAGGCTTATAATAGAAATATAAAGATTTATTTAATAATTATCATTGTTATAAAAGTTATTAAACTCGTAATTCTATCATTAAAGAGTATCAAACTTGAAATACATGATGGAAATTTAAAAAAAAAATAAAGAAATTAAGTTTCTTTTTCATAAAAATTTTTAATATATAAAATAATGGAAGGTGTAAATTAAAAAGAACAAAAAATTTTAACTCATTTTAAATTATTAATGATATAAAATAAAGCATAAAATTTTCTTTGTAAACTTTGTTACTAAAATTAAAATCTGAATAAAGGCTATGGATATAAAGTAAGAGATTGGGAGAAAAAGAAAGAAGAATAAAAAATTTGAATAGAATAAGGCAGATGTTGTAATGATTTAATAGTTGATGACTTGCAAAATGCTAATTGCATTTTTTTCTTCAATTTTAGTTTCTTCAATTCAGATATGTAGAATTGGTAAACTTGGTAAAAAATATAACTTTATACTATGTTTATATATAAACTTGGTTAAAAACATAAATTTTTATACAAAAAAGATTTTACACCTAAGTTAGCTCGAGTTACCTAAAATTATAAACTCATAGAATTATATAAATAAAATCATGATTTTAACAAGTATAGTTATATTAGTAGGTATTGGTTTGCATCATTAGTGAACAATACTCTATAACTATGATTTATGATTGAAATTTAAGAAATACATTTAATAATTTTTACCCTAACTACCAAATTTGGTTATGATATCCAACAAAACTCCCAATAGATTAAATTTCACTTGTTCAAATAATTAGGATAGGGCACCATATTTTTCCACACTCATAATGCTAATGTTATGCAATATTATCTACTTTGGTCAAATAATCTTGAGCAAATATGATATAGGTTTACGTATGCTTGCCATAATATAGTTATCAATAGTTCATAGTAAAGCTATAGTATATTAACATGGTAATATATGTGGTATCTTGCGTATACAAATATCTATGATAGCTTTAGAATTCGCATTTAGTACTAAAGGTTGAATTCTTGATCAACACCATAGCTATTTGAAGTTGGAGACTGTAGAAGTTCTTTTATGTATAAAGGATTAACTCTATTCAGATGAAAATAATAAACAAAACCATCTTTTAAGAATTTTCAATGTAATATATTTTATTTATAAGATTCTTTTTTATGTGTTGATTATTTAACTGTATCCCTTGAAGATCTAATAGAAAATGTGATGAATTTGGAAATCCGCATTGGTAGTAGCATTCCTTTAAGCCATGATTCTACTTAATTTAGTAATGTTATGTAATTTAAGTTATAATATTTCTTATATTTGGTCTTTACTTCAGAACTAAAACTTTTATTTGGGTCATAATTTTCTATTAAGTGTCAATATCCTCTCTCATTTGTATTTATAGATTTCAAATATTACTATTGTCCTTTTCCTTTTCTCTCTGTAAATAATTCATAAATTTATTTATAACTTTTTAGCTGATAAATGGATCCATTTGAGACAAAAGACACACTTATTGAACTGGTTGGATTACAAGTTTAAGTTTTTTAGATACCATTAATCAATGTACCATGTCACGAGTTAAAGTTTGCTTGGCACAAAACTATTTAGATGCAAACACAAGATATGACATAACAAAACAAATTGTTAGCCCTATTACTTAAGGCATACGTACTATTAATAAAAATGTCCAAATTAAATATTATAGTAGATATTCTATGTCACAATTATTAACCAAAATGATTTCCTTAAAAGAAATCTACGCAACTTTTGATGTATAAATTCATGGCAACAATTATCATTTGTTTAATGGAAAGAAATATATCATTTGAATTTGTTACTTTTAACAATTATTTTCTTTTTTTTTTTTGCATTTTATTTTTTGTAGTTGGAAAAATAGATAGTGTTAAGGCAAAATCTATAAGTTTCTTTTCCTTATAGCAAAAATGTATTATAAGATCACTATGCTTGTCTATAGGATTATAAATGAGCTTAGCTGCTCACAAGTTACTAGAGCTCGATCAAGCTTGGCTCACTTTAGCCTCGATATAATTTGAACTCGATTGATAAATAAGTTAAATTTGAGCTTAAAATAAATTTCATTTATATAAACAAGCCAAACTTAATCTCTTGTTTAGGCTTGTTAATTAGTCTGTGAGGTGACTAGTTTATATTATTGACAGGTTGATTTGTAGATATGCTCATGATTAGGTTTGTAAATAGGTTTATGAGTCAATATATTATATTAAAAAATATATTATATAAAAATATATAATATAAGAATAAAAATAATATAATTAAAAATTTAAAATTGCTAAATTTAATAAATTTTGAATATTTGTTTTTAATTTAATCTCTAACTTGAGCTAGGTACTTATAGATAAACAAGTTCAAGCTCGTTTATATAAATAGGTTGAGTTTGACTTTCAATTCCTTTTATGAGTTTAAGCTCAAACATATAATTTTTAAATTCGATAAAAGCTTAGCTATACTCAAGCTTATAACATTTAAATGAGCCAATGTTAAGCTTTTAAAAGACTAGACTTAGATTCAACTCTATTCCAATTATCACTTCTCTAGATTTTCTCCATGCCGGTAGGCGCTACCGAATTCGCCGAAGCATAAAAAATATAAATTTGCATTATTCCAAGTTTAGCTGCGGCTGGTTAAAGAAAAAAAGAAAAAGGAAAAATAGAAAAGCTCGAATCCCTAAAAATAAAAAAGAAAACCCAAACAGCAGTGCCCCACTGCCCCCACACCATCCCCCCTCTACATGTACTGGAACAACAACAACAAAATCACCTGGAAAACGTAAATGAATCCTAGGATGCTAGCTTGCAACCTTGACATGAAGTGCTTCTAAATGAACATGTGCGATGTTATTTCACATGTGTTTTCTAGCTCAATATAGTCCACACAAAATTGATACTGTAGTGATCCAATTGATGGTTAATTTTTAGATTTTGGGAGGAAGAAAATTGGAAAAATTACAATGAAAAGAATCAATATTTAGGAGGTAAATTCAAATACATGATTCATGTTTTGAAAAGTTAAATGAGAGATTAATGTTTTATAAAATAATTCAAACATAAAATCAATGTTTTGAAAAATTTAAATAAGAGATCAACGTTTAATAATGTAGTTAAAATAACTGATAAAATAACTATTAAATTATAATCTTATAATAACTAGATTTTTTATTTCAACTATAAATATTGATCCTTTATTTGAATTTTTAGAAGCATCAATATTTCATTTCAACTTATCCTCAAACATTAATCTCTTTTATTATAATTTTCTAAAAAAAAAATTGAAACTACTAATTGGAGACCCTGGATTAAAAAAAATAATAAATATATGAGAAAAAGTTCATTTCACTTATAATCTACAGCCATAACTTGTATAATGGTTGATTTTTCTCTATTATGAGTTTCATTAAGGTTTCCACTATATTATAATATACAAACATCATTTTAATATATTACATATCTTGCATATCGATATTGAAAGGTGCACTTATCTTATCCATGATTTTGTGCATATTTCTTTTAATAATGATAGAAGTTCATTTCACTTATAGTTTATAGTCATAACTTGTATAGTTGAGTTACATTATGATTTCCATTATAATATGATATAAAAACTTCATTTTAATATATCTTATGTCTTGAATATCGATACATTTATTATGCAAATAAACTTGACCCCAATAGAGACCACGACCACTGATCTTGATTGTGATTGTGTCCACGTATTTCCAATGCTATTTACCCAAGATACATCCGAATCTTGCCTTTTGTGAGCTATAGTGTATATTCCTAATTTATACCCCTCTCATTTAAAATTCACTTTCTCTTTCTTAAGCCATCTTCCTCTTATCAATATGTAGTGAACATTCAAAGTAATCTCCTAAATTGCTATCTACCTAGATTAAAAGAAATTATTGCGACTATTTTAAAAATTAAGTTGCTAAAATAGAATTGCACCAATAAGCTAGGAAACTACTATTTAATTAACCTTAAACTTTGAAAAACCCTATTACATTCCCAAAACTCCTAAACATTAGCCTAACTAACTAAGTGTAGGGAAGAGAGAAACAACCACCATTACCATCATAATGACACCAAAACCTATCCATTGCATAACCTAAAGGAACTCTTCTAAACTAATATTGGAAGAGGATCCTTTAGCTACACTTCCACTTCACCAAAAACACATGTTGCAATTCAACAATCCTGATCATCAAAATTGCAATAGAGCTCTTTCTAAAAAGACCATTTTCTAATCAAGCTTCATAGATTGGAAGGTGTTGAAGCTAGCCAGCATAGAACTCGAAATTCGTGCCATGGTTTAGGAAGGGGGTTGGGATAGGTTGTTTAACATTGAAGAACTTGTCTACAAGGAATTGACCTTAGAATTCCTTATCATTTTGTCCTTAGTACATGACTAAGTACCATGTGGAACCCGAAACACAATATTTTTCAAACTCAAAAACATCGAGTTCAATCATTCCATAGCTTAGTTTGGGGTTTTATTGGGGATTTACGACAAGGAGTTTGTCCGTTCACCAAAGTTCTACACCACTCCATATGAATTACCTCATGGTGTTACCCTTGCCAATTATTGGCTCTAATAGAGTGGTAAAAAGATGTATAATACTAAATTTACAAGAGGATCTCACTTGAGAAACCCAACCCAAAGAGTCCTCTATTGGATTCTCACCTAAACTATTAGCGAGAGAGGAAAGAGCACCAGAATGGTGGTTGTACATGAGGTCTTCTACCTCTATAGCCTAGTAGAAGGGTACCGTATCATCCTAGTAGTTACATTAACATTCTATATGCGACACCAAGCAACTAATTCTCGAGTAAATTAATTGGGATGTGGACCTTATGTCATAGTGTTAGTTAAGCAACTTAAGCTTCTTGATGACAACTCCCAACTCACCATGATTTAGAATGTCAATCCAATGAGCCTTTTGACTTTCCTTTAAATGAGACTCTTTCCCAATGAAGTTGGTAAGTCATCCTCGAAAAGGGAAGATAGCAAAAACTCCTTCAAGGATGAACTAGTGAAGGAAGTGAAGAAATTGAAAACTTAAGTTAAAAAATTCGCAGAATCGCAAGAGATCATTATCTTGAGGAGGCAAAGTAGAGTGATGGAGTTTTGTAGTAACCTCGCTGATCAAATCAAGATAAAAATTCCTCCATTGACTGGTAAGAAGTTGATTGATGTGGCATGGTGGATGAACTTAGGGAATAGGGAGGAGGAAGTATCCTCAAGGGTATAAAGAAGAACCCTCTAAAGGCAATGAAGAGAATGAACCCATCAATATTGATTTGGAGGATGAAACCAATGTCAAAAATAGATTTCTTTTAGGAATTTAGATGTATTAGTTTTGTTTTGATGTTTTTCGATATTAATGATTTGATGTTTAGTTTCAAATAAGTGATTAGTTAGTTAGTTTGTTGAATTTCTTTTAGGTATCCATGTTTTTATTCTTAAATTTATTTTCATGTTCTTTCAATTCAATGTAGTAATAAATGTTTCTTTCCTGCCTATTCTCTTACCTGTTTATCTTAAATGTGTTTAGTTAGATCTTATGAGCCAATAAATTCACACAAGTCGTGATGAATTCTCATGGAAAATTCAAGCATTTTCAAATATTTAGGGGAGTATTGTTTCTCCCATGTTTACATTTTCTTCTCCACTATATTTGTTTACAATAATTTTTTTTTGATAATTTATGATTAGGCATATTAAGGACAATGTACTAAATTAAGTATGGGAAGGGACATACTACTATTATTCTGAAATCAATTGTTAATTTTTAAACCCCAATTTTCTTTTGAAGTTACAATTCCTATGTACCAAGACAATAGTGCTTGCATCAAATTTTTCCTAAGTCACTATTGCACATGGAACATGTTATTAGAATTGAATAGTAAGATTCAAGTGGAGTAGAAGTTACATGTTATTTAGCTTGAGATTCTAAGAGGTTAATTAATTAATTATTGAAGTCGAGCTCTAGTCATAAGCTACTTTTGAAATTTATTTAGATGCGCTATTATCTCTTTTGATTTTTAGATCTCTACAATCTTGAATAAATAAGTAAATGAAGCTTGTCTCTTATAATTTCCCCTTAAAATTTTAATTTTTTTTTTTGGGGGCATAATTAAGAGTAAATTGGTAAAAAGTGGTGGGTAAGGATTAGTTTCGATCTCTTAGAAGAGTAAGATTCTTTCCTACTTCTAATTTACTAAAAAAGAAAAGGAAAATGAGAAAGGTTAAGAAAAGAAGGAAAATTTTATAAAGATTAGCTTTAGTTCCTCAAAAGAGTTAGGTACTTTTCTACTGTCAATCTTAATTATAAAAATGGCCCAATTAGTAAGGATTAACTTTGGTTTCTTAGAAAAGCAAGGTGTCTTTCCATTACTAATAAGCTTTGATGATTAGGTAAATTAAAGAGCTAATTAGTAGAACCTTAAGTTAGAGGAATAAGCAAAAGATGAGCATATATGACATGTATTTTGTAAACCCCGCAAATTTAGTCATTTGAGTGTAGGATTAAACTCGAATATTGTAAATAACTTTAGGAATTGATAAGACTTAGTAAGATAAAAATTTTAAATTTGAATATATTATAACTAATAAAAACTCTAGAGTTTTGATCGAAACCCTAATTACATACAAAAACCGTAAATCCGACATACGTGTAAATACTCGAAATCGAATCCAAACTTGATCAAAACCCTAAAACTATAATTTTAAACTTATAAAATGAATAAATATCACTTAATAGTGATATAATTGGAGTTGATTATAATTATTAACTAAATCACATAAAACTTTTAACGAAAATGTCGAAATAACTTATAAATATTATAAACGTAATAGGTATCAATTAAATTAATAAATTTTTATAAAAATATCAAAATTATTTTATAAATACTAAATATATAATTTTTATATTTGGAAAAACTAAATATTTTTAATTTAATTTTTCTTTTTTCTCCTTTTTCCTTTCTTTTTCTTGCCCTTTTTCTTTCCTCTACTTTTTTTCATGTTTCCATGTTGGTTTCTAGAAGCTATTAGCAACCCATGTGCAAAATTTGAATTGGACAAGTGTTGATTAAAGAAAAGAAGAACAAATATGATGATTACAATTGTCTTATCTCATTAAATACCAACCATCTCTTCTTTTGCCTGTTACATGGAAGCCTTATTTATTTATTTATTCTTCACCTTCTTTTACATCCTCTAGGATAATAAAGCATACACAACACACAAATAAAGTGAAATAAAAAGAACAAAACTAAACACACATATACATGTAAAACCAAATCAAAAAGGAAAAGAAATTAAACAATTAGAAGAAGAAGAAGAAGAAGAAGAAGAAGAAGGCTAAGGGAGAATCATCAAATATTTTACTAAAATAATTAGGTAATTTATTTATTTTATTTGTACATATAATATGTACATGTATATTAAGTATTTGTTATATTTATTATTTTTGTAGGCACAAATGTATATGTATATTATATATAGTATAAAGTATGTACTTGTATGTGTATATAATATATATATATATATATATACTAAGTATTTTGTTTATGTGTATGTATGCACACATGACTATGTATATTCATGTATATGTATATAGTATTTTTTTAGATATATTATTTATGTGTAAATTGGGATATATATGTGTACATGTACATAGTAGTTTATATTATATAATATATATGTATATGTGTATAAAGGAATATGTATTTATGTATATATACTTATTATTTTTTATTTACAAAAATTTTGTATATTTTGTATATATATATATGGTTGGACATGTAATACATATATATACTACTATTAATGGTATTTACTATTTTATATATAAATATATACATAAACATAACCGTATATGTACATAAGTATATAAAGTATAAATAAGTGTATTATACTTGTACATAATGTATAAGTAAAGTTAGAATAATTTAATATATAATGTATAGTATACGGATAAATGTACGTATATGAATAGTAATGTATATGTAAAAATACGTGTATAATTAAATAGTGTATACACAATATACTATAATATTAAGTTAATAAATAAAGTAAATTAATATATATATATATATATAAGAATACCGTAAATTAGGAAAAAAAATAATAATTAAGTAAATTAGAAATTTTAATAAAATATAATCATAAGTATTTATATATAAAATTATACCGTAAAATAGGAAAATAATGGAAAATTATAGAAAAAGTACAAAGGTGACATGTGGCGCTTTCATATACTGCCACATCACCATTTATTATAAATTAAGTGATTTTTGTAATTAAAAATGATAATAAAATAATTAATTAGAAAAGTAATAAAGTAGAAGATTTTGATTTAATAAACCCTAAACCAAAGGTAATAAAATAAAAATAGGTAATTATAGTAAAATAGGCTTAAAATAAGGAAATTATCAATTATACTATCTAAATAATTATTAAAACGTAATTATACTAAGAAAAGCCTAATTTGATATTTTATAACTTTTTAAGTTAAAACAATGAACTTTGTGATATTTTATCTTAGTTTAAACTGCGAGTTATAATGTTCAAAATGGACCTCGTTACGAGAAAGTACGCTCGAAAATGATCGAAATGGACTATAAGTTCATAAAGATCCGAACTAGATTAAAAAAGTTACACGTGATTCGATAAAAAGCTCGAATCGACGATTTTACGTAAATCAATAATTAAGTTTAGTAAACAGTACAAATTACAATATTAGTTTAGTTATTTAATTCCTAAACTTACTACTTTTCGTATTCCCTAAATACCAGGTGATCCCAATACAAATACCGACTTACCAAGTGGATTTTTACAACCGTTAATAGACTCAATGGCTAAGTGAGTACTCCTGATAACTCTATACATGTTTTGTGCTTATAATTAGTGCACCTAAAGTAAATATTAATAACTTGATGCATAAAGGTTCGGGTTATGCATGTATTTGATATTAATTAATTACTGTGCAAAATACTATTAAATGTCATAGTTGAAAATTTTGGTATATGATTAATTATTGTATAATTTGAATGATTTGTGATAATGTTTGATCACCTCATAAATTGGCTTAATCATATTCAACTCAACTAAAAGTAAACAAATCATGTATAAAACACGAATATTGTATATAATGTTCCGACTGTTATCTTACAGGGTTGTAATGAAGGGCTTTAGAGGGATGGATTCTCACATGATTTGATTAGTACAGTGCAGAAGTATTAGTATAACAAAACCTTACCTTTGGTTCGCGAGTTTACTTTGTGTCGGAGACGCTAACTATGGGTAACTGAAGGTCATGTCTAGAAATCACCGCTGTAGGGTGTGAGCGTAGACTGCAGGAGTTACCTTACCTCTAGACTTGGGAATTTGTATACTACTGACTATTGGAATTAGAAACCTATTTCATGAAATAAGGAATTTCTATGTATCTTTATATATGATTAAAAACCCAAGTGCTAGAGTCCGGTTGTAATTGGTGCCGATGTATCTCCAACCCTCACTTCGAAGGGTGTTAAATTCGATATTGTATGCAGCACCAATCAACTATATATATATTGTTTGGCATACTGCTTATTTATGTATTCATATGTTTGATAATAAATTATTTGATAACTTGCTTGTTGGTATAGTACGAGGAATGACTCACTAAGCTATTGTAGCTTACTCCCTAATAGTTTTCTCTTGTAGGTTGCAAGATAATCGGGCATGGGCTAAGAGTTGAGTTTTGAGTACTAGTGTCGAGGTGCTTAAAAGTTAGAATCTCAAGATAGACGATGCAAACGGTTTGAATTATTACATATAATTATTAATACTATATTCAAATTTTATGACTTTTGTAAGTTTAAGTTTTAGAACTTTATTACCTAATCTTATTGTTTGGTAGGAGATACCAATTTTCTATTATCTTAATGGACTATAGCTTATTGGATATCCATAGTCATTTACATGTTATAGTAAGTTAATTAAATTAAAAATCGAAAACTTTAATGGCTAATCATTTAAAGTCTTGCAATCTTTAACTTGTAAGACGATTTCCATATCATGGGTTCACACGTGATATAAAAATTTTAGATAATTTTACTAGGCCCCTTTTAGGGTCATAACATATTGACTCTTGATTATGGTATTCAATAAAGTTGGGAGAGATTTGTATACATTTTAACTTAATGGAGCTTTGGATGATTTTTGCCCAACTAACTAAAAATTAGACTAATTTAAGAAGAGAATCTTTGGTTAAATTATATGATTAAACATTAGTTAGTAGGAATTAATCATTGAATTCTAGTATTTGTGTCTAGGATGTATTGAAAAAGTGAACATGGAAAAGATTATAAAAGTGATTAGAAAACTTTAAGGGATGCAATGTCTATCTGTTGGCTTAATTTGAATTTTTCTATGATTCCTAAATAATAATAGTTTACTTAGACAATTCTTGTGCTGGGATTTTTTTTTACTCCTTTTTGAGGATTGATTAATTTGCTTAAAGACAAGCAAATGATTAAGTATGGGAGATTTGATGAGTGTAAAAATTTGAGCTATTTTGATATAATTCCGTTGATTTTGCTATCTACTTGAGTTATTTTTTATTTTAGGACTCAAATGTAACAATGAGAAGAAAAGATGATTTCATGTGATTTTTAGGAAGAATTTCATCTTTTTTGAAGGATAATTTGTGGATAACGAGCGCCTAAGAGAAATTGCTCAAGAATGATGCAAGGAAGTTGACTAAGGTTGCTCCTCACGACTACGTTCCTTGGCTGTAAAGCCCATGTCTTTAATTTCAAATTAAAATTTGAAGGATTTTTTATAAGAACCCGACTACGATTAACCACTATGGCCATGTTCCTTAGCCATGATCTTCTTGTCAATAATTTCAAGATAATTTTTTTAGAATTATTATAAGGAATAGTTCACACCTAGCCACAACACTAGTGTACTTGCTCGTGGACCTTTAATTTAAGTTGATTGACTTACCATTTAGAGATTATTCATCCGAAACATTATAAATATCTAATATATAATTGTAAGAAAAGAGGAGAGATACATGGAGAAATAGAAATGCTCTTTTCTTAAGGTTTAGCTTACTTATACCATGCAAGTTCTCATCTTTTGGATGATTATAGCTTAGAAGTTTTGATATTTAGACCTATGAACTATTGAGATAACAATATATTGTGTGATAATTATTTTATTTTAATACAATTCTCTTGTTCTTATTAGTCAAATTATGTGTTTTGTTTATATTAAGTTATTATTTTGAAAGTCTCAACTTAATTGTTTAATTTATGTATTGAAGTCGTAAGGCCAATACATAAATAGATCTACCGTAATTGATGAAATTTGCTATAAACTTAGGGATAAGTTACAAATTTCTTTTGTAATTGAAAAGTATATCTTATTTGTGTGTGTAATTCCTCTTCTTAATGTTATTCCAAAGAGTCCTATCATAGAATTAATTCAAGTAGGATGTAATTCAAGTAAGATTTAATTAGGATTAGAATTTAATAAAAAAGTGATTCCTATTAGATTAGTACTTGAATTCCTCCGGTTATTAAGAATAAGAAATTCATTAAAAATCCTAAGTTACTATATGTTATGCTTATGGTGATCAGAGTCTCATTATTCCAATTTATGGTTATTTAGTTTTATTTCATCATTGCATTTTTAGTAGAATTCTTATTACTTCTTGTTTCTCTATTTTTCATCCAATTTATGACATATATTACAATTCATCATTAGTTAGACTAGTTAGAAGGGGTGAATAAGTATTCAATTCTTGTGGGATCAATAATTGTGCACTCTTTGGAGTTCTTTATACTATTGCTTAATAGGTGCACTTATCTATTAGTGTGATATATACTCCATTCAATTAAAAATTAGCATGAGCACTTATTAATAACAAAAAATGGTAAATCAATTAAGTAAAGTGTAATACCTTAGGATTTCAAATTTATACGATTACTTTAGGATCCGAGTACCTATATTTAGGACATCGGACTATGATATTCGTTTAATTTCAAACTTCATAGTAAGGTTAGGAAAATTAGACGAAGTAATTTAAGTAAAGTCAATTTTTTAAAATAAATTATATAAAGATATTAATATAAAAAAATGTCAATTTATTGCTAAATTCAATAAATATTGAAAACGTAATATTTAAGTATTTAAATATAACGAGATATTAGAGATAAATTATTTAACTTATAAAAATAATAAATGAAGTTGAATTATATGTAATATATATGTATTAACATAGACTATGCATTATTTGTATTAAATGGATATATATAATAATAAATTATTATTAAAATAAGGCAAATTAACATAAAAATTGAAAAATTAATAAAAAAATGAAAAGATGAGTCATCATACCTATGTGTCGGCCTAAAATCAATTTGGATGACTAGTCAAAAGCTAAGACAACGAGGAAATGACACTTACCAAATTTAGACGCTAAGGATTTTTAGATTTTTGACACATGACACCCACTTTTTGACATGTCATCATATCTAAAACTAAATAGGCCTTCTATACTTCATTTTGTTATTTTAGAAATTTGGAAACACTAGAAAAATCAAACAAAAAATTAAGAAAAAATCATAAAAAAATAAGAAAAATAGGGGAAAAGTAAGGGCGGAATTTGACTAAGCTAGGAGCAAGTTGACTTGGAGCGGTTTAGGGAATAAAGAGAGGGTAGTGCACTTAGTTCTTTCGACAAGGGGTGGTGGCTAGAGACGGCTCGTTTAGGTGAACCAAATTTTTTATCGAAACTTTATAAATTTGTAAAAATAGCAAATAATGTTATTTAATTATTAAACTTAGTTTTTTGGAGTTATTTTATGTACAGATTAATATATTAATTTTATTTTTGATAAATAATTATTGGAAATACAAGGTTCTTAAGAAATGGCTTAGTTTCGACGAATATTGAATTAAATTTTAGAAATATTAAATAATGTCATTTCAAATTGAAAATTTGTTGTAACATACTTAATATATGTATTTAATTGTAGTAACAATAATTTTTAAAAATAATCATGTTTATTATTTATTGTAATTATTTTGGATAAAATTGGCAATTTTACTATTTTATGGAATTAATTAGTTGTTTTAATAAAATTAAAGTATGAGCCTTATGTATTATGATTCCTGAAAGTTCATAATGATGTTTGGGATACTTGAATTTTATCTTGTGATTAAATTCACTTGTTTGCTTAATTTTCACTAATTTTAAGTTTAGATTGATGTTTTCATAAAAATATATAATAGCTATTTTAGTATAATTTATGGTCAATAATTAAACTAAATATTTTTCTGAGTTTATAGGATTTTTTGTGGAACTAATCGTGCTCGTATACTATTTATTATGTATTTTCATAATATAAACCTATATATTAGCCTAATATATGATAATGTGATATTTGTTAAATATGTAAAGGATTAGTCTTTTTGAGTACATAATAAATGTTGACCAGCTTGGAAAATGAGTAATTTTAGGATTTTTAATTTATATTTAGGATTTATTTGAGTTAATTACGAAGTTA
The DNA here is from genome assembly GCA_024138015.1 of Lumnitzera littorea. Lineage (NCBI taxonomy): Eukaryota > Viridiplantae > Streptophyta > Magnoliopsida > Myrtales > Combretaceae > Lumnitzera > Lumnitzera littorea. The sequence continues at coordinate 31,431,359 of JAMXBB010000009.1, read as the reverse complement.
TAATAACATATGGTTGAATTAGTAGCACGAAAAGGCATTTTTGGACATTTGCAAAATTGATTAGTCTTGATTCCTAAGGTATCCTAATAGTACTTAGAATAATGATTGTGATGACATAAAATTTATTAAAATTGGATAAAAAATGAATAAGATATAATTGAATTAAGCTTGGAAACACAATAATGAAAATGCATAAGAACTTAGAATTGACCCAGTAGTTGACTTGGGGTCCGTATATATTTTTCTAAGTGTGATAGTTGAGAAAGGACTACATTGTGAAGCTTAGGATTTTACGCTACTATTAACCTCAGTTAAGTAGATATTTCTATTTCTGTGCAAGTAGACTTATGTCTACTTAACTTGGAGTCATTTGTGTCATGAATTGTAATAATGTGTTGGATTGATCGAATACATGATTCTGTTGAATGTGTGATGATTAAGTAAAATGTTTCCTTATGTATGACTGATTCATCGATACATATCTTTTTCGGAAAACTTGGAAACTAAATAGTCTTTTAGGGTATTCACCTAAGTGAACCCTATATGAAAGAATGCAATATAAAGTTGAGAAACAAAGCTGAAATTGAGATAGTTAAATTATTTATAATATGGATCTTGAGATTCATGCTTAATACTGGGTTATTATACTATCTACTGCATTCATGACATGGTATAAAAAAATCTACTAGTCAAGTTTTTGAAAGCTTGAAAACTACTGAGTTGGCTTTTGAGCATATAAACTGCATTGCTTAACTTATTCTAGTCACATTGTGTGACTAACTACTTATTCGATTTTCAAATTATAGTTGGTGGTTTTTGTTGGGGGTCCTACTCCAAGGCAACTTCTTGTTGCCTTAGGTTCTTGGACGTAGTATTCAAATGCCTCGGTATGTCAACTAATCGAATGAGGGATTGAAAAAGTATAAGATATGGCTATCAATGCATGTCACGTGCATGAGTATAACATAGATTTTCTACATAAACAGTTTGTATTGATAACTCGGGTTATGAGATTGAATGTACTATAGTACTAAACTTTATGAATGTGTATAATGTGCATTTTATGTTTTGTTTTATCCATTCTTGCTTAATTCATAAAGAGCTGAGGGGATACTTATGTATCCTCAGGTTATAAAGAGAATTGATTAGGCAACATCAACTGGGGGAAAAGGTCTTTTGAGAGTGCTTAAGATGGAGTTAATGGCTTTTGAATAAGTCTTGCCATATTTTGTTCTTATTTTTATAAAGGATCTGTAGTTATTAAAAAAAAAAAGTATTATATTTTAAGTTTGGTTATGTTAACAAATGTAATCTTTTGTATAAATAGGTGTTAAGTTGAACTTCGTTGTAGTACTCTTTTACTATAAATAAAACTTTTGTTGAATATAAACAGATGTTCTTGTGTAATGGTACATCTTATGCTATGCCGGGATGTGACATAAAGTTTATCGTTGACTTTTACTTGTTCGATGGCAAACCTAAAATTAAAAGAAAAAAAAAAACTCTTTAGGTGTAAAATTGCTAGTTTGAAGAGATTGGCACATATATAAAAGGATAAGATATAGTATGAGGAGGGAGAGTAAATGTGAAATCTTAGAGGCAAACACTCTTAACTTTAGAGAAATCACCGTTATCATCAACCTTTCTAGGAAAAATATACATTACATTTACCGAGTTAAAAGGGCAAAAAATAAAAACACCTAGAGCATCTTTCTATTATTGAAGGGTGAAGGGAAAAGAAAATTACAATAGTCTTTTGGAAATTTATGAAGCAATAAAGTGGAACAAAGGGATGAGAAGAAGGGAAAGATTATGGCTTTTTGATTATACACTTAAGAGTCTAATATTCTAATTTGACTATCCAGCATACTTGAGTACGTAGGGAAGCCAATTGATATAGATTGAAGAGGTAAAAACCAACTTAGGGACATAAATATTCGCGTAAAAACCATTTTCTCCAACTTTACAACCTACTCACAATTATTACCACCAGCTAATCAAAGACGACAAACAACTATCAATGGATTAGTTAAATGTTTAATGAAAGTCATAAAATTGTGATAATCACATGGCTATTATGAATTGAGAAATGTCTAAGGTAAGTGGGACAATTTGATGATTTAATACATTGGTTGTGCTTGTAGCATAAGCTTATATATATATGTTTTCATGATGTAATAATGTTGATAACATCGGTTGGAAATGTTACATGATAAAATATATGAGCTATATGTGTGTTGGGCTAGTGTTGGAACCTTTTATGGTAATTGAGGGAGCATACACATGTTGAGTTGATTCAATAAAGCTATGAAAAGTTTAGCATACATAAGGCTATGCAGAAGGCATGCACCATCTTTGTCTCTAAAATGTAAAATATTTGCTTCATTTGACATAATCTCATATCCCCAACATAGTGAATATATACTTTAGAAGTTTATAGAATATGATAGACTCTTCAATCGATTTTTGCTAAAAATAAATATATTTAAAGCATTGAATAATTGTATTAAGACACCATAAGACAACTTAATTGGATTCGTTTTCTTCACATTGTAAATTGAAATTCATTTTAGATAGCAATTTAGTCTGTATGCGTAGGGATAACTAATACTACTTAAGTTCTTATGCTTATGTCAATATTATTCTTAACTATAATGGTCAAGGCAATTGTAAAGCAACTCAATTAGATAAGATATTATTCTTCAAATTCAATACCCTTTTAATAATTATGTGATTTGTCCATTACAAGTGAGTCTTAACCTCCTAAATACACATGTGGTGGTTTTGGTACTTTAAATGATAAATGCCTTGCTAATTAAACCTTGATTAGAATATGATTGCTTGAAAAGATCCTTGTATATTGATCTTGAAGTGCGTGCTATATAATGATAATCTATGCCAAATCAATTAAATACTAGAGAATCTTAATTGAATATTAAGTGTAATCTAAATCAAATTTGGATTTATGGAAATGTATGAGTAAAATGTTAACATAAAGTAGATTATTTGGAGAAACTTATCTATTCAATATCTTAATATATTTGAATAGGTCTTAGGATAGCGATCACGATAATATAAAGTTCATTCAAATTGTATAGGAAACAAGAAGAATATAATAATTAAAAATTGATGGTTTAAAGAATAAACACAAAACGGTAAGTTTATGTTATACGTATTTCTATATTGAGATGTTACGATTAATGATAGAAGTATATATTTTAGATGGCCTTACTTAACAACATCGGGATCTTGCTTATTCAAGTAGGTATGCTTTATAATTTGATTGTTGTGTTGCAATGTAGTTGATAATTTAGTTTGTAAGTGTTGTGTTGTTGAGATTGCAATGTTCAATTGATGGTTTATGTGATTCCAATTATTCAATGGTGAATATATGTTTAATTTGCTGGTATTTATTTGGATGATTAATTATAAGTTAAGGTTGTTGTTTAAGTTAATGATGGTTGAGTTAATATTATGGTTAAATTGCTTAATAACAGACTATTAGTAGAAGCATGATGAGCATTTGCATTTATGCCATGTATAGCACTCACATTTAACTTAACTTTGACTTACTCAGTCCAAGTACAGTGCCATGTTTTTTTAATGCGTCACTTGAAGATTTATGTTATGTTGATGTTTGATGAGTTTTTGGGACGATCAATGAATTAATGGCAAGATTGTGGTCTAATGTTTGGGTTGATCCAATAAGTTTGTAGTACGATTCTTGAATCAATTCAGTAATGAGCTATTATTGGGATTGGTCTCCTAGGTTCGTTTGTTTGTGGCTAGTGAAATGTAAGGAAAGAAAGTATACATTAAAAGACTATATCATTGAGTTAGATTGTTGAACTTAGAAGTTCATGAGTTAAGGCTATTATGTAAGTAAAGAAGATGGTCTAATGTTAGAATGAAAGGATATTAAGTTAGTACTTTGACTGATAAGGAATAGTATGGAAAAGTGTACACTAACAATACTAGCCAGATATAAAGTTCTTATTCATTGTACAAGTTTAACATCATCATTTTCATTCTGATACCTAACATTGGCTTTGAAATGATGCATATGCTACGATGTTTATTTCTCCTATCATACTATCTTAAATTACTCAATTTGTTTTATAAGTAATCGAAAGGTTAGTGTTTACTAATCTCAAGTATAAGTATGGAAGATAAAAGATCTTTATAGCAACTTGGAGGAAATTTCAATAGCACTAGAGAATCCTAGGGTTGTTTTTGGACTATATAAGTGTAGATCAATGTATTGTGCTATGGGCATAAATATACATACATAAGTTTAAGTCTTGTATGTAAATATCCCTTCTATGCGATGTAAGCTTAATATAGGTGAACATGAGTTACTTTATGGGCTCTATGTTTAAGCAAGGAAGAACAGGTAGTCCATTATATGCTTATACAATTTACTATTATTATGGGAAACAAGTAACAAGAAACATTGTAGGTGAAGGGAATATGAATTCAAGTTATATGTTAAGCATTCATTGAGCTCCTTTTTAATGGTTGTGTAGGTGATCTTCAATAATATGAAATGTTTTTTGAATGTGAATAGCTTGATTAAGTTGAGATTTGATCATAAGTAAAGTGCTCCATAAGCACCTTAGGTACCTTAGTTTAGTCTTATCATCATTTTGAGGATGGCATAACGATTTGCCTTTTAGGTAGCATGTTTAATGATTATAGGTCAATAAAAGAAGTCACCTAAAAGGTGGGTCATTGCGGTAATTTTCTTTCTTGTAAACTTTTCTATATTGCAATAACTAATTATATATATAAATGTATGTATATATTATAGATGACTAAAATTGTTATATTAATTATTGGGATAAGTTCAACATTTATTTAGGTCTAACTCCTTGGGTTAGGTGATAGGGTCTAATGAGGCCAGTTTATATTGAGATTATTTAAAGAGATTTGGCTTGGTGGGCTCGAAACATGGATCATTGGATTGGTCCACCCACTTCTAACCTTTTCTAAGGAGGCTTATGCACCATAAGAAAGGTTATTGGTCTTGGGCCTTTGCAAATTCATGGAATGAATAAAACTTCATCTTGTCCGTCAATCACTAATACGATCGAGAGGACATCATCAAACCCAAGATACTATAAATACTCAATAATTCCTCCTCATTGGAAAGAACTCTAGAGATTAGAGAAAAAGTATTTCACTGTAAAACCTCTACTCTTGAAGATAGAATAGCGTTCAATCAAGAATTGTAAGGTTGACATCTTAGGTCTTCTAGGCTCTCTTATCGGTCACTTGTGTATTAGAAATTTCAGGAATGCCTATTCCTCCTCTTAGTTACTCTTTAATAATCCCATTAAGTGTCATCTTCATGTCACCACTTTGAAGTCACTTGTAACGCGATACTTGTATGACTTGCACATGACCGCTTTAGTTATAACCCCTCCTCTACATTTTTGACAACTCTACTAGGGAAAAGTAATCATAGAGACATGGTACCTCCCAAGAAGAGAATAACTAGCACATCTGATACCATATCTAAGAGCTTGACACTAATATTGAGCTTATCGAGTAGAATTTGCTCTTACGACTTGAGAATGCCAGCTAAGACCATCCAATGCCTAAGGTTCCTAAGCTTAATGGGATGGTTGACACTGTTGCTATACAATAGGGTGTGACTTTGCCAAATCTTATAGTTGTTGCATAGTTAGGCATCACTAACTCTACTTAGTCAGCTAATCCTTTAGTTGTTGAGGAAAATTTTCATCAAGAAAGGGGTGACAAAACCTCCCTATTATAGCCTACACAATAACTAACCCCTAAAATGGGGAACGTAAGAGTTTAGTTAAGTAGCTCTTTATCCTCATGCGTGCCTTTTCATCTATCCAATTCTATTATCCTAACCTTTGGTAGACTTACTTCCTAATAATATGAAGTTTTCAACTTTGCGAGTGTGCTTGGCAATAACGTAGCTAATTTACAGTGCATAAGCACTAAGTAGCGACCTAGCTATTTAAAGTAAGCGATTGGTACTCAAAATATTTAGAATCGATCCAAGAATTTTTGCTAGGGGGCAAAATGTAAAGGACTAAAATTGTTATATTTATTATTATGTTAAACTCAATATTTATTATTATGTTGAACTCAATATTTATTTGGACTTGACTCCTTATACTAGGTAATAGGGTTTAAGGAAGTCGGTTTATATTGGGATGATTTAGGGAGATTTAGGTTGGTAGGTTTGAAACATCGATCGTTGAATCAGTCCGTTTACCTCTAACCTTTTTTAGGAAGGCTCATGCACCATAAGGAAGGCCATTAGCCTTAGATTGCAAATTTATGGAATGAGTAAAACTCTATCTTGTTTGTCAATCGTTAATATGATCAAGCAGATGTCATCAAACCTAAGAACTTATAAATACTATCATTCCTCCTCATTGGAAAAAACTCTAGAGAATAGAGAAAAAGTATTCTACTGTAGAACCTTTGCTCTCGAAGATCAAATAATATTTAAGCACAAAATGATCTTAGTTTGCTCAAGAACTACAAAGTTAATGTCCTAAGGTCCTTAGGCTCCCTTTTCTTTTACTTATACATTCAAAACTTTAGGAATGCCTGATCTTCCTTCCTATCATTTTCTCTCCAATCATTCTATTGAGTGTTATCTTCATGTCACTACTTTAAAATCATATGTAAAGTGATACTTGTGTCTCAAGTTAAAACCCTTCCTCTACATATATATATATATATATATATATATCTACAAATTTATATTCTCTTCCCCACCCCACCTATGTCTCCTTGTAACATAAAAGTGTTTGGATTAGTTAAAATAATAAAGAACTAACTCATTAATGTTCATTTACAAAGTTTACTGATCGCATGTGCGGTTCATATGTTGTGTACATGATTTACCATTATTTTATTTTATTTATTTTAGGTTGAAAAAGGAACTCTCTTACTGTCTTCACCAAAAGATCTGCTTTCTTCCAGCATACAGGCAAGGCTAGCATGGTATTAGATTACATCTGACTTTGCTATATGCCGAACAATAGAAGTACTTGAATTAAAGATATAGATGTTTAGGCAAACGAGGTTGGGCACAAGCAACAAGAGGCTCATGAAGGAAAAGCTCATCATTTGCCGCAGCTAAAATGATACTGATCACGTTTGGTGGTTTGCTCCAATCGAAACCTTGAATAAGCCTAGCAAGAAGCATGACGGTCATAGTTGTGCCAAGCGTGGTGCCAATGCAACCACGTCGACTTGGGTAGTTTCACCATCAATGTGTCGATCTGGCTTGAACACCAGTGGATCTTCCCAAACCGTTGGATTTCTGCCTAAACCAATTCGGCTTAATAAAACATGGCTGCCCTTTGGGATATGGTAACCAGCGACAATCGTGTTTGATGTGGCCACATGTGATAGGTTAAAGGGTGCAAGAGGATGGAGTCCAAAAGCTTCTCGGGCACACGCCTTGATGTAGTTTAGATTGGGGATGTCGGATTCTTGGACTAGTCTCTCCCTTACAACGACTCTGTCTATTTCTTCCGCTGCTATTTTCAAAATTTTAGGTCGATTGAACATTTTGCCCGTTCCACTGCATTTGATGGATTGCCTACTGCTGCCATTATAATGTCCTGTAAAAAAATATTCTCACCCAAGATCGGAGAATCATATCAAAGATTGTGAATCTTCGACGGGATAAATAGTACTTTATGTGTGGACCCAATGCTTGCACGTGGTCGAATGAGCAACATGTTATTCTTTATATGAAACGTGTATATGTGTTAAAGATAAGATTTGATTGATTGATTTTTTTTTTTTCTTTTTTGCCAAAATTTATAACTTGACTGTGGCCATATATTAAAAAAAAAAAATCAATAACAGATAAAAAAATAAAGAAGGAAGTACATTTTTAGTTTTTAATATTTATTTTTTTATTTGGGTCTTTAATTTTTTTCTTTTTTTCTATTCAATATTTTTAAAATCTTATAAAAATAGAATTTTGTTCAATTTATTAAGTTTTTATTATCCATCCAAGATAAATGTGAACTTCAACATGTTCCATAGTAATGAATTTAACATAATTATAATATTAAATATATTTAATTACATAATATGATAAAAACTAGATTAAATGAAATTAATGATACAATATAAATAAAAGTAACAAAACGTACAAAAATAGTTGAAAGTTGGATAAGAGGCTGGATAAAAGTTTTGTATGTCCTAACCATCTTAATGGACAGGGCTAATGCCAAGCAGAAGCAAAAAAACGTCTAAAATGCGTAAGAAATTTAATGTATTTAATGAAAGTGATATTTTTATAAGGTTTTAAAAATAAGAAGACCTAAATAGAAGAAAAATAATAGTTTTAAGACTAAAAGTGGATAAATGACTAAAAATGTTTTTTTCCCATAAATAAATAACTAAATAGATAAGCTGTA